>PVIA01000140.1:0-535904 GCA_004024845.1 Tonatia bakeri | reverse complement strand
CCCCCCCACGAGATTAAAAGAGGAAAGGAAACATTTTTATTTTCATCTAAAATAGTGATTTAAGTACTCAAATTTCATACTAAACTAATCTGCCTAAACATGTAGATTAGAAGCTACTTAACAGCAATAGCATCAGAAAAGGAAGTTCTCATCACCCTGGGCAGTTCACACTAATAATTAGAAAGAAAAAAGGAAAGCTGTGAATTACAATGAACTAAAACTAAATAAGTGTCCATGTTGGATTAAAGGATTTGAGTTGACAGTCTGAAGTATAATGAATGTGAAAATCAGCCATTTAATTAAATGGTACGTGGTATAATCACTTCGCTCTGCATTAAACTGCTTACATTATCAGAGTGCCTTTAGTTTAGCAAGTGTTTACCACCGCACGGCTCAAAGACTTCTCTCAGACACTGCTTAACCTACATTATTCCATACTGGAGATCTGGGGCTTATACAGTAATTTAGTTTAGTTGCTATATTTCATTAGTTTATTAGTGAATATGGAAAGCAGAGAAACTGCTTTTAATCCCAAAGAAAATAATCTTAGATGTAGTGGGTGAAAAAAATGAAAACCTAAGAACATAAACAGTCTTCAAAAATCTTTTAAGAATAAAGTAGTATTTTCCTACACAGTTTTATTTTAATAACTTGTACTTTAAAAGCATTTTCTAATATGCCTATAATTTTAAAATGTTCAAAAACTAGTTTTCTTTTTGAAGAACACGGAAAGTTTACTGGTGAGCAAGAGCGCTGAGCCCCTGCAAACAGGAAACCAGGACGGGTGAGAGTACCTATCAGCCTGAAGGACGCCATGTGGCTGTGCACTTACTGCAGGTCGGCCTACGCACGGAAGAAAGCACAAACGCGGTAAGAAAAGAAGGTTGAGAAGGCCCTCGCTGTCAGGAGGGATTAAAGAGAACAAGAACATCCTGAGGATGTAAGGAGAATAAGGCTTGGCTGGAGATGAAACCACCAGACTGCATGAGGCTGAAGCCATGTACTCACAGCTACTGCAATCCTTCCGAGGACGTGCTCCGGAATTTTTCTGTACACGTCCAAAGATCCCCCTGTCGAGACAAACACGCTGTGTTACTACGGATGAAATGACCAGAACAGCGCACAGGCCTCTCCTCTGTGCATTCTCCGTGAGAAAATTTTTTTCTCATCTTATACATTAAATGTCTGGGGTAAAATTGGTTTTTGTCCAATTTTATTTATAATAGGTGTGTCAAACTCATTTTCACTGGGGGCCGCATCAGCCTCATGTTTGCCTTTAAAGGGCTGAATGTCATTTTAGGACTACTCCGTAAGAACTAGGGGCAGGGAGCTCAGCGCTGCCGCCAGGTAGAAATAAGGTGCCGGGCTGCATAAAACAAAGTGGAGGGCCGGATTCGGCCCACGGGCCTTGTGTTTGCCACCTGTGATTTATAACATAATCATGTTTACAGATGAACTATCACTAGATACTTCCATTTTATTCCCAAGTGTATAATCATATACACACAAATACTGAAGAAATAGTCAACAGCAGGCTAAGAAACTGTACGTTATATAAATTTAAGTACATATACAAAGCTGAAGATCAACAGGACAGTCACATCTAGGTATCTGCCTGTGTAACAGTTTTCTTAAATGTAAACTGGAACCCTATCTTCAATTTACCATTAACCAAACAAAAGTTGGTGAATACAAGGTCCAAAATGCACACAAAATCGAACAAAGTACTAATGTTAACATCTACCTACATGAACAATACCCTTCAAATTAGTTACCAAGACAAGCAATCAGTGTCTTCCAAAGACACTATCTCAGTTCAAAATGGGTTTTGTTTTATTTTTATTTTTTTGAAATTCTCTTTGATAACACTTTGAAAACCACTTTACAGGACAAAAAAGAAAAACCAATCTCCTATGTCATAACATTTTTCACTGAAATGGTATTCACTAATACCCTTACCTTTTACCAGTTCAGCTTCTAGCAGTTTCTAAAAATCCAAACCACTAGATCAGGAACATCACAAAAGCAAGGGCCATACTGTTTGCTTGTTTGTTTTTTACTTTCCATCAACATGGAAGTTAGCACAACTGGCAACTAAGGGATATTCAATAACTATCTGACACATGAATAAATACATACATAAATAAGAGTCACCGTGCATTTCAGCAGATAAGCATCGCTGCTCTCAGAGTAGATTAATAACAAGACTGCAAACCATCCGCGGCACCAGTAACATCACTGAAATAACTGTACAACTTTCCTCAGTAACTATTTTAAAGAAACCAATATTCTCTTGAAAGTATAAATTTGGGTATGCTCATTAATTTTAGGAAGATATTCAAAGAACCACTACTTTACTCATATTAATGATATGATTACTTGAGAACTGTTTCAACAATATGTGCTAGCTTTCCTTTCAGTCAAATTGAGGTGAACGGTCTTTCAGTCTACAATGGAATTACTCAGGATATTTGAGAAATAAATTTTTTCTATCAGAGGTTAAATATGAATTTTTAACCTCTACTATACTACCAGATGATTTAAAAATATACTTCACAAAGGATTAGCATGGAAGATGTTATTCTACTGAAATGAATTTTTTTATTTTGCAAAAACAAAAATTTTATATGTCAAGGTTTTCTAAAGCTGAACGTCAGAGAAAAATATTAAATATTTCTTCCAGTAAAAATATATAAATAAAGGTACTGGTTCTATATTTATCCTGTTTAAAGCAGGAAAACGATCACTTCTTTAGGTAACTTTGCCCTGTAGCTTCCACATTCTGACCAGACGCCGGAAAACCACAGTGTGACTCAAACCTGTGCTTTGGCTCTGGGTACTGCTGCGAAGACACAGAAAAAACACACTTCCACAAGGAGCTGAACCATCTGTATTTACTAAAATAGCATTTTTATTATAGATGCAATAAAAGCTAAAGTACGGTAGAAAAAATATTATGTTCCCATTGATTTTCAGATGAACTGGCAGTTGCAAGGATGAACAGTCTCAGGAAGACCAAGCGTCACGTGCTGGCATGTGGAACACTGATAAACGCAGTTTATAGCACCGATCCCTGGTGAAGTGAATAGCTTGAGTGGCCCGAAACTAGGAAGTGGAACTTCACTCACATATACTGGTAAGTCCTAAGAGGAAATTCATTTTTATGTAGGATATAAATCAGGGCTTAATTATAATTAACTGTATGGACAATATTCAATAAGCTAAACAAAAGCCAAAGATTATATTAGTACCATTATCAGTAGAACAAGTGAAAAGAGAATCCTATTTTGAGGTAGTTCGTTGGTTTTTGTAAATGCCCATTTAATCTGTTACATCCCACTCTCCTTAGCCGTCCACACAGGTAAATACTTACACCTGGCTTTGTGTCATCACAGATTCATCCCGTCCTTGGCATACTTACTAGAGGTAATCGTCAGAAGCAAAATGAATGAATGAAGAGAAAAGAAAAAAGATGTGGCAGACTCATTCAGGATCAAGAGTTCCTGTTAAGCCCGATGAGTTCTCTTTGTGCACTTCAATGACTCTTACTAGGTTAACAGTGACTGAAGGTTTTCAGTTAAACTTTTACTCAGTTCTACTGAGTAATTTCTACTGTATAGGCCTATTCCCAAAAGGCAATTTTTAGATTCATCAAACCATCAAACATTTGTGCTGGAGGGGCACTAAAGGTCACTGCAATGACTTTGACAAGTGGAGGAAACTGTGTCCCAGAGAAGTGAGTATTCTAGCCACGACCACAAATCAGTCAAAGGCAAAGCTCAGAAAAGATCTGAGCTTTTGAACTCCTAGAACTACAAAGGTCTAAAAGGTTTCCCTACAACATCACATAGCTTGAGAATCACATGTAAACTTTTTATAGTTTAAAAAATCTCACTGAAATGTGCTATTATGACATCCAAGAGGTCTGTCTGGAGAATGTCCAGCCATTGTTATTATGATGAGAATGGTCTGCGTGACATCGATGTAACCTGGAAACCAAGGAGAGTGGACTGGCATGCACATGTGCAGCAAATAACTTCACCGTACTGGTCAGTGGGGGCAGCAGACTATGTGGGGCTGCCACATTCAAAATGACTGAGCAAGTAGAGGGACAGATCTGCATCAAATTTTGTGTTAAGCTTAAACACTCCTCTGAGGAAACTACATGGATGATTCAGAAGGCTTTCAGGGAGGATGCAATGAGGCAGTGCAAATACAAGTGTGGCGCAAACACTTCAAAGATGGTTGAGAATCTGTTAAAAGTGGTCCACGTTCTGGAAGGCCTGCAACAAGCAGAACACCTGAGAATGTTGAACATATATGGGCTACAATCAACAAAGACCAGTGACTGACAGCTCAAGAACTAGAAGGTGATCTTGGGGATTCCAAAAGCTATTTTGTCCCAGATTTTGATGCAGGATCTTGGCATGAAATGTGTTGTGGCAAAATTCATGCTGTGGCTTCTGCTACCAGAGCAGAAGGAACATTGTGCTGCAGTTCCCAATGACTAGATTCAAACTGCTGCCAATGAACTTCCTCAAGAAGGTCATAACTGGAGAGAAACTGGGGGCGTACGGATATGATCTGGAAACGAAGGCCAGTTATCCCAGTGGACTCTGCCTGGTTCTCCATGCCAGAAGAAGGCGCAGCAAAGTTCAAGACCATGTTAGCTGTGTTTTGTGATTAGGAAGGTGTTGTCCATCATGAGTATGCCCCTCCAGGCCAAACAACTAGTACGGAGAACTTCCTCGAGTCCTCATTGGCTGAGATGCAGTACAACTGAAATGGCTGCAGGGACGGGCAACTGGCGACTGGCAGCTTCATCACAACACGCCCACTCAGGGATTACGTCTCGTGTAGAGTTTTTTGGTGAAACATCAAATCACCCATGTGACTCAGATCCCCTATTGCCCAGATTTGGCACTCTGAGACTTCTGGCTTTTCCCAAAACTAAAATCACCTTTGGAAGGGAAGAGATTTCAGACCATAGATGAGATTCAGGAAGATATGACAGAGCAGCTGATGGTGATTCCAACAAAGGGTTTGCAGAGTGTTTTGAACAGTGGAAGAGATGCTGGGAGACCTGTGTGAGGTCCCAGGGTGCCTACTTTGAAGGGGACTGAGGAGTCATTGTCTTATGTACAATGTTTCTTGTATCTTCTTCAAGAAATGTCTCTATTTTTCATATTATATGGCTGGACACTTTATGGATAGACCTTGTGTACTCAGAAAGATAGTCTAATCTTAGCTGAGATGTTGGTATTCTGTGGCAAAGTCAGAAACTCACTTACCTGTGGCAAAGTTAGTTTGAACTGTTTGCTCATGATTCCAAAGGCACTGGTTTGCTACCTGTGACTGGGCACTTCCCAGTGTCCCCTGGCCTCAGATCATCCCTAGCTCATCATTTCACTGTATGCCACTCTCCGCACAGGAACCAGGAGGAAGAGTGCTAGCAGATTAGCAAAAACCAATCTCAGCTGCCTAACAACTACATGATTCTGCTGAAGAATTAGGGCTATCACCTTCACGTAACTAGACCGAAAGGACTCGGGGTAAGGTATATGCTGATCCTAATACAGGATCTAAAATAGAACGTAGTGTCTTGAATGTAGGATAAACATAAAAGGAACAAGCAACATTTTCCCTAAAATAACCACAATTATTATTAATAACAAAACTAAAATCTGAACCCATAAACAAAAGTTTCAGAAGAAGCTCTCTTAGTGTTTGCTAACTAAAAAAGTAGAAAGCCCTTTCTTTCTTTGCAACATGGGTTTTTAGGAAAACAATTTACTCCCATGATGATAATCCAAATACACACACGTGTATTCTCAGATGCATTTGGGTGTTTCTTAGTGGATTTAATTTTGACTTAATGAGAAGGCGTGTCACATCACTCCCCTGGAAGATACCACTTGCAATTTTGTCTTTATTCCACCTGACTTGGAGCTTGCCTAGTACAAAAAGCTTTTTCCTTAGGGGCATTTGTTGAAAATAATAAGAAGCAATTGGTTACCTTTGTAACTGACTGAAGTGGTGGCTAACAACTGAGGTAAACAACAGCTAACCAAAAACAATAAAGAAAAAGCTGGGGAATAGGATGTCCACAGAGGCTTTGAAAAGCTCTGACACATTCTTAGGAATTTGGGACACGCAAAGACTCTTTAAAGACAGGGAAGGAATGGAGCTACACAAAAGCAATGTTTTTGTGCAATGTTGAAAGGAAGTTGGTAGTAATCTGAAATATGTTGTAAGTTAAAATGTTAATTGCAATCTCTAAAGAAACCAAAATGAAGCTCAAAAAATATAGTCAAAGAAAAGTCAAGAGAATGTAAACAATACATAATATTTAACATGACTTCCGGCCAAGATGGAGGCCTAGGCAGACACACTGTGCCTCCTCACACAACCAAGAGAAGGAAAACAATAATTAGAAACAAAAAACAACCAGCACCGACAGAAAACTGAACTGTACGGAAGTCCCACAACCAAGGAGTTAGAGAAGACACTTTCATCCAGACCGGTAAGAGGTGTGGACAGGACTCGCGGCAAAGTGGCAGCTGGCAGACGGGCGCACAAGGCTGCAGCTGGCAGACCCAGTGGGGTGGTGGATTGTGAAATAGGGTGCAGCCTGAAAGGTTGAAGCTGACCGGCAAGGCGCTGGCTGGCAGACCAGGCAGTCCCACATTTGCACACAGATAAACCAGACAAAAGTGGGGAGTGAGACAGACTGTGCAACCCAGGGTCCCAGGGCTGGGAAATAAAGCCTCAAATCACTGATTGAAAACACCTGGGGGCGGGGGTTTGATGCCAGGAGAAACTCCCTGCCTCACAGGAGAGTTCACTGGAGAGACCTACAGGGTCCCAGGATATACACAGGCCCACCCACACAGGAATCAGTGCCAGAAGGACACAATTTATTTGTGGGAAGTGGGGGAAGTGACTGAAACCCGGCAGAGAGAGGAGCAAGCGCCATTGTTCCCTCTTGGACCACTCTCCCACATACAGCATCACAACCCTGCGACTGGGTTGCCCTGCCCTGGTGAACACCTAAGGCTCCAACCTTCATATGTAACAGGTGTATCAAGACAAAAAAATGACCCAAACAAAAGAACAGATCAAAGCTCCAGAAAAAATACAACTAAGCGATAAAGAGGTTAACTTATCAGATGCGCAGTTCAAAACACTGGTAATCAGGATGCTCATAGAATTGGTTGATTTTGTTTGCAAATTAGATGAAAAAAATGAAGGCTACGCTAAGTGAAATAAAGGAAAAGGTACAGGGAACCAATACTAATGGGAAGGAAACTAGGACTCAAATACAGTGTGGATCAGGAGGAAGAAAGAAACATCCAACCAGAACAGAATGAAGAAACAAGAATTCAAAAAAATGAGGAGAGACTTAGGAACCTCCAGGACATCTTTAAATGTTCCAACATCCGATCATAAGGGTACCAGAAGGAGAAGAGGAAGAGCAACAAGTGGAAAAGTTATTTAACAAATAATAAAGGAGAACTTCCCCAATCTGACAAAGGAAATAGACTTCCAGGAAGTCCAAGAAGCTCAGAGAATTCCAAAGAACTTGGACCCAAGGAGGAACACACCAAGGCATATCATAATTACATTAGCTGAGATTAAAGATAAGAGGAGAATCTTAAAAGCAGCAAGAGAAAAGGAGATAGTTACCTATAAAGGAGTGCCCATAAGACTGTCAGCTGATTTCTCAAAAGAGACCATACAGGCAAGAAGGGGCTGGAAAGAAGTATTCAGAGTCATGAAAGGTAAGGACCTACATCCAAGATTACTCTATCCGTCAAAGCTATCATTTAGAATGGAAGGGCAGATAAAGTGCTTCCCAGATAAGGTCAAGTTCAAGGAGTTCATCATCACCCAACCCTTACTATATGAAATGTTAAAGAGATTTATCTAAGAAAAGATTAAAAATATGTGTAGTAAAATGACAGCAAACTCACAATTATTAACAACCTCACCCAAAACAAAAACAAAGCAAACAACTAGAACAGGAACAGAACCACAGGAACGAAGATCACATGGAGGGTTATCAGCAGGGGAGTGGGAGGAGGAGAGAGGGGGAAAAGGTACAGAGAATAAGTAGCATAGATGGTAGGTAGAAAATAGACAGGGGGTGGATAAGAATAGTATGGGAAATGTAGAAGCCAAAGAACTCATATGTATGTAACATGGACATGAACTAAAGGAGGGGAATGTGGGTGGGAGGGGGTGTTCAGGGTGGAAGGGAGTGAAGGGGGAAAATGGGACAACTGTAATAGTATAATCAAAATATATTAGAAAATATTTAACATAAAAGAAGGTAGTAACGGAGGACGAGAGGAACACGAAAGACACAAAGCCTTACAGAAAGCACTCTAATTTGAATTAAACACTCTAATTTAAACACTAATTCAGCAAGGGGTTGCGCTGAATGGGTATCGAGTCTCAGCCCTGCAAGATGAAGAGAGTTCTGAGATCAGCGGTGGTGGTGGGCGCACAGCAACATGAGTGTACGCAGTGCTTTCGAACCAAACACTTAACAATGGTTAACAGGGTAAATCATGTCACATGTATTATATTACAATTTAAAGAAAAACTGTTAAAAAGGAGCTTTATGAGCACAGTCTTTCAAACTTTGCTAGGCCACAGAGGAATGAGCCTTGGGCCTGGAACACTTGCTTACTAAGAAAGGGCCCACACGGCCTGTGCTGGGCTTACCTCTTTGTTTGGGAATACCTTTCCCAGTTCCAGACTTAATACGTACTCCTTTGTCTTGCTTACATCTGTATGTAAACGATCCTCAGGCATGTCCCCAGCTTGCAGCGTTTCTGGCTCCACAGGAGTGGGGGGGAGTGCCCAGCACAAAAGGGGTGTGCACAGGCCTACTGCTCTGCAGAGGTTCCCGGGGCGGGGGGGGGCGGGCACTGCTGATGGCCATGGACTGACACTCAGTACTGAAGCTGATCTCTCTCTCTGTCTCTCTTTTTTATATGTGAGTAAAGCATTGTTCAATCTAGTGCTGGGACTTATCGTGGTAGGAGGCAACAGAGGCCAACTGACCACAAAAACAAAAAACAACCCCCACGACCCAGGACCAGGTGACTTCCCTGATGAATTCTATCAAATATTTAAAGAAGAATTAACATCAGTCCTTCACAACTCTTCAAAAAACAAAAGATGAGGGAACACCTTCCAACTTATTCTTTGAATACAGTAGTACCTTGATACCAAAACCCGACAACATTACAAGAAAAGAAAATCACAGATCAGCATCTCTTAACAATATGGATGTAAAAATCTTTAAAAATGTACCAGCACATTAAATCTAGCAACATATAAAAAAGGATAACACATCATGACCAGGAATGCAAGACTGGTTCAACATGCAAAAATCAACTAATGTCCTACATCATAACTATGAAAGAGAAGACAAAAAACACGTGTCCACTTCGGTAGACACAGAAAAAGCATTTGACAAAATCTAATGCCCTTTCATGACAGAAACACTCGACAAGGTTGGAAGAGGAAGGGACTTCCACACCTGGTAAAGGACATCTACCAAACCACATCATACTTCAGTGGTGGAAGACGGAAAGTTCCCTCTAAGGTCAGCAACAGAAAGGTCTGCTCTCACCACTTCCACTACTCAACCCGGCACTGAAGCTTCCAGCCAGGGCAATGTTTTTAAGAAGGCATCCAGACTGGAAAGGCAGAAGTTAAACTACCTCGATTTACGTGAAGTTCTACACAGAAAACCCCAGGGAATCCTCAAAAAGCTATCAGAATTCAATGAGCTTAGCAAGGTAGGAGAATATAAGGTCAATACACAAAAATCATTTGTATTTCTATATACTAGTAATGAACCACCCAAAAATGAAATCACAAAAAAGTTTAACTTATTATTTACATCAAAAATAAAATATTTAGAAATACATTTAACAAAAGAATTATAAAACCTGAATACTAATTTCAAAATTTACCACAAGTTACAATAATCTAGGACAGCAATTTTTTCAACTGGTGTGTCGCAAGAATTTTTAAAACATGCAATACCTGACTGTTTAGTTGGGGGTACTGACCTCTCTTCTCTTAGATTGTCAAATTAGAAAAACGACAACAGCCAACACAACAATAGCTATCTGGTGTGAATAAATCAAAATTATACCTATTTTTTTTTGTCAGAGAGGCAAAAAAATATATCTTTTGGTGTGCCACAGAATTCTAGTAATTGGCTTATGTGTGCGTAAGATGAAAGAGGTGGAAAACCGCTGATCTGGGGTAACTAAGAAAAAGGAAGCAAATACAGGGGGGTACTGAGACAAGAATAAAAAAATACACTGGAGTAGAATTGAAGCAACACAAACACATTTTACGGTCAATTAATTTTCAACAAGAGTGCCAAGAAAATTCAGTAAAAATAATCTAAACAAATGGTGCTCGGACAACTGGATACTCACATGCAGAAGAGTAACTCTGGACCTCAACTCACGCCATATATAACAAAAATTAACTCAAATGTAAGCGCTAAAACTGTAACACTCTTAGAAGAAAACAGGTGTGAATTTTCATGACCTCGGATTAAAGAATGGCTTCTTCTCTATGACGCCTAAAACATGAGCAACCAAAGAAAAGACAGGTGAACTGAACTTCACCAAATTTAAAATGTTTTGTGCATCAAACACTACTGAGCAAGTGAAGACAACTCACAGAATGGGAGAAAATACTTGCAAATACCACATTTGATACAAGCCTGATATCCAGAATACATAAAGAATTCTCTCAGTTCAACAATAAAAACACAAATAACCATTCAAGAAAATAGAGGATATGAATACACATTTCTCCAAAGAAGATACACGAATGGCCGATACACACATGAAAGGATGGCTAACATCATTAGGAAGTTTAAATCAAAACTAAAATATGATACATTTTATACCTACTAGGCTATAATAAAAGACACACAGTAACAGGTGCTGGCAAAGATGTGGAAACTGGAACTCTCATGCACAGCAGGTATGAATGCAAACTGGTGTGAAATAACAAGAAACAGGCGGCTCCTCAAAAAGTTACATACAGAGTTACTACATGACCCAGAAATTCCACTCCCCGGTGTATACTCAGGAGAACAGGACATGTCCATACAAAAACTTGAACACAAATGTACACAGCAGCAATATTCATAAGAGCTAAAAACTAAAAACATACACATGTCCATCAACTAATACATGATTAAACAAAATCTCAGTCATAAAAAGGAATGAAGTGCAGTCATGTATCCCTTAAAGGTGGGCCACGTTCTGAGAAACGCAGTGTTAGGTGGTTTCTCCCTCGAACATCTCCGAGGGCACTTACAGAAACCTGGGTCGCACAGCCCACCACACACTGAGGCTGTATGGTGTGTCTGTTGTTCCCAGGCTACCAAGCTACACAGCATGTTACTGCACTGAACAATGTAGGCAACTGTAACACAATCGGAAGTATTTGTGTATCTAAGCACAGAAAAGGAACAGTAAAAATAGAGCATAAAAGACTGAAAGATGGTACCCGGTACAAGGCACTTACCATGAATGGAGCTGGAGGCCTGGAAGGGGCTCTGGGTGGGTGAGTGAGTGCGGAATGAACTGTGAAGGCCGAGGATGTCACGGTACTTTACTGTGACACTACTGCAGACTTTATACTACTACTGTATACTACTGTACACTACTGTACACTACTGTGACACTACTGCAGACTTTATACTACTACTGTATACTACTGTACACTACTGCAGACTTTATACTACTACTGTATACTACTACTACTACTGTATACTACTGTACACTACTGCAGACTTTATAAACACTGTCCCACAAGCCCTCCCCTTGCTTCCCTCTGACGGGGCCAAATATAAAACATCACAGCTGTCAATGCTGCTAAATGGACAGAAATGTGAACTAGATTGATTGGAAATACCAAGGAGAAACTGACTGCCAAAGATCACCATTAGGGAGGAAATGTAAGTGATCCTTCTTGAGGATCAGTAGGAATAAGAAATCAAGATGGAGCCCTGGCTGGTGTGGCTCAGTGGATTGATTGCCAGACTGCGAAGCAAAGGGTCACTAGTTGGATTCCCAGTCTGAGCACATGCCTGGGTTGCAGGCCAGGTCCCCAGTAGGGGGCATGCGAGAGGCAACCACACATTGATGTTTCCCTCCCTTTCTGTCTCCCTTCCTTCCCCCTCTCTAAAAATAAATAAATAAAATCTTTTAAAAAAAGAAATCAAGGTGGAGAGATAAAGGAACATAGAAGGTTTTGGCAATGTGGTGTTGGCTACTGCATGCTAGCAGTGACCAGATTAAGGAACTCTGAATACCAATTCACTAAAATAGAGGGTGTTTAACAGGGTGAGGGTATAGAACTGAGGGCTCAACACTTTTGACTTTAGAAATTTGTATTTGGTTTCATTGATCCTATCTGGCACAAAGGGCTCTCTCTAGCAACGAAATGATGGAAGAAATAAAACTTATCTATGCTCTGTATCACTTCGACCTGAAAATATTTCCAAAGTACAGGAACAGGCTGGCTCCACACCACCAGAGAAGGCTTTCGGTAGAGTGGCAGTAGCACGTAAGACTTGTTAAGGTTGTTCCCGTGGACCTGTGTCCTTGCACAGGATCTTAAGTCCTGAATGGAGAACTTACAGCAAATTACTCTGAAGCCCGTCAGCTTGACCTGGGAGGGCCGAAAGCACCCTCTGGATGTGCAGGGTAGGGCGGGGGGTCCTCTGTGCTGGAGCTGGGCAGTGGCTGGCTGGCTGGCTGGGATGTGCGCTGTGCACGTGAAATGGGGTGCTGTGCGTGAGAGGGGATCTGCTGCCCAGCCCCACAGACACTGCTCCCACCAGAGGGGGGATGATTCCTTCTGAACCACATGTCTTTCCAATTCTTAATAGAAATTCAGCTCAGTGATAATCTTATGAGACCACGGTTATTTTCTTGTGCCCAACATTGACTAAAACGTTATGTGGCACATGGCTGCAGTGACACATAATACAACATGAATAAACCTTGAGAACATTATGCTAAGTCAGAGATTTCTCACCTTTTTTCATCTCATGGCACACATAAACTAATTACTACAATTCTGTAACTCACTAAAAAAATATTTCTTGCCGATTGGACAAAAATTAGGTATGATTTTGATTGATTTACAAAACATAATAATAATAGTGATTAGCTACCCTTTTTGCTCCCAAGTTACTTTTTAAAAAACCGGGTGCCTTGTATATAAGGATTTCTGCTACCAAGAATAAACCAATCAGATGTAACCTCTTCATGCTACGTGACCAGTAAGATGTGACTCCATTACATGACCTATATGTTTATGGTTCAGGGCACAGCATTCACAATGGACAGCCATTGTTGTGTCAGCTGTTGTCATTTTTTATTTGTCTAAGGGAACAGAGGTCAGCGCCCCTGACTAAACAGTCAGGTATCGCATGTTCTAAAAATTCTTGCAGCACACTGGTTGATAATTGCTGTGCTAAGCAAAAGAAGCCAGACACAAAAGCCACACAGTATATAAATCTGTTTGTGTGAAATGTCCAAAATAGGAAAATCCACAGAGAAAAAAAATAGGTTAATGGTTACCATGGACTAGAGGGAAGGGGGAGCAGGAAATGACTGCTGATTGGTAGGGAGCATGTTTATAAACGTTTTAGAATTAATGATAATGGTTGCATGACCTTATGAATATAGTAAAAACCGCTGAATTTGTACACATTAAAATGGTGAATTTTCTGGTATTTGAACATATCATCTGAATAAAGAAATTTTTTAATGTAACTGAAAAATTGAGTACTTCAAAAAAGAATGATAAAAAGTCATAAAATAACAACATGCACTGGCTCTATGAATCCACTTTTTCTAGTCGGTCTCCTTGAACAGTAATTGTTACATTGCTCATTATGGTTATGAGTTGTGATTCTTAGCATCCACTGTAACTGATTTAAAGCACACTGTATACCTTACTGCAGGTATCAACGTTAGCTCATTAAAAAGTCTTGCAGAGCATGAAATAATTGCTTCAGAAATATACTGAAAATTCCCGAAATGAACTAAGTATGTTTTAAAATGCTGAATGTGAATGGGTCAGACACTGAAGAGGTGAGTAGGTGCAATTTCAAGACTTCTTTGATTTAAAATGGGTAAAATATAAGAATGATGACACAGTCTACTGATAGGGCACCAAGACATCTGCATTTCACCATAACATTCCGATCGAGAAAGAGCTGCCAAACTGGAGATGAACGACAGTAAAGAGGCGGAGAAAGGGCCAGAGTCCAAAGAAAACGAGACACATCTCGGCTAAACAGCTGTGTCGAAAAACAATCTGTCTTGCAATTAACAGTTTTCTTTCTAAAAGACACAGGACATTGGGTTAATAGATTTCTTTAAAACTAAATCTGCTTTGGCTATTGAAACATTAAAAGAACAGAACATCTGTGTTGCAAGTAAAGACAGATTGTATGGAAGACTCAAATATCAAACCACAGATCAGACTAGTATTTAATTTGTTCTATTTAAATTTTCAATAAAAGTAAGTGAAATTACATTCTTGAAATTATAGGTCACCTATAAATATTTAACACCAGAAACTCCTAAGCTGCTTTAGAGTATAAATAAGAAAATTATTTGTATATTTTAATTATTTTTCATTCTACTTGACATTTACATCAAAACCAGGTTATAAAGCACTCCCACCAAAAATCAGTTTTGAAGTATTATAAAAGGGAAAACTCACCATCCATGAATTCTGTACATATTGAAATTCTGTTTTCTACAAAAAATGCACCATAAAACCCTATGATATATGAAGAATCACACTGTAACAAAAATAAGACAAAAGTAGTTAAAAACCTGCAAGTGAATACCATACCCATGCTTTATAAGAAAAAATGACAAAGAAAAAAATTACCTTATAAAGAATTTCCAATTCAGACATAATTTGCTTCTGAAGTTCCAGTGTAATATCTAGTAGTATGACCTAAATGTGGAAAGGAACACACTGGCACATTTATTCACCTTTAAATTAAATACAGCTATACTCACTATGAAATAGAAAACTGAAAATACGGTGTTTCCTCGGTTCATTTCCCCCTTCTCCTCCCCGCCGTCACGACCCCCAGTGATGCAAACTGTATCCACATCTGCCTAACCCTTTGTACTGGGGGAGGTGGTCGGGAAGTGATTGATGGGGCCAAGGAAAAAGGCAGGTCTTAAAGGTCAGTATTAATGGCTTTAAAAGTCAGTTAAGTTATAACACCCTTAATTTATACACCCTATTTTGGCCACAGCGGTTATTTTCAGAAGAGAAAGATAGGAGTGACCCTGAAACCATTAAAAAAATTGCCTTGTAATTCAGACACAAGGCAATAAGCAGGAGAGGATGATGAGTAAAAATGCCATTTAAAGTGGGGTTTTCTGTTTCAAGAGGAAATAAGAAGTTTTTAAAATATATCTTCTTCTTTTTTTATTCTTCCAGCTGCACAATGTTTCTTAGCCACAAAATGTTGGGGCTTGAAGGAAATTCAGAAATCTTTTCGTCTCATCCCCTCCATTTAGAGGAGGGAGCCGGGCTCCTGAGGAGCCCGGCAGCCCGGCTGCGTCGGGCCCTTTCTGACGCTGAGCACTTTCCAGCATGGACTGGTGCTTTCTGGTTTTCCCTAAAATACCAACCGCCGAGTCAGACTCACAATGCAGAAATGGAAAACACTTTATTTATAAACTTACCTAGAATAACTTCAAACACTATTTTTCTTAAGAAAGACCATCAACTTTTCAAATTTTACTTAGCACTTCAACGAAGCCAACTCAAGAGAAATTGTTTTTGACTTAAAAAGACAGTGATGAGAATAAAACAGGTGGAAGACAATTTTAAGATGTGTGGCAGTTTCTGGCTCCAGACATTTCCAGGTAAGAACTGAACGTCCAGTCTCCCCACGACAGTACAGTTACACACCACCCACACTGCCCTACGTTTTGTATCACGACTGCGAGCACACCCTCGTGCACTTACACTGCGGGGAAACATCCGTAAGTCATGAACTGCAAACTCCTGACAGAAGAAGGAAAGGATGATCCTACACATATTATAGGGATGCCACCCATCTGGGGGACGGGAAAGAGAGAAAAAGATATAGCCAGTGTCTGTCCGGAGTTAGCTCCAGGGTTATTTATAAAAGCTCCCACTGAACTAGTCTGTGAGTGTAACACAGAGCTGCCAAGAAACGCTTCTCCAGATCAATAGTCATTTTGCCAACAGTATTCACTTAACATTTTTGTTCCTGTGTAAAACTTAGCAACAAAATAAATTCACCTAGTGTTGTTTTAAGTCTATGCTGTGAAATACTGGTGCTATTCACACTGCTACGTCAAGTACAGTGAATCTTTCATCCTAGAAAACTCTGCTAAATGGAATTAAGTTATTATTTACCTTAAAGCAGTGATTCTCAACCCTGGCCTCATATAATAATTACCTTTATTTAAAAGTATTTACATAAATATATAGGGCGCTTTAAATAAACCCTGACGCACAGGCATAATGGAATTGGAATCTCTGAAGTTGGACCTACCTCTTAGTATTTCTAAAAAAACTCGTCAGGTGATTTCTAACCCACAGTGAGGTGAGAACCCCCTATTTAAGGTTTCGAAAATACATTTGCTCAGTGCTCGGTATGACTACTCAGCTGTCCTGCATCTCCAGGCTCCCAACCTCAAAACACCATGACTCCACATGGCTAGCCAACACACTGGAACTAACTTCAAACTACTGCGGTAAACATACCATTCCCTTGATCAAAAACCTTAATTGGGTTCCCACGGCTTAGCACAAAATTAAAATTCTAGCATGGCATTCAAGGATTTCTCCTGCAATCTAGTTCCAACTGGTTATTCTAGCTCCTCTCACTAATTCCCCACCACAAACTCCATCCTGGTGGGAAACCAGATGAGTTTCACTGATCCACACACACCCTGTGACGTGCCCCACTTCCAGTCTCTGCTACGCTGTTCCGTCTGCATGAGGGGTGCTTCCTCTCTCCACCCCACCGCCACGGACCGTGACACCTCTCCTGTCACTTACAACCAGTGTGAGCGCGGCCACCACCTTCGGGAAGCCGGCCCGAAGCCCTCCATCAGAACTGGTCTCTACCTTGGGCCTTCACTTTTCCTCTCCTCACATCTGTCATTAGCATCCACGCCTCACCTTCTAAACACGGAAGTCTAAAGAGTGAAGAGTGGCTGTGAGCCCTTAAGGACAAGGGTGAGTCTTGTGCATCTTCCTCTAGCCCCTGCTCCACGCCCAACGCCCTGCACAGGGTCTTACACTATTGGCCATTAAGTGGTGTGAGATTTAATTAAATTGCTCCTTACAACCATAATCCTCTAAATAAGACGCTGTTTTTAGACAGAAAGGAAATGGATTGCTTGATTTTTAAAACTGGATTTAAAACCAAAGATAGAAACACCAAAATGAATGCAAGTGCCGCAGCGAACTGAAACGTAGCAGGCGACACTGTGTTTGCGGAGCCGACCCATCGCGCCCAAGCAGGCCCCGATCACCCTCCGCACTCGCCGCAGGTCAGAACAGCGAACAGCGGAGGCTCCACACTGGCAGGAAGTGAGTGAAGTAATTTCTGGGAACTTGGGGGGGGAAGCAAAGTCCACCTTAAAATAGCTACTGAAACGCTCTTCCATTTTCTGGGACACTTGGGTCTCGAGGAGGTTAACCCTCCTTCCCGGCCAGTGTTCTAGTGAGTGAGCTTTAAAACTGCTAAAAATAAACAAGTCCAACTCCCTTTTTGAAGGCAGTGGGAGAAAGCGTGGATATGCTCATTTTCTTTTTGAAGGACAAGGGAAGTAGGGACTTCCTGAGTTTTCATTATTATCACTGTTTTTCTCCTTAGGAAGAGCTATATTTTCCAAACGGGAGAGACCCTGAACACAAACCGCTTTGTGGAAAGGGTTAAGTGCGAGACGGCAATACCTGGGCCGCCCTGCTCCTCGCTACACCTCCAGGACAAATAGGGATGAGCTGTCAAGTTAAATACAAGCAGTCAAGGGACTGAATTATAATTTACTCTGGGCTCAATTTAAATTAGTGTGAGGCTATTAAAATATACAGTATAAATACGGCAATTCATCACAACCTGTCATGGATGACTTCATTTATTTGCTGGAGTGGCACACACTCCACTAAAGGGAAGGAGAACAAAATCACAGGTCAAATTAAGCTGCTATTCTGTTTTAATTCGCTTATTTAATCTGTGCCAACATAATTGTCTTTTACAGTGTGTACAACTCAGAAAGGAAATTTGGGAGGATTACAGTCAGTATACAAATGATTAATCAAATGGTCCATTTAAATGCTAGTTTAAAAGCGGCAGAAACCCCAAACAGTCAAAGAATGATAATCAGTACATGCTATATGCAATGCTACGAAATTTCCTGTCGAATGGACTTTTCTCAATTAGAAAAGAAATGATACTGGGAAATTCTATGAAGCTCTGTTCTCCAAAAGCTTCTATAGAGTATATTAATGGAATAAGAAGGTTCTCTCTGCAAGATGGCCAACAGTGTTTTACTTGTGTTTTGCTCTACTTGTCTGGAGGTCTCACCTCCAACACGCTCTGCCGGAAAAGGCGGGATAGAAACACACTTCATGAGGTACATACATAGTCATATCAAATACTTATTTTTAAAATATTAGTATCATTTTAAAAGTGCTCTATTTGAGGCAGAAATTTTTCTAAATTCAGTAGCATAAAATAAAAATGCACAGTACTTCTATTCTTTCCAAAATTCTACTTGCTTCTAAAATTATCTGAAGTGATATTTTCCCACCTTTAGAGTCTGAAAAGGGAAACATTACAATATAGCTTCCTTGTCTAAAAAAAGAAACATTTAGAAGTGCAAAAAGTAAAAATATTTTGAGTAGGAAGAGTAACAGATCTTCAAAGACTCCCATCTAATTGCTCCCACAGTTACTCAAAGTACGGGTCTGACTGACCACTGACTTGGGAAACTGTGTTTCCCTCAATAGTCTACGTGGGCATCAGAGCCCTGCAGGTGATTCTATTCAGACAAGGACTGTGATTTGCTGCTCCTCACAATCCCTCTGTGACACCAGGCAGCCCCGACTCACAGCTGAGGTCACTGAGAGGTTCAAGTGACATGCTTGAAGTCACACAAAAGTCAGGAAAAGGTCAGGGAAAGATGAAATGCATGTCTAACTCCTAACCTTTCATTTCATCCTTTAATATGAAAAAAGCTGCGAAATACTCTGGCTGAGAGCAATGGTCCATATGAAGAACACTATGGGACATTCTGTATGTGAGCTGAACCTGCTTTCAAGATGTTTCAAGAGATGAATGAGTAAGCTGAAAAACAAAAGAACAAAATGTACTCATTCAGTCAGTCACCAAACCAGGTGTCGAACACCTGGCACTCTGCACACAACACACTGCGCACAGCGCCCTGCGCGAGGCTGCCCGTGCGGTGCTCTGCTGGACCCGCACGGGAGACGAGGCGAGACCTGCTCCCCACGTACAAGGAGATTCTGCACGACAGGGCAGACATCCATGGATGACAACAGCAAACTACAAGGCAGCCTGCAACAGCACCCACAGAAAACAGAGAATTCTAGAGATCCAAAGAGGAGAAGGAGTGAGTGACAGCTGTACCAGGTGTGACACAATGTATCGAAGTAACCTCAACAGAGTAGCTTTGGAGCCGACCTTGGAGGGTGTGAGGGGTTTTGGTAGGTGGGGACACAGGCGAAGGCATTCTTATTAGAAAGAAATACGTGAATCAAACTGTTGCTGGGGAAAGCACCTGGGTTCAGATAAGGCAAGAAGTGCAACTTAAAAGCAGCACAAGACGTAGTCATTCAAGACAACGCTGTAACAGCTGGCCGATGACATACTGTGGAAGACCTGAGTCCCATCCCACAGAGCTTGCAGTTTATTGGGAAATAATGTGAAGTCTTTAAGACTTTTGAGTGGGAAAGAGATGCTACCAGAACCATGCTTCAGGAGGCCAAATCTGAGGGTGAGAGGTAATATAGTACAGAGATTAAGATCAGGGTCTTGGGGCAAGACCTGCTTGGGCTGAAATTCTGGTTCCATTACTTATTAGTTGTGGGATTTGGAGCAAGCTACTTAACTTCTCTGTACCTCAGCTTCTGCATCTATAAAATGGGGATCAGTAATGGAAATAGCAGAAGGTGGTTGTACTAAATGAGGGAAATGTATGTAAAGTGCTTAGCACAGTGTAAATGATCGATACACAGTAGCTCCTGTTTCTGGGAGAACAGTGTGAAGGCCGGCCCACATGTCTGACAAGAGACAAAACTAGCCTCTGGATTAGAGTGGTGACAAGAAAGGAAGTACTACTAAACACAAAAAGGGAAAAATCAATAGGCTTTCAGATATCTGACATTAGCTAAAACAGGACAGTGATCCTGAGAGATGGAAAAACAAGACAGATGAATCCTATGACTGGCCAGCTGACTGACTGGAGCGATTTCCAGGCCCCAGTGCAGGGAGGGGCGGCCAGGCAGAGCTCAGCCACATCCCTGAGTTGAGAAGACAGAGCTGGGAGTCTGAGAAGGCCAAGGCAGCGAGAGGTCACTGGCAGAGCACTAGAGGGACAGAGCTCCCAGAGATCTGGAGGGGGGCCTGGCAGTCTTCAGCTGAGTAATGGTCCACACATGGGTGTCAGGAAAATACCTGAGGACAGGGAAGAAAAGACCAGAGGAAACAATCTGCAGACCTCACGCTAAGAGAGAATTTGAGTTCTCAGCAGCGATGGTGGAAAACCTTGTAATTGCTAGGGCACAAGGAGAGTATTCAAAAGGCTGGCGCCTCAGTTGAGTGAGGAAAACTACCTCTAAACTAACCACTGGGCTGGTCCCATCTAACAAGCTGAAACGCAATCCTGGAAGGGATCAAACTGTTCAAAGTCACTTAACAGCATCTCAGAATAAAGGTCAAGAATGTTTATAGAAATGCAGAAATATCTGGCACCTATGCCATATGACTGGCATCCGATAAAAACAATTATAAGACATTTAAAAACACACACACACACAAGACAATACAACCCCAAATGAGAAGAAAAAGCGATCAGTCAGCACTGACCCTGCGTGGTCTCTCTGTCTGCAATGGTGAGAGGCAAGAGCCCTCAGCAGGCACGAGGACCACACTCCGGAGCCCTGGAAGAGTGCGAACGAAGTGACGAGGGGGAGGAGGAGGAGGCGCCCATGTGTCGGCCTGTGCTCTCTGACTCCGGGGCGCCCTGCAGTGATGGTGAGTGGGCATTTAAACAAAACAAAAAAGACCTATGAAGAAGCATGTCAACAAAACTGCTTCCTTAATCAATGTGAGCAGCTCCCCTGAAGAAGGTAAAAACAACAGATTCTGATAGTAATAACCCTCCTCCCGCTCAGAATCAGACCCCTCCTCAGCATAAGAGTTCTGCGATGGCCTCGGAAAAGAGGAGGTTAGTGTCCAACTGGTAACACAGACAGAGAAGGAGAGAATCAGAGCCATCCAGCCAAACAGAGAACAGGGAGTGCTGCCGAGAACACTGACCTCAGACGGTGTGGCAGAGAGCGGTGTCGTCCAGGAGGACCACTGCCTGTCTCCTCTGGCACCTCCTGCCTCCAGTGGACTCACACAAGGACTCTTAGAGGTTCAGGAATGAAGCATCTCCCTAAGATTCCCACCCAGTGGCGAAACCACACGCCACTGCTCTGTAGTCAGGACCTCTGTGAACTCCTGTGTGCCCACCCGCTTTAGCCCTCACACACAGTATAATGGTAACATGTGGAACTACTTTCACTGGCTTTGCATGCTTTCATAAATTTTAAATGTTATTTTTATAAGTGAAAATATCTAAATATGAAAAAAGACTCTGAAATGACATCTATGGTAGAATACACAAGATGATTAATTCAGTTATCATAAGTATATTTCATATATTCAAGAAAGTGAAAGAAAGATTGAGCACATTAAGTAGAGACTTGGAAGATGTGAAAAAGACCCATGTAAACTTCTAAGGATACAAAGTACAATATCTGAAAGGAAAAATACACTGAACAAGATTAATAGCAGATTAGACAATGCAGATGAAAAGAAGAAACTTAATATTTGACAACAGATATTATCTAAAAATGAAACATTAGAGAGAAAAAAAGACTAAAACAAAGAACAGAGCATCGTTTTGTGGTGGAACAACTTCAATTAACCTAATATACAGTGTCTGGCACAAATAACACCCCCTTTTTATTACAAAATCTTTTATTACAAAATCATAAGCGTGCAATTCTGTAACACAACAATATCACACTCAAGCATACCATATGACATTTTAGGTGAAATGTTCAAATTAAAACTATAAATTATTACACCCATATTATTACCCTACCAATCATGCTAAAGCAGGTGTTACTTCTGCTGGACCCTGTATATGCAATTTCACTTCCCAAAGTGGGGGGAAAGACGTGAAAAAATAATGGCCAAAATTTGTACATACTTGATGCAAACTAAAAATACACAGATCCAACAATCTCAACAAATCCTAAGTACATGAATTATCAAGGAAATTACATAAAAGCTCATCATAATCAATCCTAAAATGAGCCAGAGAGGTCAGTTCTAATGTACAGAGGGATAAAGATTTTATTATATTATTATTACTTTTTAATCCTCGCTCGAGGATATGTTAATTGGTTTGAGAGAGAGAGAGACACACATCGATGGGTTGCCTCCCGTAGGAACCCTGACTGGGGATCAAACCTGCAGCTTTCTTTGGTATACGGGATGATGCTCCAACCAATCAAGCCACATGGCTAGGGAAAGGGGTAAAGATTGTAAATGACAGTAAGCTTTTCATTGGGAAGAATGCAAGCCAAAAGACAATAAAATAATATCTTTAAAACACTGAAACAGCAGTCAACCTAGAATTCTCTCTCTAGCAAAAACACCTTCCAAAACGAAAGTCAAATATACACTCTGCAGATATGAAAAAGCAGAAGGGATTTACTGCCAGAAAACTTGTGCATTATAAGAAATGTAAAAGAGCTCTTTCTCAATTACAAGGGAGCCAACGTCCTGGGGGCCCAGAGATGGGTTGTTGCAAAACCTATGTGACCCTGCAGAGACTCTTCAAGAAATCCCACCTCAACCAAGAGCTGAAGCTGATGGGTGAGTATGGGCTTTAGAACAAATGGGAGGTCTGGATGGTCAAATTCACCCTGGCCGAGGTCCCCAAGGCTGCCCAGGGGCTGCTGACTCATGCTGGACGAGAAAGCCCCACAGCGTCTGTTTGAAGGTGGTGTCCTATTGTGGTGCCTGGTCTGCACGGGGAGCTGGACAAGGCCAGGATGAAGCCGAACTACATCCTGGGCCTGAAGATCAAGGATTTCTCAAAGAGGCACCTACAGACCCAGGAATTCAAGCTGGGCTTAGTTAGCCACGTCCATCCACCACATCCGGGTGCTGATTTGCCAGCTCCACACCCAGGTCTGTGAGCAGGTGGTGAACATCCCACGCTTCACTGTCTACCTGGACTCCCCGAAGTATTTTGACTTCTCCCTCCTGTCCCCATGCGGGGGTGGCCAATGCCAAGAAGGAGCAGGGTAGGGCTGGAGCCAGCGATCACATGGAGGGTCAAACCCACACATCTCCCTGAACTCGTGGAGTGTCCAGTTCTCCAGTCAAATAATAAAACAGATCAACACATAAAAAAAGAAAGAAAGGTAAAAGAAGGAGGGTCTTCAGACAGAAAGGAAATTACACCAGATGAAAATGTGGATCTATACAAAGAAATGAAGAGCACTGGAACTGGTGAAAATGTGAGTAAATATAAATATTTTCTTACTTTTTCAATGTCTGTAAAAGACAACTCTGAACAAGAACACCAACAATGTGTTTGGGTTTATCGCACGAGCACACAGAATGTGTGACTACAAAGGCCAGGAGGAGGGAAAGCAAAGTGCACTGCGTAGAGTTCTCACACTGTGCAGTGGCACAGTATTACTGGAATGCATGCTGTGACAGGCTACGGTGACTCTGAGGTAACTGCTAGAAAAAGGACAGAACGGACAGGAAACATGGAGCAAGATGACAGAGCTGAATCTGACCATATCAACAATCACATGAAATGTAAATGATCTAATTGCCCCAAATAAAAGTGGAGATTATCAGACTAGATTAAAATACAAGACCCAGATATATGCTGCCTACAAGAAATCCATGTCAAATACAAAGACCCGGCAGGTTAAAAGTAAAAGCATATCATGTTAACACCAGTCAAAGCTGGAGTAGCTGTATTAATTAATATCAGCAAATGCAGATTTCAGAGCCAAGAATAATGCCATGGATAACAAGGTCACTTCGTCACGATAAAGGGGCCTGCTCGTCCAGAGGACACAACAGTCCTAAACGTGTCTAACAGACCTTCACAAATATTAAGTAAACCAATGATGAAACTATAAGAAAAAAACGGACAAATCCACAATTATTGCTGGAGATTTCAACACCCCTTTTTCAATAATTGATAGACAAATTGATAAAACTCAGTGAAGATAATTTTAAACACCACTATCAGACAACTTGATCTAACATTTATACAATACACTTTATAGCGGACTACACATTCTTTTCATGTACACAGGAAACACCAAAATAATTCAAGTTCTGGGCCATAAAAATCTCAATAAATTTAAAATAATTCTGTTATACAAAGTATATTCTCTGACCACAACTGATTTAAATTAGAGATCAATAACAAAGCTATCTGGAAAATCCCCACACATCTGGGAACTCACCACTTCTAAAATTTAATGAAGAACTCCGCCAGTTTTGAAGTAATGGTGCATTTGTTTTTTCTAGATTGTGACTATTACGTAAGCATCACATGTTTGCCTTCACTGCCAAAAGCTCAGGGGTAAGAGAAAAAGAGTAAACAGAATGATCACATCTACTCTTAAATCACTCATTCACTCAGCTCAGCTTGACCATGTAGCACGCTGCAGAATTTAGAGATACACAGTGAATACAATATGGTCCCTGTTGTAAAGCTCAGTTTTATGGTCAGGTCTAGTAAGTCGTGTATTGTAAACCACTACTGCATTTATTTATCGAAAGTCTCTACTTTAATACCTCTTTTAAAATGTGCCTTCTTTACAATTGCTTTTAACCCTTTCCAGAAACAACTGCAGCACCTTTGCCGTACTCATAAAAATGGTCACGTACGAGAATTCTAATGTTAGCCTAGGTTAAATGTAATTCAAAATGTATGAAATTATGAATAATTATAATGTACATGGCAAAAGTGAAATGAAGTTTTTATGCTTGATTTAAAGCAGTGCTCCCCTCTCTTGGAGTGAATTACCTAAAGTTGACTGTCTTTAAATATATCGATGGCAATGATCTAAGAGTTCTGACATCAAAGGACAACCAACTCGACAGGAAGGAAAATACTGCCCGAGTGCTGGAGATGCCCTCTGAGCGGAGAGGGGGCTCTGGAGGTATGGAAAAGACAACCCGATGCCGGGGCGGTGCATCAGAGCTGTACTCAGTGAGCTCAGGACGGCTGTGACGGAGACGGGCTCCACCATACCCACCCTGGGCACTCTCTGAACCTCAGGCTCCTCCTCTGTGAAATGTGGGGCTTCCACAGATGATCTCTGAGATCTCTTTCAGTTCTAGAATTCTGTGAGCCTGTTTGGTTGGAATATCAAAGAAAATATCCCAAGAGAGAGCCCTGTTGTATCTCCTCACCTAAAGCTACTTGAGTTATTAAAACTTCATAATGGCACATAACTCATTACAGGTGTTGTACCAGGTGTAGTATGGGAAAAGAACTCTGGCCTACACTGAGTCTTTGCTTCCATTGAACCTTACTAAAAGGTATAATCAATTGCAATTTAATTGTTCAGATTCCTAGTTTCTGGATAAAAGATGCAGAAATCAGATATAGTATACAAGTGTAAGGGAAAGAGACTGAATTCTTACTGGGAATAGCTAGGAAAGCATCATGGAGGAGATGAACCGTGAAAGGGTAGACGGAAATCAGAAAGAGGAGCAATGGTAATACTTGTATAAAGGCTTCCTGGTGAGGCAGAGGACATGCACTTTGGAGTCAAATGGATTTTGTTTTAAATCCTGGCCCTGGCTGTTTCAACTGTGTTATTTTGAACAATTCAGCTTTCTGAGTCTCAGTCCTCTCAAATCTAAAATGCACAGGCTTACTTTGCCATTTTTAAGGATTACAGATAATAGTTATATGACATCTAGCATAGTAACTGGCATATAGTAGTAACACAAAAAATAACAGCTTTCATTATTAAGGGTCCAGAGACTAGAGATACAGGGCGTGACAAAAGGTCACAGACAGGTAATGCAGAGGTGTGGCTGTAAAGTAGGAAGGGGGTGATTTGAAGAGGACCTTACCGGTTCATGGGGGGAGGCACAAAGCGGGCCTAACCAGTCTGTGAGCTAAGAACCCAGGGTTAGAGGGTTCGAAGTGTGGTTCTGTGGAACCTGAGGAGGCCTAGGGTTCGGTCAGGGGTACAGTTCAAGAGAGCCCGTTGGAAAATCTCGGAGAAAATAAGGGGAAGATGAAGCTCCCACAGCCAATGCCAGAGATTAAGCCGCAAATGTCAGGGCAGGACTGAGATGCTGGCGCATGGCAGGGATGAGCTGTGAAGTACAAATGGGGTGGCAGCAGGCGGGGAGTATCTTAGGTAACTGGCCAGAACATCCGTGAGGCATGTGCGGCTTGACTGCTGGTGGGTGTGGTGCTGGGCTATTTCGGAATCTGGTAAAGGGTCGGACATCTTAGGTTTTACAATGTACACAATGGGGGATGGGGGTGGGTGCCAAGACCGTGATGTGGTCAGATCTGTGATTCCACTTCTCAACTCTGGTGGCAGAGTGAAGGGGCAAAGGAGAAGAAAAAGATCAAAGTACAATGATGAAATTGTTATAAAAAGCCCAGTTATGGGGTAGGTGAGCCTGATACAAGGCCCAGGCAATGAGGATGAGAACAGAAAGAAAGAGACAAATGGACGCATTGCAGGGTAGGTTTCCGACAGGTTACGGTAACTTACAAGATGTTGGAGATAACTTACAAGATGTCGGAGATAAAAGAAAAAAGGAGTGAGTGACCACTAAGGCTCTGAGCTGCAAGAGGAGGAAGGCGGTGATGCCCTTCAGCAGGGAACAGAGAGAGAAGTGGAGGCAACAGTGATGAGAAGACTCGCCACGCTAAGGTGCTACTTAAAACACCCTTGGGGGCTTGGATGTCACAGCAGTGCCACAGCTTCTGCCACCTGACAGCCAAGCCTAGAACCGATTCATTTCCTTTTCACGACCGCCTGCGACTCCAGCTAAACGTGGAGAAGTGGGAGGGGGTGTAGAAGCATCAAGAATGTCATGAATTTCATGAAATTTATCCACCACTTACCTTTACAGCTAGTATTTTCCCACTTGGGACATGATATGCTCTATGGGGAGAAAGAATAACAGAATTACTTGAGATCACTAAACAACCTAGACGATGGTTAAGGACATAAGTGTAAATCTGAACACATCTGCAGCCAGGGGATATGTGACACTTCCAAAGAATACTAATAACACCAGTAATTTACATTTCTATTGAGCTTAATGGTTTACAAAATGATTCATTACACATTACCTTAAAATAATCCTCTAAGGTAATACTGGCATTATTATCTTACTTTTATGGATGAGAACTTTGAAGCATAGAAAAGTTAAGTAGTTTGCCTAATGGCACAAAGTCAGTAAGTGGCAGAACTAAACCTCAAATCCAGGTCTTCTGGCTCTATTTCCTTCACAACATACTGTTCATTGCCAGTGAGAGTGTGGGAGTGTGTCAATGTGTGAGCGTGCGAGTGTGTGTGGAGGTCTTCTACAGCTCTATGCTAAGCACTAGACAAAGCCATACACAACGGGAGGTTTTTCTTTTGTTTATTTCAATTATATATACAAATCAACTATATTCCCACATTTCGTCAAAATAATATGGAATTAGCTGTAGCTTGAGATACAAATTCATATAAGAAGTCACAGGTTTATAAGATTCAAATATGTGGTTTATCCTTTCCTAAAACTGGTATCTCTCAATATTAAAAAAACTTCAAAAGAGCGAAAAACTCAAGTGATGAGATACAGTGAAATAACTACAATTTAAGTCAAGCAGTATGAATACATTCATTCATAAAACAGAGAATAAGATTTGCAGAAGTAAATATCATTATTTCATCAAGACCTTTTGTATTTCAATGAAATGTGTGGCCTTTCATACATGTACTGCAAGGACTACCCATTCTGACCATCATCCAGAAACAATCTGCCTGGTATAAAAAACGCAGAGTGACGCGCGCAACATGAACAGGCGCTGTTCGTGCGCGTCCGTGAGAGTATGAAGAAATGAATTATTTTGGGAGAACTCAAGTCCTGCTTCACAGAGGATTGTGCATGCTAGCCAAGAGCTGACTGTTCTTCCTCTCACCTGGCTAGTGTTAAGTGGTGCGGGGGGCAGGGAACGTGGGGAGGAATGTAATTCAGCTTGCCAGGAACTCCCCATCCTCAGATGCCAAGTTGCAAAATTTGCCAGGTTTCCAATTTCTACTACTAAGCAGTAAATATTACCTAGTAGTAAAAATTGCTCATTTATTTTATTATTTTTTGGAGATATCATTGAAATGTAACATTATCTTAATTTCGGGTATATAACGATGATTTGATATTTATATATGTATCTTGCAAATGAATCACCCCAATATGTCTAGTTAACATCCATCACCATAATTGATTACAAAAATAAAATAAAATATGCATTCCATTATTATCAACTAAAAACATTTTCTGTTGTTTTGGCAAAAGTATTTGTGTGGTTACTCTAACAAATTTTTTCAACAGCTTTATTGAGATATAATTATATACAATGAAGTTCACTTGTTTTAAGTGTATAATTCAATGATTTTTATTAAATTCACAAAACTGTGCAATCGCTGACAAGTATTTTTAAAGTTACAGACTTACGGATAAAATTTAGTTATTAAGATTCTACAAGAATTTATAATTTTTGATATGTAATAATGTTACAAATTCAGGTAAGAGCAGGGAAAACATGTAAATGTATGTAAGTATCTATATATGAGTGTTATAAAAAATTCATTCTGCTTTTCCTTCCTGAGTGGACAAAGGTTGAGCCAATTTTGGAAGGTACTTAGCCTTTATTTTATCAATTATAGAGAAATTATATCTCATTTAAAGGAAAAGCAAGATTATAAAATTTGGCAATTGTTCATTTTACCAGAGTTCTTTAATCTGTAAAAGTATCCATGGACTTTCTCTAAATATCAACTTCCCCAGTCTACATAAATACTATTAAGTTTATAAAACTTAAATTATTTAAAATTTTGTATACTTTATATTATATAAAGTGATATGTTTTGTAAGTGGAACCCCTATATTATAAAGGGTTTAGAACAAATTACCACTTACTTCACTATCTATGTTAACATCGGACTTTACAACAGGAAACCACATTTTCAGGTTACAATTTGATTCACTGCATATCTGAATTCATGTAATAGAGTGATATAGAAAGACAGACGCTGCATTTTCCTCAGTGCCTGGCAGAGAAGTTGTTGGACTAAGCTAATTTGAAATGTGATTTAAAAGAATTTAGTAACTTTATTCCATGTAAATATAGGTAATATAATATGTAAAATTTAATAATGATATATTATTTTTCCTCTTGTATACCACAGAATCCTCCAATTTCAACTGTTAAAAACACTCTGTATTAGAATCACTAACCAAAGACTCAAATGTGAAGACTAACAGTTGAACAGACTAACGAGGATTCAAAACTTATACAAAGAACAGTGCTGTCACTTTGGGCAACAACCTGGACTTTTGAGACCAACAGCAGCGATAAGTAAATGATCAGCAGACAGTCTAATATATGTACACCATACTGAATGATTTGGTAACTTAATTAGCTTGTCAAGAAAGCCGATCTCTTTTCCGAAAGAAAGGTTTCTTATTTCCAAGTGAAATACAAGGGGAGGCTTGATGATTTAATCATGATGCACGCTAATTCATCCATGGAATTTTGGGTTCAATTTCGAGCAACAAAGGTGCTGTGTGGTTTGGTTTACAGTGCAATGACAGTACCGATTTAACATTTAATCATCAGGGAGAAGTGGATGACAAAGGCAATGCCAGGTATGAGTGGAGTGTGCCCCTTAACTTTGCAAATGGCATTCCACCTGGAGAAAAGGAATTTGTTTACTTTCAACGGATACTGCATCTCAATAGTCTTGACCTTCTGCAACACATTAACTGTAAAGTGATTAATGAAGTTTGAATGGAGGCTCTGGTTACACCAGAAGACAACTATACACCTCTGCATCCTTTTAATTAACAGCTAACACTTCGAATTAGTTTGCTGTTGCCACAGTAATTACCTGTCCCAACGAGCGCGTGGAGAAAGCATCGCGTGAGACACTCTCAGCGCCTGGCCTCGAGGGCTCCCTTTTGCTTGTGACCAGCACAGACCTTCAGGGAATATTCCCGGCCCTTAGAACTAAGCATGCAACACACACACTCTAAGATGGCAAAAGCTAGTACCTTGGCATAATTTTTTTGAGTATTTAAAATAAAAAAGAGCCCAGCAAAAGAGAAGAACACTCATTATCCATACTTTCTCTCTTTTTTCACTTGGAACAACTGTTTCCAGACGACTGGCAAAAGCGGTGATGTCAACCGTTAATTCTAGCAGAGTACAGGATCAGAAAAGTTACTGAGCTAGTAGGAAATACAGAGACTTATCTGGTCTAATCCTTTCCTTTTACAGTGGAAACACCCAAAATCCAGGTTAAAAAAACTTGTCTAAACTCACACACTAGTCAATGGCAAAGTCAAGACTGGAACTGTGGCAGAATACACATATTTTAGCACCTAAAGGAATCATATAGTGATGTTTAAGTGTTCTGCACTGTGTTCTAAACAAGAAAACTAATAATTCGAAACTCACAGAGGTGCTGGCCTACCTCAATCAGGCGAAGGACCACCATACCTGATCCTCTCCAGACAACGAAGCTTCCCGCAACCACTACCGACCCATCTGGGCAGGCAGAGCGAAGGACGGGCACTCTGAAGTCACTGCCTGGGTTCTGATCCCAGCTCTGCCACTTCTTAACAAGCAAACCTGGACTACTGATAAACCTCCCTCTGTGTCAGTTGTCTCAAGTCTGGAATGGGGAAATCAGTCCCCACATTATAGAGCTGTGAGGATTCAGTGAGGTAACACAGGCACAGCATTGAAGACAGGGCTGGTGTGCATTATACTTTAAGAACCTCGGAGTTTTTAGGGTAGCTAGGTGTTCTGAGAGTAGAACCTCCCGAGACAGACTAACAGCAAGTTGGCTTTAATGATGAAGACTGGCAAATGGCTGCAACATATCATTTATTAAGAAGAACCGGTAGACTTACTTATGTTGAACCAACGTGAGGACAAAGAGTTAAAATAGCCACCGGACATGCAATGGTTACACCCTGATTCAAAGTCCAGACTTCTCACAGAGCTTCTCTCGTGCCCTCTGCCGTAACTCGTTTACGCGGAGGACAGACGTGGTCGGGGCCACATTTGCTGAGGTGTTCGTCTCAACAGAAATCCACCTGCCATCACCATGGCTAAATGGGCCTCTTACATTTTCATTCCTCTTGGGTTAAATGAATAGGAAAAATATAAATTACCCTAAAAAGAATACACATACCTTCCTTTAATATACAGTTGACTCTCAAACAGCATGCACTGGGGGTGCCTACCCATTACACTGTCAAAAATCCACGTATAATTTTTGACTTCCCCGAAACTTAACCACCCTCAGTATCCGAGGGAGGCTGGTTCTGGGGCCTCCATGGATGCTCAAGCGGCATGCCTAAAACAGTACAGAACAATGCACCCAGTCAGTCCTCCACATTTTTTGACTCCCAACTGTGGATTACATATGGTACAGGTATTTATTGGGGGAAAAATCTACATATAAGTGGACCCACATAGTGCAAACTAGTGTTGTTCAAGGGTCAACTCATAAATTGTAAGATTTTGAGGCTTCTCCTGGTCTTCAGATTGTAGTAGCTCTGTTATAACTCCTAGAGTACAATGCGGAAATACTGCTCAAGTCTGTCTAACATACTCGGCAGAACTACCACGTCTGATTATTATTTTTTATGCTTTGTACAAATCCTGGCCCATGGCAGGTGCTCCCTATTTAATAAACACTCAACAAATGATTATTACTTCTGGATGAAGTAGAAATCTGCCACTTGGATGGTATTTTACAAAGGAATTCCTCGTGTATTTAATTCCATAATCTTATGAACAGGATTTATTTTGCCCTCAGCTTTACTGAGAGATAATTGATATGTAACCTGAGGGGAGTTATTATTATCACCCCCATTTGGGTAAATTTCTAACTGCTGAATCAAAAGTCCTTACAAGGACCTCACGATCTAGACCTTGGTCAGCTCACCAATCCCTCCTCCTGCCAATCTCCCTTAGACACAACACTCACTTTGTTCCGCCAAACACAATCCCCCCGCAGGCCCTCTGCACCTACCTACTCCTCAGGCCTGAACCACCTGGCTCACTCCATCCCTTCCTCCAGTCCAATGTTAGCTCTTTGACTATGCTACATAAAACAGCTCATTCTCTCGTTCCTTAATCTTTACAGAAATCATCGGCATCTAATTAATTATTTGTCTCCCACCACTAAAAAGCAGGTTCCACGAAAACACGGACTTGCATTTTGTTGCTGTTGTAGTTCACGGCTATATCTCCAGCACAGTTTCAGAAACTGTGCTGGACACATTTTATAAATATTTGTTGACTGAATGAATAAATTTCCTTAATTGCTATAGGTTTATTTTATTTTATTTTTTTTATTTTTAAGACAGTTTAAAAATTTTCTAGAAAGTTGGCCATTGTCTGTCTTCAAATTTGTTGTTATAAACTTATTCATAGTATCCTCTTATTTTTAAAATCTCTGCTCTGTCTAGAAATATGTCCCCCCCCCACCAGTTTTATTGAGATGCAACTGACATACATTACTGTATAAGTTTAAGGTGTACAGCATAGTGGTTTGAATTATATACATTATATAATGATTACCATTATCAGTTCAGTTAGCATCCATCATCTCATACAGGTACAATAAAAAGAGACAGCAAAACAAGAAAAAAGATTTGCATTCTAATGAGAAATCTTAGGACTCACTCTCTCAACACCTTGTCTGTGTCACACCGCAGTGCAGTTTTAACTGCGCTCACCGTGCCGGCCCTCTCGCCCGCTGCGCTTACTCCTCTTGTAACTGAAACTTTGTACTTTCTGACCATCTCCCTCCTATTCCCCCTTTCTTCCCCTTTGCCTTTTTAAATCCTAATTTGTGTGTGTGTGTGTGTGTGTGTGTGTATGTGTTTTCTCTCTGTTATACTTGATCAGTTTTTCCTAGAAACCAGCTTTGGGGTTTCTTGAATTTTAATTTCATTAATATTTTTTTCTGTAGTATTTCTTTCCTCCCATTTCCTTCGGGTTTAAGCCCCCTTCCTTTAAAAATATTCTTCAGGTAGCTGCTGAGCCTATTAATATTGTTTTTCTTTTCTAATGTATATTAAAAAAACTGTCCTTTAAGTAAGATTTTGGCTGCATCCATGAGTTTTCATATACAGTATTTTTTTATTCTTCAGTTGTAAATATTTTTATTTCCATTATGATGCATTTTATGACTCATAAGTTATTTACGTGTGTATTTTAATTTCTAATTGTATAAGGGGGTTAACTTATTGATTTCTAAACTAACTGTATTACAGTCAGAAAAAGTGACCTACATATTGTCAAGGAAAACTTGACAAACCCATAGACAAAGTGGGAGAATGTTTCTCAGTAATCAATAGATCAATCAGATCAAAATTAATAAGGTATAGAAGATCTTAACATCATGATTAATAGACTGGTCAGTGATCCTATATGAATCTCTTTGTCAATCAAACTGAGAATATCCATTATTTCCAGGTATATAAAATTTATTTTTTAAAAAAAACCAGGGCACAAAGCAGGTCGATAAAGCATGTAACACACAGGTCACTTTTTCTGACTACGGTATGTCAGGCAGTGGAAGTGCAATGAAAATTAAAGCTAAGGATATAGAATGACCAAGATTAGAGGTATGCTTCTTTATATTAGGGTGGGAGGTCTGGGGATGCCTCTCTCAGCAAGTGACACGTGAACAGTAAAGGGGCATAACATTTACCTATCTGGAGGAAGAGGATCCCAGACAGAGGAGATGGTGTGCTCAGAGGCCCTGGCATGGAAGTGTGTGTTTCATGTGTATGGAAGTGGAGTAAGCAAGGGGGCTAGTTGTAAGAGATGAGGCTGGAAAGGAAATGGGAGGCCAGACTGTATAGTACCATTTAGGCTAATGTGAAGACTCTGACTATTATTCTCAGGGACATGAGAGCCATGGAGAGAGGAAGGAAAGCTTGTACACAGTTTCGAAAGATCATTTTGGTTGCCGAGTAAAGAGAACACACCATAGGAAGGTAAGGATAGAGACTGGGAGGCAGACTGGGAGGCAGACTGGGAGGCTGCTGTGACAATCCCGGCAGGAGGTGCTAGAGGCGGGAACAGGGAGGTAGGAGAAGGGTGGTGAGAGGCGGCTGGCTTCTTGAAATACTTGTGAGGACAAGCCAATCACATTTGAGGGTGAATCTGGGGTCTGAGAGAAAACGGAGGATTAAGAGTGACTGTAAAGTGCTTGCGTGTGCAGCCTGAAGAACAGAGTTTCCATTTACTGAGAGCGGACGGACAACAAAAGGAGCAGGTTTCAGAGGAAACCCAGAGTTCGCGGCTTTGCCTAAATTCTGAGATGCCTGAAAGACGTCTAACTCGTGAGTAGACAGAGAGAAGCTTAAAGGTCAGGACCGAGGACAGCGCTTCATCATCACAAGATGCTGTGTAAAGCCTCAGAGTTAGAAAAGGTCTTTTGGGATTTACATTAAATAGAGGAAAGGTCTGAGGACTGGACTTGAGGGACTCCAAATTCAGAAGTCAGGAAGATGAGAAGGAACCAGTAAAGGATATGAGGAGGTGCAGACAGGAAGCCAGCAACAGAACCCTGAGAACAGCATCCCTCAGGCCCTGAATATTGACTGGTGCTATATTATGGTTCCCATGCTGCTAAGCGCACTACCTTGCAGACAGCAGGTATTCAAGAAACACGTGGGAGAGCCAAGCTAGCGGAGGAGTGAATGGAAGCTACACTAACTTCCGCCCCCAGGACTAATCTGAAATTGCAACTACATTATAGAGAAAGTATCCAGAATAACCAACTGAATGAGGAGCTTATAACCACAGACAGACAGAAGAAACCAATTCACCACAACGTAACTGGTACACAGTGTAGAGAAAATTCGAGAGGGCTGGTTGGACTCCCACTGGCAGCAGCTGAAGTGCTGGAGGGATATTTCAATGGCCAGGGGTTCACCCTGAGAAGTATGGGGCTAAATCCAAGCTGGGCTCACAGCCTACAGCACCAAAGCCGGAAAGGAACCCAGATAACATCCCCCTGTGAAAAGCAGCAGGGTTTCTGTCGGTCAGGGAGAAATGGCCGGAGATACAGAGAACCTCTTAAAAGGCCAACACACAAAATTTCTTTTGCATATATATGATGCCTCCAAGAGATACGATCAGATGGAAAGATACACACAGACTAAAAGTAAAGGGTTGGAAAAAGATATTTCATGCAAATGGAAAAGAAAAAAAAGCTGGGGTAGCAGTACTTATATCTGACAAAATGACTTTAAAACAAATGCTATATTAAGAGACAGAGAAGGACACTGCATCATGATAAAGGGAACAACCCAACAAGAGGATATGACCCTAGTAAACATTTATGCACCCAACACAGGAGCACCTAGACATGTAAAGCAAATCCGGATGGACATAAAAGAAGGGATCGACAGAAATACAGTCATCATCAGGGATTTTAACACCCCACTGACTTCGATGGACAGATCTTCCAGGCAGAAGATCAACAAGGAGACACTGGCCTTAAATGATGCACTAGATCAAATGGATTTCACCGATATCTTCAGAGCATTTCACCTCAAAGCAGCAGAATATACATACTTTTCAAGTGCAAATGGATGTTTTCTAGGATAAACCACATGTTAGGACACAAAACAAGTCCCAATAAACACAAGATTGAAATCTTATCAAGCATCTTCTCTGACAACAATGCTATGAAATTAGAAGTCAATCACAAGAACAACATTGGAAAACACACAAAGACACGGAAGCTAAATAACGTGTTATTAAACAATGAGTGGGTCAACAATGAGGTCAAGGAAGAAATCAAAAGATACCCTGAAACAAATGAAAATGAGGACACAGCAATCAAAAAATCTGTGGGACACTGGGAAAATAATCCTAAGAGGGAAATTCATAGCACTACAGGCCTATCTCAAAACAAACAAACAGACAGAACAAAAAACAGGAAAAAGCTCAAATAAACAATCTAACTTCACACTTAAAGGAAGTTCAAAAAGAACAACAAAGACCAACATGAATAGAAGGAAAGAAATAATGATCAAAGCAGAAATATATGAAATAGAGTCTAAAAAAATGATATACAAGATCAATGAATCCAAGAGCTGTTTCTTTGAAAAGATAAACAAGATTGACAAACTTTTAACCAGACTTATCAAGAAAAAAAGAAAAAGGACTCAAATAAATAAAATCAGAAATTAAACAGAGAAATAACAACTGACAGCAAAGACATACAAAGGATTGTAAGAAAATATTGTGAACAAATATTCCAATAAACTGGACAACTTAGATGAAATGGGTAAATTCCTAGAAACATACAGTCAAAAAGTAAATGAGGAACAATCAGAGAGTCTGAATAGACAGATTACACCTAATGAAATTAAAGCAATAACCAAAAAACTACCAACAAACAAATGCCCTGGACCAGATGGCTACACAGCTGAATTTTATCAAACATCCCAACATAACACCTCTTCTTCTCAAGCTATTTCATAAAGATCATGAGTAGGAAAGACTCCCAAACTCATTTTACAAGGTCAGCATTACCCTAATTCCAAAACCAGATAAATACACTACAAAGAAACAAAATTATAGGCCAATATCTCTCATAAGCATAGATGCTAATATCCTCAACAAAATATTAGCAAACTGAATACAGCAATGCATGATAAAGATCATACACCGTGATCAAGTGGGACTTATTCTGGGAATGCAAGGTTGGTACAACATTTGCAAATCAATAAATGTAATTCATCACATACGCAGAATGAAGGATAAAAACTATATAATCATAGCAATAACTGCAGAAAAAGCTTTTGATAAAATCCAGCACCCATTTATGATAAAAACTCTCAGCAAAATGGGAACAGAGGGAACATACTTAAACATAATAAAGGCCATATATGACAAACCCACTGTCAGCATCATATTCAATGGGCAAAATCTATAAGTGTCCCCCTTAAGATCGGGAACAAGACAGGGATGTCCACTTTCACCTCTCTTACTTAACATAGTACTAGAAGTCCTAGCCACAGCAATCAGACAAGAAGAAGAAATAAAAGGCATCCAAGTTGGAAAGGAAGTAAGACTGTCTTTATTTGCAGATGGCATGATATTGTACATAGAGAACCCCAAAGATTCCACCAAGAAACTACTAGAACTGATAAATGAATTCAGCAAAATAGCAGGATAAAAAATTAGTATGCAGAAATCAGTTGCAATTTTACATGTCAATAATGAACTAACAGAAAGTTAAAAAAACAATCCCATTCACAATTGCTTAAAAAAGAATTAAAATACCTAGAAATAAACCTAACCAAGGATGTAAAAGACCTGTTCATGGAAAAATTATAAGACACTGAGAAATGGAAGAAGATACAAATAAATGGAAGCACATACTGTGTTCATGGATAGGAAGAATTAACATCATTAAAATGTCCATACTATGCAAAGCAATCTATAGAGTCAATACAATTCCTATCAAGATTCCAATGATGTATTTCACAGAGCTAGAACAATTATTTCAAAAATTTATATGGAACCACAAAAGGTCCCACACAGCAAGTGATCCTGAGAAAGAAGAACAAAGTTGGAGGAACCACACTACCTAATATCAAACTGTACTACAAGGCCATAGTAATCAAAACAGCTTGGTACTGGCATAAAAACAGACACATAGATCAAGGGAACAGAATAAAGAGCCCAGAAATAAACCACAACTTTATAGTCAATATTTGACAGAGGAGGCAGACATATACAATGGGCTAAAGACAGCTTATTCAATAAATTGTTTTGAAAAAATTGGACAGATAAGTGCAGAAAAATGAAACCAGGCCACCTTCTTACATCACACACAAGAAAAAATTAAAAATGGTTCAAAGACTTAAATGTTAGACCCAAACCACAAAAATCCCAGAAGAAAACACAGGCAGCAAATTCTCAGATACTGCTTGTAGAAATGTTTTATTGGATACATCTCCCCAGGCAAGGGAAACAAAAAAAACTAAACAAATGGGACTACATCAAACTGAAATCTTTTTGCACAGCAAAGGAAAATATCAACAAAAGAAAAAGACAACCCACAAATGGTAGAACATATCTGCTGATACATATGATATAGGGTTAAAATCCAAAATTTAGAAAGTACTTACAATACTCAACACCAAAAAAAAAAAACAACATTAAAAAATGGGCAAATGACCTGAATAGACACTTTTTCCAAATGACCTGTACAGATGGTCAATACACATATGGAAAGATGCTTACTGTCACTGATCATTAGAGAGATGCAAATTAAAACCACAATGAGATACCATCTCACACCTGTCAGAATAGCCACCATCAGTAAGTCAACAAACAGCAAGAGCTGGCAAGTGCGTGGAGAAAGGGGAGCCCTTCTGCACTGTTGGTGGGAATGCAGACTGGTGCAGCCACTGTGCAAAGCAGTATGGAGATAGCCCCCAAAATTAAACATGGATCTGCCTTTTGACCCAGTGATCTCACTTCTGGGAATATATCTGAAGGAACCCAAAACACTAATTCAGAAGAACCAGAAGCACCCCTATTTTCACTACAGGATTATTTACAATCACTAAGATATGGAAGCAGCCCAAGTGTCCATCAGTAGATGAGTGGATAAAACAACTATGGGACATTTACACAATGGAATTCTACTCAGCTGTAAAAAAGACAACTTTACCCTTTGCAACAGTATGGATGGACCTGGAGAACATTATGCTAAGTGAAATAACCCAATCAGAGAAAGACAAGTACCATATGATTTCACTCATATGTAGAATCTAATGAACAAACCGAACTAATGAGCAAAACTGAGACAAACTCATAGATGGAGAGCAGATGACAGCTAATGGGGGTGGTTATGCAGTGGGGGGATTGAGCAAAAGGAAAAGACTCAGATACGGGCAATAGTGTGGTGATTACTGGGGACAGGGAGGTATAAGGGGACTAAATGGCAATGGAAAAAAATACAATAAAGATTAAAATTAAAAAAAGAAAGTGTGACTGATTTTAAAAGTACTACTTAGAGACAAATAAAATTGAGCCTAATATCTGCTGAAATTTCAAATACGGGTCTAGCACAATACATAAAAGGCTAGAGGTTATGCTCGCCTTCACGTAAATACTAATGAGAACTTTTTAAAAGATACATCATTCCAAAGCACAAACTGAATTTCTTTGAGAATCTTTAAAAATAAGAAAGAAAGGAAAAGGAAATTTTGTTGAAGTCCTACATTCACACAGGACATAAGGGAGAAACAACCTGTGTTCGCATTCCAACATCTGGATCCCCACACAAGTTTATGTCATGCGTAAATCAATTGCATCTGTATTTTACAATGTTTATGGAAAGTATTTATGCTTAGAATTTCAAATTCTAGGAGAATCAAAAAAATATGAACCGTCCCAGCTGACTCCTGTTCACAAAATAAATAACCTAGAGCTGATCATATATTTTCTGATAAAGCTTGTACAATCTCAAACAATTAAATTAGGCATCTAATTTCTTTGGTGCTATTCTGCATGTTAATTTCCAAACATTCTAATCAAGTTACTTTAAATTATGAGCAGAAGTATTTTATAATAGGGAGTATCTATGATTCTCTAGTGATGGTGAGGTAGAATGTAATTTAAGAATAGAGGGAATGACCTATGGTCCAAATGTAAATATTTCATATTTCAGCATAAATTATAATGATGTTACAAATGTCAATGTGTTGGCAAAATGGTCATCAAAATGAGTAGGGAAACACCTTTCCCCGTTTTGCTTCTTGGAGCAAGAACCTCAAGAGTAGCTGTGTGTATGATGACTTTCGATCCCAACGGCAAAACGAGAACATGGAAACACCTGTTCGGGGAAGGGAGCAGGGCGATTCACTCACAGACCGAGTGGAAGAAATGCCTCGGACGTAGGTTCTCCTCACGAAACAAACTTCGGAGAAGGTCCGTGAAACGAGGGACACAATTACTGTACAAATTATTTACAGAGTGCTATCAATTGTTGGACAGTTCTCTAAATGAATGGGAAACCTAAGAAAATAATCCAGTTACTAAAATGGTGAAAGGAATAGTTAGGAGCTGGCTTAAGAAATAACCAGTAATTAGAAAGGAGTGGTTTTATTCTAGGTAAGCAGGAAAGAATGTGATGTTTGTTTATTTTGCTCCCTGGGTCTCTTAGAGAATAGGTACAAGGCAAGAAAGATGAGGCAAGTAAGATGGCAAGCAAAGGCTATTTTAAAGTAAATAGAAGTTACAAATTCATTTGTGTTATTGGTTTGCTTCAGAGACAGTAATGGCTCTCCTAAGTGATAAAATCAGTTCTCTGTTTTTCAGGCAAAAATTTGACAGCTTGTGAATTCCCTGATTCTCTGTTCTTTGAATGCCATGCAGGATGTCCACTAGAGGCAGGGCGAAGGGCAGGACAAGAAAGGAGACAGGGTGAAAGAGAAACGTCTCTGAGAACTGACTTGTTATGACAAAAGGCTTCATCGGGAGTAGAGAAACCATGGTCGAAAATAAGATTTCTGACTGGGTATCCATTTTAATTACTTATGCAATTCTTAATTCTTGTTAGCATAGAAAGAGTTGGCCATACTGAGATTTAATTATTAAATCTTCTTCTTTATTACAAAGATATGGTATCCATTAAAGCCAGTATGATATAAGATCATTGGTTTCCATACTTACAGATGACGTTTTCTTGCTCGTAAGATCACATTTTATTTATTCCCCCCACAAAAATAACTGATTTTATGCAAATTTAGAATAACCAATGAAAGTCTTTTTCCATTCCAACACTATATAGCTTTGGCACAAAATAAAATTAAAACGAAAAGAAAGGAGATGGTAGACATTAAAGGGCTAAATGCACCACTAGGAGATAAATACCCACGAGGTGACACATTTAAAAAAATTACTGTTATTCTATCACAGTTGTCCCATTTTTCTCCCTTTGCCCTCCTCCGCCCAGCCTACCTCCCCCACTCCCATGGTCAATCCCCACACCGTTGTCCACGTCTATGGGCCATTCATCAGAAGTGATACATTTTGAGTCTCCTATTTAAAGTAAGGAACCTGAGAGTTAGCTGCATTACATTATCCCAAAAGATTAGAAGGCTGAACAATTCTGAAGCCTAAGCCAAACCAATAGTATTGTTCTTTGCCTTATAAAAGTGCATAAATGCTTGTGAGTATATGCATACACATGTGAACCAAACAAAAACCTTTTGTTATGTTGTGAGATTAATTAACACCCCCATGTCATCTTCTAATGCTTCAACATGTTTTCGGTAACCGAATGCAAACTAGCTGTGGTTCAGTTAATGAAAAACTTATTTTATTGCTTTGATCGCTTTAGAGATTTGTTCTCTTCGCAGGTTTCTTTGGGGTGGATTTTACCAATATGTTACACACTAAAATAGCCATCCACAGAATTCAAATAGTTTCAGGGAAATCAACACTGACAGTTGTTGCCTTCCATAACAGATAAACACATTAGCCAGGCTCTAGCTGTTAAAACAGGAAATCCAAAGTAAACAGCAGTTGGAGAAAGACGCTTTTATGTAGACTGTACTAGTTCAAATAACAGTTTATGCCAACCTTCCTTCTGCATAAAAAACCCATTACAGATGCTTGACTACTGATTGCAAAATACTTTGTTGTTAAACAACACCTCCCACCCCTGCAGATAGTTGAAGTGTCAAACCAAACATGTTACTAGGTTACTCATACTAACAACTCTCTCAAAGTGGTGATCATACTTAGGGCCTACAAACCAACCTGACATGTGATATGAGGAACTTGGCTGGGTTAGAAAAATTTCCAATCAGAGAAAAGCTACTATAACCCTACATTTTATCATGTCTTCTTCTTTCTATTTACTCTGGTTATATGCCCCTTTTTACTCCCACACCTGTCTCATAGTTAATGTGGTCATCACTGCCTACATATTTCTTCCATAAACTGATGGGCCTGGTTTAAGCCTTTAACACTCCCCACACCAACTAGAGGGATGTCTTTTAATATATGGTCTAAATACCTTTGAGATCAAGGAAGCTACCATCAAAGCAATCCCTTATCAAAGATTCTGAAAAAAATGTAATGGGAAAAACAGAGACGAGAAATGAAAGCCTGAAGATAAGAATGGAAGAAAGAAATGAAGTAGTTAGGCAATACATGTAGGGAAAATAGGAATATCTTGATGATTAACTAGCTAGGCAATTTTTCTCCTGAAATGTTTTTATTACAATGTAATCTCTGTTCACAGTTTCTTGGTGGAAAGCCAATAATATATCACTTTCCAAAATCAGGTACAAAAATGTCTTTTTCAAAATACTTCTGCCCTGGCTGGTGTGGCTCAGTGGACTGAATGCCAGTCTGCAAACCAAAGGGTTGCTGGTTCAATTCCCAGTCAGGACACCTGACTGGGTTGTGGGCCAGGTCCCCGGTAGAGGGGAGCATGAGAGGCAACCACACACTGATGTTTCTCTCCTTTTTCTCCCTCCTTTACCTTCTCCCTTAAAAATCTTTAAAATAAATAAAATCTTAAAAAAACACTTCCTTCTACTAATAATTAATATTATAATGTGCTTTACAGTTTATAAAAAGTTTTTTTTTTTTATAGAGAGAAGCTACTTGATTTGCAAAATCAGGTGTAGGGTAGATATTCTTATTACCCCCACTTGGTAGGTAAGGAAAGGAAGACTTGGTGACGTTAACAACTGCTCCAGGGTTCTTACCTGATAAGCACTGGAGTGGGAAGCAGGTTCAAGTTCTCTGTAGCCAAATCCAATGCCTGTCCCCATAAGCCCCTGTGAACATATAGACTGGCTGCTTCTAGATCCTCCGACTCCAGTTGTCTTCAAGGTTCTCTGGATATGGTCAGTGTTGATTTTTAAAAAGCAATAGGAAGAATCGATTGAGAGACTCACTTTTCAGAGTTGCATTAACTTTTTCAGGCCACAAGAGTACAATTTACTAAATTACCTCTCCTAGAACACTAAACAGGACCCTAGTGGGTCAAAGAGTAAATGCACCTCTGAAAAGTGAGCCATTTATTCCCTTCTTCCCTGTAGTACCAGACGTAATATGTCCCCTATGACAGAAATATTAACCCATTTCCATTAAAAACTCAAGAAATTGTCCCACACTACAGAAAATGAGTATGGGGAAGCTAAGCTTCCCTGGGGGGGGGGGGCAGGAACAATCTCTCTTCTATAACTCTGCCCACAATATTGCTGAAAAGTCAACATGTAATTATACGAAGATACTTGTTTTTTTTACATTCATTGGAGATTCATTTTAATCCAGACCTCAAAACAGAAAAATATAAATTCAAAGCTAATGGTATTCAGGGGGGAGCTGCACAGGAAATTGTGAAGGCTAGTCTCATCCTGTACTGCAGTGTTTAAAAACTAAGCTCCAGCGTCCACCTTGTTTATGAAGTAAGTCAGACAACCACAGCCAGCTGTTCTTCCATATATCTCACTATAGTACAGCTTATCCCTTGCCTGGAAAAAAAATTCCTTGGCTCGCAAGTAAGTATATTATTACTTCTAATCTCTATAAAGGCAAAATACTCTTAATACATTTTCGAGTTGCCTTTAGAAACAGCTATTTAGTTAACATTTGCGAGATACCTTAACAAAGCCAAACTTTAAGTTTTCAGCATTGTTAGTCCCTTACTCTTCTGTAAGATGGCTATGCGATGAAAATAAGACAACTTTAATTTAAGAATCATCCAGCTTCTAATTAAACTGCCACAGGCAGCTGGTTGGATAAGTTTTAATCAGTTTCAATCACCTATTGATTGGTATACTGAAGCCTAAAAAATTAAAAGTAAAAGATGATCGGGGAATTGCCCCATCTCAGAACAACAGTAGAGGCCTCTGTAAATAACTCCTCTTTTAACCATCAGCTAAATGAACACTTCAATACTGCAGTACAAAGTCTTCTGCAAAATTACTTTAACTAACAAGCAGAAATTTATCAGCTTCAGCCAAAATCAATGCTGAAATCAATTTGAACACTGGTTGTGTCTAAAGGGGCTCATTGGCAATTTAGGGAAATTACACCATGTAAATGCCTGTGCTTTAATTGAAGAGTTTCATCAACTAGGCTGTGATTGCTGTCCATTCATTTATTTACTTTCACTGCAGCTACCACTCTGCACAGGAACAGCTTTTGTCAGGCTGAAGAGAGGCACTTTATCTTCATTTTGTGCACTTTTGTGTATAACAGACTTCATGAAATGGGCATATCATGGCTAGGGCCAAAACGAACCAGAAAGGACCATTTCTTTTAACTTAAAAACTGAACACTCAAACTGCCATTGTAACTTCCACCATCTGGGAATAGTCATATTAAACCCCAAAACGAGAAGGAATTTGAGTGACTTCCCTGCATAGGGCACTGTGCCTCTATGTTGAGGAGCTATATTTTGGGCAACAAATGTAAAGTACTTGGATTCTAAATGCAATTACATAATTTTTTTTGAGATACCTTTAATGACTTCCAAAAATACATAAACTATATTAGAATATCCTCTTCAAAATTAAGTAAAATTTTGCTTTACAGCCTCTGTGAGTAGTCAAGAAAAGGTGGTGTTTTCCAATCCATTCAAGAGATTAAGGCTTAACAAAGTCACACATATTTTTAAAGCAAGATTAACGGGAGGACAGAGGAAGCAGGGTCTGTGTCGGAGAAGGAAAACTAACTTCCTTACGAAGACCAGCAGCCAAAGCACCGACAAGATTCCAATAATTTAAATGCACAAAAATAACACTCTCAAAGTTATGGGCAATGAAAAGACCCAAAAATATAATCTCTGGCGAATCACACAGTGAAGTGACATTTTTGACATTGGATTAAATCAGTTACTTCAAATATTACAAGTTCCAAGGAAGGAGGAAAGAAGACAGACAGCTGTTTGTTCATAAGGGGCACCTGTAAGGTGCAGGCACCCAGCACAAAAAATAAAAAGTGTAACTGTAGTTATACTTTGCTACAAAATGCCAGCAGAAATCCTGACGTTTGCACATAGTCTGCTTACCTTAGCTCTCCTCCCAGACCTAAAATGTAATTATTTACTAGGAAGGGATTAAGAAATAAGAAAGTATTATGTTTCAGTGGTGATGCTACTCCACCCAGGTCCATTCCTGCTGCTGGGGGATTCCCCCGGCAGGGCAGGTGGCCCGGTGCGGAAGCAGAGATGCAGCCCTTACAGGTCTGAGCGCCCCTGCGCTGAGTGTGCGCAGGCAGGCGGGCCTGGGAACATTTTACGAAGGTTTCCAGAGAGGCAAGGAAACTTCATTTGCCCTTTCAGTCTCTCACCCCAGCTGTTATACTCTGCAACACTGAGAATACCTTCAAATCAAGTTAAAGGAAGAAGAAGTAAGTGGTGTACAGAAACTTAATTTGGTATATATATGCATTTGTGGTAAAAATTCATTCCAAATGGTATCTGATACATCTACCTATCGCTAAATTTTCCTACCACTCTAAAGTTTCGGTAGCTATACATTTTATTGATGAGAAATGTAAATATATATTTTTCATAGTTTTTAGAAAACTTTTCTGAAAACTTAATTATGGTTTAATCAGAGCTTTATGTTTATTGACTAAGTATATTGTTACATTTTGCTGCTACAGTTAGCAGTCGTAATAGAATCAGTATGTTTGAGAACCTTATACAATACATATTTTCCAAATACACTAAGCTCGTTAAAATGCTATATGGATTATGCCCTAAAGCAAGTTCTAATTTTGTCTGAACATTTTTTATTTCATTATTTGAACTCACAAAACAAAACCACTAACTGCTTTTGGAAATAATACTGTACATTTTTTTCTTTTGTAATACTGACAAGAAACAGTATAAAAATTTTAGAGTCAAGAGGATAACAGAATACCAGTCACATTTAAAGCTAAATTAATATTAAAATAACTCTATGGTTAATTTAACATCTACAGCCTACGTCTTTATTGCCATTTCTCCTCCAGTTTAGTAATCTACTCCTCTGCTTTTATGTCAGTGCACAAATCAGAACCTAGACGTATCTCACTCCAGCAAGGCAGCGATTTAATGGAAACATGGTCCCCTATATCACAGTAACCAACAACAGAGCAATGGAAAAAATCGTGGCAGAAAGTCATACACAATAAATGCCTTTTGGACTTTCCAGTGAATTATTTTCCAAAAAAGCAATTTAAGTAAATACCCCAGATGCTACAGTATACAAATATTTGCTTGTGCTATATGCCAACCAAAAGACGACAATTTTCTAACATATCCTGTGAAACTGCTAAAAAAAATTAATATATCTTATAAATCAAGAAATGCACCACCTCCAGTAGCATAACCATACAATTAATCTCGGTATTTAATTATTAAATTCTAGATTTTGAAAGTAAAGAGACCCAAAGGATAAACCAAATAACAAGTTGCAATAATTCTATTAGCCAAGGAATGGTTGTTTTAACACCTACTAAAAAGTCTCTAAGATTAACAACTAGAGATGGCACGTCGCTGAGTTTCAGAATTATATATTAATTCATGTGTTACACTCAAACATAATCTGGGTTAAAGATTGGGAAACTCGAGAGAGTGAAACAGAAAGCCCTGGTTTGAGAAGTATTCTCAAGTCCTAAGCGAGGTGTCAGAAGACCTGAGTTCCAGTCTTTCTTTTCCCCTCCAGCTTTCATATTAAGGTAAAACTGCCAAATAAAAACGATATATATTTAACATGAATAACTTGATGTTTGCTACTGAGTTCTAGTCTTGATTTGACTTGGGCATGCCACTCAACCCTTCCAAGCCTTGTCTCTCTCACTGGTGGAAAAAAAGGTGGGGTGGTAACCAGACTGACCACGCCTTCTCAGCAAGGGCTAAACGATCCAGCACGACCAGGCCTTGCCTGTATTTCTGCTCTCCCCTGAGCTTGCACGACTCCAGCCACAATGGCCTAGACACACGCTCATACTCATCTTAGGATTTTTGCCAAGAGTGGTTCCTTCTGCCCGGAAGGCTCTATTCCCAGATTTCTCTGTGACTGGCTCTTTCCTGTCCTCCGGTCTCAGCTCAAATATCACCACCAATAAGCCCTGCTGAGCACTTTACATTCTTTCTTCTTCTTTTTTTAAATTGTCACCTGAGGACATTTTTTCATTGATTTTAGAGGAAGAGGAATAAGGAGAGGAAAGAAGAGAGAGAGAAACATCGATGTGAGAAAGAAGTGTCCACTGGCGCCCACACTGGGGACTGAACCCTCAACCTTTCGGTTATGAGCCAACGCTCCAACTGTCTAAGCCACACTGGCCAGGGCCCTACTTTACATTTTTCCAGCACTTGCAAAGTCTGGTATCATCTTTCCTAGATATTCATTTCCTTAATTATTGCCTGTTTACCCCACTAGTGTGAGTCCAGGAGCACAGAGAACTTGTCTGTCTTGTTTACTGCTGAATTGCACGTGCTCGGGAGAGTCCTTTGCACGGAGAAACCCTCAGGAGGTATCTGTTCAATGAATAAATGAATCTACAGTAAGACAAAATTTAAAAGAACAAAACCAAGCAACACCTGATACAATATTTTTATGGTAGCTGAACGCTGAATTTGGTTTTGGAACTTCAGACTCGAGAGTAACCCCTGCAGTCATGTCATGTCCAGGTCAAAGTGGGGTTCTTTCCTCAGCAGTTCTGCAAAGAGCCATGGTGTTCCACCTAAGGTGGGAGAACTTACCCCTCCCAGAGTGAATGGACAACACTTTGGGTCCATCCTTGCTTAGCTTGTGAGGAATCTGCTTCTGCAGGTTAATTCCTAAAACACTAAGTGCCTGCAGTAGGTAAGAGGCAGTGCTGTGAGTCCTGTGAGGATGTCCACTCGTGATCCCACACAACCCACACTTAACCCGCGCACAGAGCTTCTCCGTTCTCCAGACACAGGTTCAGTGAGAGCCAGCTGTCCCTGGGAGCCAATGCACTGCCCTCCACACAACACGTGCTCAGAACATGACCGCTCAACAAACGAATGAAGGAGGGTTGGAATCTAAGTATTCCAGACCCAATTCCCAGACCCCTTATCATTCTCTCCATGCTCTGCTAGGTGGCCTCTGAACTACCCACGTCTCTCTGTAAACTCAGGACCCAGAACCAGACACTTTTGAATCTGAAAGTGGCATACTGCGAGATGTTATACCCTCCTAATACAGCCGGAGAATAGATTTCAAATTTATAGATTCCACCCATAAAACCAGAAGTAGTCTCATGTTTTTATCTGTTCACAACCACTTTTGCTGGGGACTTTAAATGTCTTTTTATAAAGTGAGCATTTTTTTAAAGTAATTTTTGAGAGAGATGAAAGAGGAGGTGGCAGGGGGAGGGGGGAGAGAGGGAGGGAGAGAGAGAGAGAGAGAGAGAGAGAGAGAGAGAGAGAGAGAGACTCATTGCTCCACCCATCCATGCTACACAGGTTGCTCCCCACATGTGCCTTGGCCAGGGATCGAACCTGCAACCTTTATGCATCAGGATGATACTCCAATCAAGTGAGCCACCCAGCCAGGGCAAGAAGACATTTTTAAAACAATAAAGTATTAGAAGATATTACTTGCCACTTTAAAACTATTTTTCCCTGAAAGGAGATGGTGTTGAAATACTTAGATTCAGCAAATTCATACTTAAAATATTACTATAATGTATTGATTTTTACCAGACTCAATTGACTGAAAAGTTGTTTGTATAGCAATATTGGCCAAAACAATATACTAGAACAATTTTGTTACCCATAGTAATCAAGTGCATTTCTGAAGTATAATTATACTGTCATAAAAATAAAGCCAAGACACACTTTTCCAAGCAATAAAACAATAGGGGCTATAAAATAGGAAGAAGAAAAGCCTAAATAAATGAGATTTTAAAAAATGAAATTTAGTGTCTTTCGAAAACACCATCTCCTCCTCTTCCTTCCCTTAAGCCAAGGTTAGCAGAAAATGATCAATACTTCAATCTCAATAAACTATTTCAATAATAGTTAATTCGGGTGGAAACAGAGTTTGAAAATCTCTGCTCAGCGACCTGTGACATCCTGTCATGTTGCTTGGACGCCAATAATCCATCATTGCAGTAATGGATATGAGCGCGTGTGAAGCTATAGGAACGCGGAGGGGGAAGTAGAGGTGGGATAAGTATAGAGAATCATGAGCTCAAGTTCATTCCTTAGATTCTAATCAATACAATACATATTGTTGTAGGAAACAAACCTATAACAGTGAGTGCTAAGAGAGGGAGAGAGGAAAGCATACATAATTAATTTTATTTGACAAGCACTCATCGATTTTCTGGAAATATTAATATCCTTGCTTGTCACATGATACTATAATGCAATCCAGCCATATATAAGTATTTAATTTTGCATCAGGATGATGTCTTGTTTGCTTGTTAAAAATATGATCTTGGCTGCAAGGAAAACACTCTTCATTTGATTGGAAATTTAAAGTTAAAATAAATCAAATCATCACCTTACTCTTGGGTCAATATTAAGACCATTTAAAAAGCACTCTTAATTTATAAGATGTACTTCAAAGAAAACATATAAAGCGCTGCGGGGAGGAGGCCCCGCCGCAGTCAGTAGGGAAGCTGGAGTCAGACCTGCAGCTGTTCCGGTTTGGCAGCTTCGGGTCGGCCGGCACAAGAAGTGGAAGTCTTCTTGGTGCTATGTGGTTCCACAGAGGTTTCACCAAGGACTCTTTTTATTGTGTTTCCCCTTAGGATTCCCATGATTTGAAATTTTTTGTTTATGAAACAGCATTAATTAGACAATAATGTATTTTCTTATTTTACATAACTGGCCACCAGTGGTTCTAATGTTCATAAAATATACCATTTAGCTGATATAATTCCAGGTCCAAAATACAAAGGTAATGTTTTAGTCAGCCTGTACAGTCACACCACAAGGGCGGAATACAATTTAATAGTTCACATGATGTCAGTTACCATCTCCAAGGATCATCCTCACCCTCCTGCCCAACGAATATCTCATAAAATAGATAAGACAACATAAAGGAGGAGAGACCAACACCTTTGAGAATTATTAACCCTTCCCTCTTCTTGTCTCTAGATATGATCAAATTAATCCTTAAATAATGGCATATCTCCAATCTTTAAAACACCATGTAGGCAGCATATATGCTACCCATCATATTGCTGAAAAATTCTACCCCAAATCCAGGTTAGATCTGGAAGCAGCTGGAGGTAGAAAAGTCATTATTGTTTTTAAACACCTAGAGAGTAGAATACATGGCCACAAAGTGACAACTTGAGTCTTAGCCTGAATAATCTGCATTAAGGAAAAAAATATAAAAATTACCCTTAAGAGCTTGTTTGTTAACTGACTTACCATGACCTAAGTCCTAAGGGTGAAACATCACTTCTGGAACCAAAGCTTAAGTGTCTCCATCAGACTGTGCGGAGGGAGCAAAGAACCTGAGTGGCTGGTCTGCATCATCAGAGAATGTTTCCAAAGGAACCAAGACTGCTAAGGACTTTCATTTCGATGTGAAGTACCATCCAAAAAGAGAACATTAACTAGTATGTTGAGTTAATGAGTGCTAAGTACTCAAAGTTTTAACATTTGAAAGAGGATTAATCATTTAAATATATGCCTTTAGTTCAGAAATTCCTTATTCTTCTAGGCTGATGTTCTAAAACAATTATGCAGCCTCTGAATTAGGAAGGATCTAAAATAAGCTAGATATGGGAAGGACCCAATTAAAGAGCCTTACTAAAACCTGCTTGTAAAAACTTCCACTTGCCTCATTCCATTTCAGCTAACGGTGTATAAAGCATCTATTCTATCCTTAGGGCTACGCTGGGTGCACTAGAAAATACAAGGAAACACAACGGACTCTGTCTGCCCTTGAGAAAGAACGCTGCCTGGGGGAACAACACAGGGAGAGGCAGGGAGCTGTGAGGAGCCCGGCTCTGCTACTGAACGATAGCAGGAACGCGAGCCTCAGCTTTCTCCAGCGGTAAAATGGGCTTAACATCATACCAACTGCCCTACAGAAATGAACGGAGTCGACCACGACAAAAGGAAAAACACTTTGAAACTGTCAAAAACATCAATGTAAGATACAATGAATTATATTCATGAGACGACTAGAGAATAGAAGAAAACATAGAATACATATAATATAATGTAGAATTTCTCAAAGTTAATTCAACACAGCTCTGATTCTGTGAGATGTTCACAGGTGTATCTCACAAAAAGAATCCCACAGCCAAGGAAGCAGAGAAAAGACAGGCCTGGAGGATTTTTCTGTTACCAGTTCGACCACGACCAGCGGCTGACGTTCAGTATCAGTCACAGCGGTGAGCCTCTTCTACGGGTCATCTCATTTAACCTCAACTCAGTAAGGCAGACGTTACTATTACCCCGTTTTACACATGGGGAAACGGAGGCAGAAGACCTTGTACAACTTTCCCAAGGTCACATGGCTAGTTAGTGGCAGATGCACGGGCCCCAAAACTCAGAGCCCTCACATGTAACCACAACACATACTGCTCTCCGCTTTCTCCAAGTTTTTGAAATTCACTATGAATCTCTCCCAGGGAAACAGAACATGTGTCTTTCCTAAATTAATTTTTTTGGAACAACCTGTAGCACTTTGGTAAATGTAGCAATAATGAAAAGTGCAGTCATTGCCTTTTCCTAAATCATTCTGCCTATTAGGCTTGGGCTATACTTTAGTCTAAGGTAATTCCTTTATGATCCATTTCACCCAAATCAGGAATCCCAGAAATACCAATTTAAGAGGATCTGCCTAGGTCACTATCACAAGGCAGAGAGCAGCTCAGCAGGGGATCACACACAGACTCCACGCCTGGTTCAAATGCCTGAGCCCAGAATTTCACGTGGCAAGACTGGGGAGAAAATACAGACTTAAGGGATGAGAATGTGATCAACTATTAAATAATATATATTGCAGTTTATCCCTTGAAAATCACAACATCCCATCAAGTGAAGCAAATAAGACTAAAATATTAAGCTTTTGCTTTGCATTTATTAGCTTTATTATATTTTATAAAAAAATTAAACAGGCCCATTAGGCAGTTTTGTTACCAATGAGTGGATTTTCCAATATTTTCTTCATCTAGTTTATGTAGCATAGCCCGTAATGTAATCATTTTGTTTGAAAAAAAATCACAATTTTTATAGTCAACACTATTAAGGTAAACATAGTGTAGGAGAAAGTCAATCATAACACATCAAACATTTGATTTTATAGAGACTTTAGTAAAGTAATCTTCATTTCTTGATGATTACACTATTTCTTTGTGCTGAATGAAAAGCCAGGGACATAAACACAACACGGAGTGAAGCCCAGGAAGACAGGAAGGCCAGTGCCCAATGACAAGTGGTTATGCAATTTGGTATCTTCGTGCCCTTTCCCCTTAAGAATCACCTAGGCAACATGATGACTGAAATGTCCTCTTCTTATAAGAAATCAAATATACAACAAAAGCACTAAAATGATCACAATGCTGCCACTCACCCTTCATAGACAACCACTGTCAAAAACATTAAATCTTTTTTTTAAGATTTTATTTATTTATTTTTAGAGAGGGAAGTGAGGGAGAGAGAGAGAAACATCAATGTGTGGTTGCTGGGGGTCATGGCCTGCAACCCAGGCATGTGCCCTGACTGGGAATCGAACCTGCGATGCCTGGTTCGCAGCCCGCGCTCAATCCACTGAGCTACACCAGCCAAGGCAAAAAAAAAACCATTAAATCTTAAAATAATGCATACTGAGCCTAAGAAATGGTAGCTAAATGAACTCAGAATAAACTGCTAACATCACTGTAGCATTTTGGTACATTAAAGAACCTGGGCTCCAGGCATGTGGGAGGACATTCCCTTGGATACTGTGGCCCTAATCAAAGAAGTTGTAGCCATGCTTCTTGCTAAAAACAACATTAGCCAGGGGAACGGGGAATTATTACTTAATGGGCACAGGGGGTCTGATCTGCCAGATGAAAAGAGTTCTGCAGGTGGATGGTGCTGATGGTTGCAGAACAATGTGCGTGTACTTAATGCCACTGAGCTGCAGACTTAAAAATGATTGAGAGGGTAAATTTTATGTAAAATGTGTTTTATCACAGTTAAAAATAATATTAAAAAAATACTAATAATTTTGTTCTAATTTTTCTTTGCTGGGTGGCCATGTTATTTCAATTTCCCTGTATCTCCCCTTTTTATATATAAACCTGTGTTTTAAGGTAAAAGATCAGAATTTTAACACTAGAGTATTATTTCTAATAAACATTATCTGCTAGGGTTTGGTGGTTTTGTGTTTTCTCCCTTCTAGAACAAACGGGGATAGTAAATTCACAACAGCCCTTCAATTACAAAAATACAAACACGCTTGACAGTTAACATTTGGTGAAATAGCACAAAGAAGAAATGCATTAGGAGTCTAACTGTTTTTGGATTCCTTTGAAGCCAATAAAAGGAATCCAAAGAGTAGCTAGAAATCTTCCCTGTGTTATTATATCTGGCTATCAGCATGAAAGCATTAAGAAGAAAGGTTGAGGCTTTGAAACTTCTCCCTTTGGGGAACTCAAGAGAAGGAAATCGGAGTGTATACATTCTTTCTTTCCTTTCTAAGGGTCCCTGCACCCAAGAATCTTAAGAACAGGGTAAAAATTCAAGTCAGATAAGAGTAAAGAGGAGCCCTGGCTGGTGTGGCTCATTGGCTTGAGTGCCAGCCTGCGAACCAAAGGGTTGCTGGTTCGATTCCCAGTCTAGGGCACATGCCTGGGCCGTGGGCCAGATCCCCAGTAGGTGACACATAAGAGGCAACCACACATTGATGTTTCTCTCCTTCTCTTTCTCCCTCCCTTCCCCTCTCTCTAAAAATGAATAAAATCTTAAGAAAAAGTAAGGAGGAGCAGACTCAATGAAGAGATGTTGTTTGTGCGGAACTGGGAGCTGCATGGGAAGGGGTACTGGTAGGACCCAGGGAAGGCCGATAGCAGCCTCCCACTCATCAGACACATTAGCCGTCAAACATTTTAAAGGCAAGACCCAAGGACTGTATCAGAAATATGTCATTAATTAATTCTCTGAATTACCACAATGGAAGCACTTAACATTCAGAGCAACCATTCACGGTACCCAATCATCTGTAGGAAAAAATAATCCAAATATGTAAATGTCAGTTCTTAAAGGACTGTACTCAGGAGAAAGGACTCCCATCCTGGCTCTGTTTACAGAGAGGATGGAAGCCCTGGGTGGGACTGGAGCAGATGTCTCTGAAGGAGCTTTTCAGCCTGAGGACCCTAATTCTACGGCAAAGCTGCACCTACATGTGGAGGTGTTTCTGGGATTTCAGGATGTGACCCTTCATGGTCATAGGGCTATATGGCAATTTTTATCTGTACTCACGTGGCTGGTTAGAATGTAAAAATTCTAAGAACATTAGTAACCAATTAGAAAATAAATTATTTTACAACTTTGAAAACATACATTAACATCAACGTAAAACATCTGAGGTAAAAACGCAATCACAATGTGTTGCAAGGTTAGCGTATATATGGAAAACAGCTCTCTGGAGGAAAGCTTTATTATTCCCTCGGGGCTTTCTTACCAAGTATGGATTTTTTAATTCCTGGTAGAATATTTTTCATACACCATTGCAGACTATTAAGTACCAGATATTACATTATGTAGTTTAAACTTTACACTACTGCATAAGAAAGACTTCCCTGTCGAGAGAACTATTTTTTATGGTTAGCATTTTTTAATATGAAAATTAACACTCCTTTAGGGTAGGATCACTGCAACTGGAATTTGGGAGAATTTTATAACTTAACATATTCATCAATGTGTAGAAATTCTCTCAGGGGAGTAGGGTAAGGAGAGAAAGAAATACAACAGGAAGAAGGCTTTTTAATAACTTAGAGTGTCGACACAGGGCGAAGCAGTGGTATTTACAGGGCTTGTCTTCCACTGGGCACAGCTGTAAATAGGCAGGGGACTAGCACAGGGTGGCAGCAAGTTAAAAAAAAAAATCATGGTGTTAAAGAGCAAAGAAAAAAACGTATTAAACTTCAGGCCAGTTATAGGTACACTTGCTAATGGTGGACTATTAATGGCTCACCCAAGAGAGCTGCAGACTCAGAAATATTAAAAACAGTTATATTTTTAAGCAATTCCTGAGAAAATAGATGCCTTGCAGAATTTGGGAGTCAAATGTGCAAATAAAATCTAAGCGCTGGTGGTCACTTAAAAATCTCTGCCAATGAGAACTTGGATACCCACATGAGGCGAAAGTGAAAGTTTAAACGGAATTCACTACTCACTTGTAGACTGTGCCTCCGTTGCCATGACCAAGAGTGTCTCGATATCGTATGTCTTGTTCATTCATCTCCACAAGAAAGAAAGAAAAACAAAAAGGGTGTCATGCTGTGGATGGAAATGTCAAGGAAAAGCAACTCTGGGCCATAAACAACAAGCAGTCTGGGTCATCTCAAGTTCAGCTGCGAGAACGAGAAGATCAATACAACATTTGCTGTCCAATTTATAAAAGACGATACCAGGGGACAAAGTGATGGAAAGTTTAATGACAATTTGTTTGCCTGGGTCATTTCATTAAAGTTTGATAAAAGGTGTCAAAATGGAATGATATAACATAGCTCAAAAGGGTCAGGTTGGAGACAGCGATCAGAACACGGTCCCCAGCACTGCACACAGCCAACGGCGGAGAGCGCCACACAGGAGCAAAGGCAAACTCGGGGGGACAGCACACACACGCGCCCTCGGTAATCTGAGTCACCGTCTGTAAACAGATCAGCCCCTGCAAAGTCCTCAGGTGACCCTCTAATTAACACTAAACAAACTGAGTAATGTTGATGATTTTCCTAGAGTAGATACAGCTTTTTTTGGAAATGATAAATTAGTATATAGCAGTAAATGGGTAGAAATCATATGCTGATAGAAAAGTGCCAAATCAATGTACTTCAAAATGCACATATAGTCAAATATTATAAGGGAAAATACATATTTTATGATTTTAACAAAGTTGTTTCCATAATTTAAAATATAAAACAGCACACACATTTTCCCCAGGTTCTGTAAAACTTTCATACCATGACTACTACTCTCACTTGTATCACAAATAGTAGTGAATTATTTTAGTGCTCACAAAATAATGTTTTAGAGTTTCAAAGAACTCCCTAAATAATTATTTATCAGATTATATTTGATGCACTCAGTAATTTTCTACACACTGGTCCACTTGCTTAAAAATTAACTGCCAACTTTATTCACTAAGTGGCTTCAATAAAAGTGTTATTTTCCATATAGCTAAAGCTTGGGAAAAGCCACACTAAGCCCTGGAAAAAAAATCAATTTCCAGGGAATTGAACTGCCTTGCATGAGCAGAAAATGGATGGAGTTTTTAATTCAATATCACCTGGAAAAAAATAGTTTGCTTTCAGACCATTATAGTAAAGCTTTAACTATTTTGCTGTACTCTACACTTCCACCAATTGAATAAAGCAAGGCTTCATTTATCAAGGGAAATATTTTTCTTCTATACATTTCTGAGGCTGAAGCTTCAGAAAACTGTGATAATTAGAAGTACAGTGCAGGTAACAGAACCAGCTTCCCTTCCAAGCCATTTTGCCAAATCTCTAAAAGAATACTGGCAGATACAACGTGTGAAGGCAAGTTCTGCACCCATTTTAATTGTAGTACAACCTAACTGATGCAAGTTGCTATTAGCTAATTACCATATTTTGGGTCAGTGGAGAAATGATAGATAAGTCAGAAAAACTGGCAACTATTTCCCCATTTTAGGCAAATTCTGTCCTTCACTACCTTCATATTACTAATATTTTTTTAGAAGTATTTTAACCTGTGTAGAAGATGTGGTATGAAGAAAAGAGAACATTATTCTGGGCCGAATGGTGGACTTCAGGGCAGCGTTACAGGGGAACAGAGCACATAAAGCAGCCCGGGCCGCTGCAGCAGCAGACTTGCTGCTGGGTGGGCTTCAATGGGTGAAGGATATGTGTGTAAACACCCGTACCTACCGGTGGGTAGAATAGGCTAATTCCTTTGAAATATTTCTCTGATATTCTAAACATGACTCTAACAACCTAAGTTGTACCATTAACTTGCCCAACAAACTGCGCCATCATCCCAGTTGGAAGTAAATTTCTAGGAGAGAGGTATTTCACTCGAGTCCACAAATTCCGAATCAGCGGCACTGAGATTTAAGGGTAAACAGGCTGCAGCTGTGGAGTACGGTCATGTCCCCTCCACCTTATTGCTCCGTCAGGGCCTTCCAGGTAAAAGGGCCAGTAGTTTCGTCTCAGAAAAATATACACACCAAGACATACTGGTATTACACATTTCCAATGATGCACTGGGACAGACCTAGGACTTTAGAGGGTGTTGATTTTGTGGCCTTTTGTTGGAGGAAAAGAAGGCAAAGGAGTAAGTAGGGCATGTCTCTGAGCAGCTTCAACCATTATAAGCCCGACATCATAATATTTTTACCTCTACTACCTACCTGGTTGGGAAAAGAAGGGAAGCAGCCCCTCCCACCCCCACCGCCCCCAGCATTCCCAGTACTACAGCCTGAGCAGGAGTGGTGGGCACCCCAAACGGTCAGAGATCAGGAGTGTTGTATGTTGTGTGTGTGTGTGCTAAGTACTATGTAAGTAAATCCAAGGATAGGAATTTGGAATACCTTAGATAATAAGGAAGATTGTAAATGTCACATCAAGATAAAAAGGGTTTTGAACAAGTTCTGGAACGATGTCATTTAAATAGACAGTATCCATAAAAAAATGGGTAAAGTGTTCCTACAATGTTTTATTAAAGTTCTATAGACCTTTGCCTGACCTATGATCTCACTGATAGATTTTTATATTTTGAAATATCAGATTCTTTTTACTTATTTGAATTTTCTAATCTTATATAGTATATAAATATTATTGATGTAAAAAAAGTTTCACAAAGGAAAAACTATCAGAGCCAATCTCATGAATTGATTACAAACAAAATTTTCAGAATTTCATAGCTCTGATCAAAATGTATTACTTTAATTGATTTCAACTATGAAAAATCATTAAAAGAATCAACAAACAGCTAATAACATTTTTGCCTTTTTAGGTTAGATAAGCACATTAATCCAACTTTTCAAAATGAAACACAGGAAGAGTGCTCATTATGATGTAAAAGTGGTGTTTTTTTTTTTTTTTTTTTTAAGATTTTATTTGTTTATTTTTTAGAGAGGGAAAGGAGAGGGAGAGAGAGAGAGAGAAACATCAGTGTGCGGTTGCTGGGGGACATGGCCTGCAACCTAGGCATGTGCCCTGACTGGGAATCGAACCTGCGATGCCTGGTTCGCAGCCCGCGCTCAATCCACTGAGCTGCACCAGCCAGGGCAAAAAGTGGTGTTTTTAAAAGCCACAGAGTACATTTAAATATGATAGGACCAGACAGCATAAAAAGCACAAAATTTTACAGCGCTGTCAGCACGAAGCCTCATTCCCGCAGGTTATACAGCCAGTCAGGGCTAGAACTCAGTCTTGCACGTGCTCCTCTGGAGGCTCCGCCTCAGCAGTCGGCCTCACGTGTCAGGATGGAGGGCACCCCCTGACCCACGATCCCTGGTCCACAGGAGGAAAAGCCATCAGCTGGCGGCCACTCACCAGGTAAAAGCAATTTTGTTAGGTACGGCATTTGTGTCTAAGAAGAAAACTGTTTTTTAAATCACATAGCTCTTTACATAGAAAAGAGGTGAAATAAAATTCTTATTCAATAAATACACCAAAATCAATTTTAAATAAAAATTTTAAAAAGCAAATAAAAGACAAACTAACAGACAGACGTGAGGGTGGATGGAGGAAGAAAACGCCATGCAAGTCATGATTACATGTCAACTGCCAAGGAGGCAAATGACCTGGGAGAAATGGCTGGTGCCGGGCCCTGCCTCTGCTGCAAGAGAGACAGGCGCCGTGGAAGAAACGCAGACGTGAAAACCGGGGCGGGAAAGTTGTGTGTGTGTGGGCAGAGGAGTAGTGTAGTTTGGACTTGCACACACAGGCTCATTTGTGTTTTGATTTGTATTTCAGTTTTCATATGGGATCCAAGATAAGCTGTGAGAATCTAAGAGTTTTACATGCTGGTAAGAATTAGTTTTAAGGCTAACTTTACAGTACAATACCTATTTTTCTTCCTCCTTTTTTTTTGAAACACAAAAACTTTTCCAAAGGCATTTGAAGTTCTCAAAATACAAGTAAAAAATGCAGCAAGATCAGAATTAGTTCTAGATCTGTGACTTCTCAGTACATTTACACTTGATTTATGAGGAATAAAAAAAATACTGTCACAAAATCTCCTACAAGGTCTAAAACATAAAATGAGGAAAAACAACTTTAGAAATGCAAAGGTCAAAGTTACACATACTTGGAATAACTGTGCACTTTTTAAATCCTTTAAATTGACCCACTGAGCCATTTTTAATCAGTCTCAAATCAAGGGCCAATGCTAAACGGAAGTGGGAAAAACACATCCAGAAAACACATAATTGGTACTGATTTATAGTCCTAAGTAAAACATGCCAAAAATACTTTATAATTTTTTAGAGCTGGGAAAAAAGAAATCCTCTGTTTAAGCAATAACAGAAAAATGGTGTCTCTATTCCAAAGACTAAACGTTAAACTTTTTACAAAAGTACTTGATTTAATATATAATATTAATGAAATTAATGGGGAAAATGAAATGGAATTCAATTATGGATCAGCAAAGAAAATATTCTTTGTTTATTGTCTGCCTGTGCTAAGAAGAATCAGTACCTATCGCTGATAAATCATTAAAATAAAAATGCTCAATTAATCCTTATTTTATATGTAAAGGTCTGCTAGAAACTAGTCCTATCACTAGACCTTTGCTTCACAAATCGAAGCAATAATGGTTTCAGAAAGCAGTCACACTCTATGAGCAGACAATTGGAGAGATTTAGTAAATCCCACTTTAGAGAGCAGAGACTAATCGGAAAACACAAGCCAGTCAAATGTTTCTTATGAACTGTTGACACTATATCAATGCGGAATCAATTGGTGGCATTTACTCTGAGTGACAGAAAAGAAATAAATATTTATATCACATAACCTATATCAATGAACCCAGGCTGAAAGCTATTTCTAACCTGTCAATATTTGATTATCTTGAAGAATCATGCCCCTTTCTTTCAATGATTAATATGAATTTCTTATTAAATCTAAGTGGAGGCTAGTGGAAAGGCAAATCATTATTAATGCTTGAGAGCATAAACCACTAAAATAAAAAACTACGCTCAAGTGTTAAAGTATCGTTAAATGTGACTTACATCTTCCATATCAAGTGGCGCTAGTGTCCAGCCCAGAAATTTATGGATGCCCACAACGGCACATTACCGCACTGCAGAGCAATCTGGCTCATGCTTCAGTTACCCTGTAGCTCCAGCAAACGGAGCAATTAGTGGGAGAAAAAGGTATTTCTGAAGATTTCCAACAGTGGTGGTAGGGGAGGTGTTTTGTTTGCTTTTATAAATGAAAGAAAATATAAAAGGCTAATCCTTAAGAGAAAGAAATGCCACCCTATTTAATGCGGGGTTACCACATTCCCAAGGGAAAGCAATAAACAATCTTCAAGTGTCAGAAATCACTGCCATGACATCCTCCACTGAAGAGAACCTCGAAACCAAGAACATTAAGATATTTATGGTAGTAGGTTTCATGTCAAAACACTAGAAACATTTCTGAATGTTTATTTTTGCAGTAGAAATAAACTCTTTTTCATTTCTGAAAGGGGAATCTATGACAGGTTATTTTCCATTGCCTGAGTTGAACAAATGTAGTTAAAGCTTCTTAATTTATGTCAATTTTAAAATATATTTTCCAGCTGAAGAACACAAATGACTCATACATAAATTACAATTAGTAATAAGATGTTGAAGATAAATAAATATCCTAGGCTCAATATTTCTGCTTTTAGTCCTGTTTTGTTTCATTCTGGTTCTGAACACAGAATACCAGAGGGACACACAGGGCAACCTCAATTCAGACAAACCTTTGACTGCTTAAAATTAAAAATACTACATAAATACGATCTAAAATTCTGAGACCGTATAGATTACACATGTAACGCCAGATTCCCCTCAGCTGTACATACAACGTGGAGGAACTAGAATCCACACTCTGGATGATGATCGGATGTCAAAACCGCATCAACTTACTTTTTCTGATTGTGTTCAAGGGACTGTGTGCTAAGTAAGGAAGGCTTCCAGAAGCACCATTACACAGTCACCGTCTTAAGGCGTACGAATCTATTAGGCCACAAAGTTACAGGTGATATTAAAGGACAAGCACGAGGACCCAGCTTTGTCTTCCTGACACGCTCCACTACAAGTCCTTGATTCATGCAATGCCAATGAGGCTTGGAGAGGTCAGCGTGTGAAGGCACTGAATAAGCATCTGAGATAATTAAGATTTCAGCCTTCGAAACACGGACGGGAAGTGAACAGCAGTTAAGAAAATCAATAAGAGTCTTTTATTTGCAGTGACACAGATGTCTCAGTCAATAGAAGCCTAATGGGCAGGCTCAACCGCAGTGGACAGGCGCCTGCCTCCAAGGCCATCGAAGGGCTTCCTCTATGACAAACATTAAAGTGCATTTACGTTGCTACTGAAGAACCGAGGGCCCTGTAGGCAGCGTAACTTACCAGTGTACGTTTAAAAGCAGCACACTGTTTCGGGTGTGTCCATTCGCTCGGACAGGAACTAGTGAGGAGTAAGCGGCCTGCAGGCCCGTCTGTTCCTGGCTGCATGGGTTAGGTCATGCCGCTGGAAGGGGTCCTGTGACTAGGCAGAGTGGGGCTCCCAAAGCCCAGGAATTTTAAATGCCAACAATCTCTCGTTACTGTTTTTCTCAGAAAAGCCGGTGTCAGTCTCAGGACAAAAGAACTGTGCTCAGGTGAGAGAGTAACAGTTTGGTTTACTTTTTCTCCCCAAACATAATGAGAGAAATAGTCACCTCAGGACACAGGGCCATTCTGACACCCGTGGGGCTGACACACTTGTTCAGAACTGATTGACTTTTTCTGAACTGAGAAGGCAGCAGGGTGTGTGCACGGTACTTCAATCTGCCAGGAGGGAAACCCATTAGCACAGTTTGAAAAACGTGCTGCAAATCGTTCTGCCAATCAAATTAAGCCATGTAATTCATTTATGACAAGAAGGAATTCACAGGCCCTATCTGTTTGTTAGGTTTATGGATATGAAAACTAGGCAATAATAAGTTACTACTATCTGAAAATATTAATCTGTAATGACACCTACCTGGCCATTGGCTAATATTTTTTTCAGTTCAGCAGAAGACTTCTTTAAGCTGAAAAGGGAAGACAAAATTTTTAATGGTAAGATCAACACCTCTGAACAGCACTGAAAGTTCCAGAGTAAAGCATAAATATAGGGACTACATTCTTTACATCCTTCTTGTACAATATTTTTTCAAAAGTAACTGGCCAAATGGCAAAGCTATTGATGAAGAGACTGAAACCCCACTAGTGATTTGAGTAATGAAGACGCCTACAGTCAAAAGGAAGCTGGAGCACTGCAGGCTACTGCAGGGACTGCGTCTGCCTGTTTGTTCCACTGCCTTTGGGTAGCCTCGCAGTGGCTATTTGATGTGAATTCTTCATCTGCCAAGTCCAAAGTAGTTCAACGATGCACTCTTAGAATGTTCACAACAAACAAAGATTACAGAACTTTAAAAGATAAAAATGGTTTAAATGCTGATCTTTTACCACAGTTAGAGTCAAGTTCAATTCCTGGGAAGCAAAGGTGTGGCGGAAACGACTCCTGCACTCAACAGCTGTGTGCTCTGGAGCAGAGCACTCGCTCTCTCCGAACCTCAGCTTCCGAGGTGACTGTCCTCCCTGTGTCAATCGTCGGTACGGGCGGCTGTCTCCGTCCCACCACACCTCCCCCGAGACTGAAAGCTCCTGGAGAACACAGACCGCAACCTACCTGTCTACACATGCCATTCACCCCCGCCCTTGAGCCCAGCCCAGCAACCTGGCACGTGCTAAGTGTCCGATATGGTGATCACTGTTCTGGTTGTTACCATATGTTGGTCACACACACATACACACACTGACTTTGCACTTCTAATAGGTTATATTTGAGAAAATCTCAGACTTCAAGTTTGGCCACACTCACTATTCCAAGTTGTAATTGTTCTTCTTCCTAAATACTTCTTAAACTTCTGCTGTGGTCAAATGCAGACTATGAAGCTTAGTCTCTACTTTCCCCAGATGTTATAAAACGTGACCTCAACCAACGGTTCTAAACTTCAATAATGTCCTCCCAAATCGAAGAATGCATGCACCTAAGTGGCAGTTAAGAACTCTGCAGAGTGGAACTAAAGCTGAAACATATACCAAAAAATAAACAGCTGCCTTAAATCGGTCCACTCAAAAAAAAAACAATAATAGCAGTTCCTTTTACTGAGCGATGACTATGTGCCAGGCACGGTGCTAACACTATTACTTACTATCCTGATTTAATCCTTACAATAACTATACACCTGTGCAGAAGTTTAGAGAAACTGGCCTGTTGGATATAATCACTCTTAATTTACAAAACAAAACAAAACAAAACAAAAAACCCCACGAAGGTACAGACCTTGTTCAACGTCAGTCTACCTCTCTTAAATACATACTCTTCTTCCTGAGAAACGCTTAGATCCCTCTGTTTCCACAGATAACTCCCAATTTAATAGTTGCAATTATTGTAAAAACAGAAGTTACCAAACAATGCCTGGGCAATGTTTCTCCACAGACTCTATTCTATCATACAACTCGAAATAATAGCATTTTGATTCACTGCATTTACAAAATACTTTTCATGCAAGAAAAAAAATGTGATTCCTTGATACAACTTCATCAATCTTCTGACATCAGAGGTAGATACACGGAAAGTCTAAACATCCTAATTTTACAGGAAGAGAAAATCAAGACATTTGGGAAAGGCCTTGCCTTGGCAGTGGGACTTGAATTCCATAATTATGACCTAGAAACACCACGTAGATTAGTAAGCTCAGTTTGATAGCAGTCACGCACCAAGGGGAAGACCAATTCATGCTCCGAGGTAACAGGAAAAAGCTGATTCCATTCATTATGCCAGTATCTGGTTACCAACTTTGGTTAAAAAAAAAAATAAAGTATTTCTATGTATTCTGGCATTTTCTTTGTGCCCCAGTTGACTTGATATTTTATTCGCTGGTATGGTCACAGTGACTTTTAAAATCACTTTTAAAATCTTTTTAAAATTTAAATGTGATACAATTATAACCTGGTTATGACACTTTAAGAGGGACATTGAGACAGCCAAAGAGTAACAGGGTTAGAAGTCTAGAAATAATGTCATATCAGAAAAGCTGAATGAGTTCAGAGAATTTAATCCAGAGATAAGGCTTAAAGGGCACTAAATTAATTAGTAGTTAGCTAGTGCGTTCGTTCATTCATTCATTCAAGCATTACTGTCTCCTGTGCCCTAAGCACAATTCCTCCCATTGTCAAAATCCGACAATGGATATGTTACAGTCACTGCCCTCAAAGAGCACAGACTCTACTGGGGACAGAGGTGGTTAAAATACAGTGTGCTCACTGCTACAGTAAGGCAAGCAGAGGGGGGTTATGGGAATTCATAGAAGGGGTACTTGGTGTAAACTGGGAAGTGCATAATAATCAGGGATGGTTTTTAGAAGATAACAGCTTTGTTCCTCAAAGGTGACCAAGGTTAGCCAAGGTTAGGCCGAAGAGAGAGTTAAAAGAGGAGCAAAGCAGGAAAAGAGGCAGCAGCAGATGTGAAAACCCAACAGGGAGAGAGAAGAAATGTGATCCATTAAGGGCATCTGTCCTTATCAGCAGACCTGGAATGTCAGTTAAGAAGGAGCAGGAGTGGCAGGTGGAGGGGCTAGAGTGGGCTGAGCACCCACACGTGAAGGGCCAGCGCTCACCGGTTGTAGAGGGGATGCTTCACCTTGAAGATTGTGAGAAGCCGTAAAAGCGGAAATGATGGGCTTAGAACTCACATTAGCAAGATAGTTCTGACTGCAGTATGAAGGAGGGACTTCAGTGGGGCAAGACTGGAGGGGGGAAATGATTAGGAGGCCGTAGCAGTGATCTAGAGCCCAAACAACCTTTGCAGCAACTGGGGTGCTGGCAATTAGATAGATTCCAGAGTGACTCAGGAGGCAGAACCTACAAGTGTAGGGACTGACTGGATGTGGGACTGAGGGAACCCCAGGAGGCAGTGCAGGATATTGGCAGGTCATCTGGAGTAAGCAACGGCATAGATATGGGAGCATTTACCGAGGGAGGAAATCTAGGAGAAGTATGTTTAGGGGAAAGATGATTGGAAGAGTTATCACCTGTTAGACAGAACAGCCCTGTTCTGAGGGCTGAACCAAATCTTTATGAATAGGTAGTAAAGGGAGACAAATCTCAGCTCACACAAAAGAACGTCCTAAGATTTAGTACATGAAAACGGAAGGGGCCACCCCAGCCAGCAGAGTGCACTCCTGCCACAGAGCTGTTCAGGAAGAGCCTGGATGACCGACCACCCAGCCAGAAGTGAGCCAGGCATCGAAGGAGAACGGGGAAGACTGGGCTTCTCATTCTCCACGTCACAGGCAAGGAGCTGGCGATGGCACTCTCCTGCTGAAAGTCGTCCAGTGGTCTGTCAGTACGCGGAGGAAAACTGAAACACAAGGCCCTGCACGAGGTATCTCCTGTCTACCTCCTCTTCTCCCATCACTCCCGTTGCTCTCCTCCCCTCTCTCCATGCCTTCGCCAGCGCAGCACCCCTCCCTGTGCACCAGGCAAACTGGCCTACTTACAAATGCTCTGAGCTCCTTCTCCACCCCAGGGTGTTCACATATGCTCTCCCCTCCCTCTGAAAGGCCCTTTTCTGGCTCTTGATGTGGCTTGGTGCTCATCCTTCTGGGAAAGATCACTCTTCCCCAGAAAGTCTTCCCAAAGCACCCAGTCTGAATCTAAACATATTCCTGCCTAGTGTGCTCTCCCTTCAAAACATGCCTGTTTCCTTTATAACACTGTAAAGTATAATTATTTGTATATTTGGATTTTTTTTGTCTGTGTGCCTATAAGGTAGCAAGCTCCAAAGGACAAAGACCACATGGTGTTCCTAGTGCGTAGGAAAGCACCTAATGAATAAGAAGGCACTCAAATACTTTTGATTAGCTATCAACATGGGGCACAGAACACGGCCAACCCAGGGTGGCATTTAAAGTCACCTGGAGGACTTGTTCAAATTGCATTCCTCCCATAACAGAAATCACTACCCGGGCAAACTACTGTCGCTATCAGGGAGGCTGTCACGCCCTATGGGAAGATGCTGCAACAAAAGGCCGAGAACCACTAGATCAGACAGCCTCTGTCCAACCCGAGGACTTCATAAAACTCCGTGAATATAAATGACACTTTTTAAAAAGCCAAGCCAGTTCACTCGTGTTTTTAAAACCAGATCTGAGAGAACTGGAGAGTCACCCTGCTTCTTCTCAATCTTACAATTCTTTTCAACTCTATCCTCTTTGTATACCATGATAAGAGTTGACCTAAAACACCAGGGAAAGTCCTGGTTTTTCCTCAAGGCTCATGATCAGCCTGTGTGAACATCTTTTCTGGAAGTAGTGGTTGTAATTGAATGCCCTGCCCTCTTTGAGTTGAGTGCAATGAGTGACCTTCAGTCCCCATGCCTTCTCTCTGCTGGGCCATGGCTCACATGCTCAGGAAGCAGGAAGAGAAGCCACAGGGCCAAGTCCCTGGATGAAAACTAAAAGACCCACCCCCGTGACCGCAAGACAGATGGTCCACTGGTTAACAACCAGGCTGTGTTTTAAGACAGAATAAATTGATTAAGAAGGAAACACACTGTAAGAGCGGTGTGTTTGTAGCAGGAAAGCTGATGTGTAGATACGCTGACACCATAATAAAGCAGTCAAGGAAGGGACTTTTGGGTAGGGGACAGGAGTGTAAAGATAGAGTCTGAAGGAGAGACTTTAAATTACTTATACAGTGAAGTCCCCTGACAAAAAAACAAAAACCAGAACCAAGACTCGGGATTAAGAGGGAAAGGAGAGGTATAGAAGGGCAAGCAGAAGCCTAAACAGCATCTCAGCTGATGAAGGGCTGTGCAAATACTGGCTACAGCCCGAAACCTAGGAAAACCTGGGCAAAGAATGGAAGGCTGTCGTGGTTTGATGTTGGCCTGTCAGTCACCAATGCAAATACACACAAACATGCAGAACAATCACCTTCACAGGGCCATCTTCACGTGCAGGTGCACTTCGTTTCATTGTGCTTTATTTACTTTGAAGATACTGTGTTTTTACAAATGGGATGTGTGCGGCAACCCTGTGTCGATCAAGTCTATTGGCACCATTTTTCTAACCGCATTTGCTCACTTTGTGTCTGTGTCATATTTTGGTAATTCTTACAATATTTCAAAGTCTGTCATTACTAGTGTATTTGTTATGGTGATCTGTATTAAGTGATCTTTGATGTTACTATTGCAATTGTTTGGGGGAGTCAAGAACCACACCCACATAAAACAGCAAACTTAATAAATGTGTGTGTTCTCACTGTTCCACTGACTGGCCATCCCCCTGTGTCCATGTGTCTGTCTGTCTGTCTGTCTCTCTCCCCCACCCTCCTCTGGCCTCCCTCTTCTCGACACAGAACAATATTGAAATCAGACCCAGTTAACAACCCTACAGTTGCCTCCAAGTGTTCAAGAGACCGCTAGAGAGGAGAGGCCAATGAAAGCCTGAAAGCTTTGAAGCCTCGAAGGACAGGCAGGCTCTCTCGTTGGGCGCTAACGCAGCTGGCGAACTTCAGTGGAAGCCAGGGCCCATTTACCATTCCGAAAACCCCACGGCCCTCAAGAATTAGGCTAAATCTGCTCTGCCCGTGCTCTACAAATGGGACCTCAAAGCTTGGATGACAGCATGTCTGTTTACAATGTGGTTTACTGAATATTTTAAACCCACTGTTGAGATCTACTATGCGAAAAAAATTATCTTTCTCAATATTACTGCTCATTAACAATGTGCCTGGCCACCCAAGAGCTCTGATAAAGATGTATACGAAATTAATGTTGTTTTCATGCCTGCAAACACAACATCCATTCTGTAGCCCATGCATCAAAGTAATTTTGACCTTCAATTCTTACTTAAGAAATACATTTTGTAAGGCTATAGCTGCCATAGATTGTGATTCCTCTGATGGATATGAGCAAAGTAAATTGAAAACCTTCTGGAAGTAATTCACCATTCTAGATGCCATTAAGAACATTCGCGACCCCCAGGAAGAGGTCAAAATATTAACATTAACAAGAGCTTAGAAGAAGTTGAATCCAACCCTCACGGGTGACTGTCAGGGACTCAAGACCTCAGTGGAGGAAGTAACTGCAGATGTGGAGGGAAGAGCAAGAAAGCTGGAACTGAAAGCAGAGCCTGAAGATGTGAGGGAACTGCTGCAATCTCACACCAAAACTTTAATGAAGGAGGAGTTCCTTCTAATGTATGAAAAGGAAGTGGTTTCCTGAGACGGAATCTCCTGCTGGTAAAAAGGATGTGAAGACTGTTGAAACGATAACGAAGATTTAGAACATTCTATAATCTTAGTTGACAAAACAGCTGGCAAAGTCTGAGAGAACTGACTCCAACTTTGAAAGGAGATCTACTGCGGGCAAAATGCTACCAAACAGCATCACGTGCTACAGAGAAACCATTCGTGAGTGGAAGAGTCGATCAGTGCGGCACACTTCACTGTTGTCATATTTCAAGAAACTGCCACAGCCACACCAGCCTTCAGCAGCCACCACCCTGGTCAGTCATCTGCCATCAGCTTTGAGGCCAGACCCTCCACGAGCCAAAAGATTGGGACTTTCTCGAGGCTCAGATGACAGTTGACATTTTGTAACAATAAAGTATTTTTAAATTAAGGTGTGTACATTTTTAGACATGATGATACTGCACATTTAATAGACTATAGTATAGTGTAAGCATAACTTTTATATGCACTGGGAAACCAAGAAATTCGTGTGACTGGCATTATTGCATCATTTCCTTTATTGTGGGGTCTAGAACATGTACACTAGCTGAATAACTGAGTGTGCAACAGAGGCGGCCTAGAATGCTGCCAACTGGAGCAGGTCACTCCTTCTGCTTGAGCACTGTGAGAGTCTGGAAGTTCTCAAGCCTATCAAAAAAACACATTTTTAAAGGCTCAAGTATCTAGTAGTATCCATCACAGTGTGGGGCAATGTTAGTATGAATTAATGGAAATTATTTTCATTCCTAAATAGCTTCAATCTCCTATGCAACCAAAGATACAAAATGAGAAAACACGGCTGATCAATTTAAATTTTACCACTTCACTCTTTCCTTGACTCTTTCTGGTTAAGATACTGCTAGGATGAGTAACCAAGCATTAAACAATTCATAAACCAGACCATCAAGGCATAAAGTAATCAAATCACTGAATTTCCTGTATAACTTGGTAACTGAAGGAAAATCACTCCATAGACCAAAAGTAACAGTTTAACACAATGAATTTCATCTTTCTCTATGAGGTAGGTTTTCTCTTTTCAGCCAGTATATAGCTAGGGTTACCCAACTGTTCAAATTTCTTCTTAGCCACATACACATTTTTTGGTTTTCAGGAAAAGACGTGACATCCCCACCCCACTTCCCCTCTCCCCAACTTTGCAGATAATCACACATGTGAGCACATGTCATTCGCCTGTCCTTACCTATTGCTTGGAAGTGCATCTGAGACTGCTGGGCTGCTGTGTTGAGAGGGTCCAGCCCGGGTATTCACCTGCAAGTAAAGAAAGAGTCTTGATCAGTTTTGTGTTCTGAGGATACAGTTCTAATTAACCTATAATTTGCCACAAATTTCTCATTTCACTATGAAGGTTAATTAGCTTGTTGCCAGACAGACCCATGGTTGGAGTCTATTTAGTATATAGGTTACAGAACTATACAACCTGTGTATTACGTAATACTCCATTACTGTCATTACTCAAATAAACAGTGCTGGAGAAAAGGAGAGATAAATAGGGAAAATTTCCAATTCATCGTCTAGAATTGAGTTCAATTCTAGAGAAAAATTCCATTTAGTGTTTTGTTTCACATGCAAAAAAACAAGCCTCATATGTTCAAAAAAGCACATTAAGAATACATCCAGGGGTCTGTACTGAACCGCAAGATGTCACATCGTCCAGCTCTAAAAGCAAGTAGAACACTGTAGAATGTTCCATGTTCACTAAAAAAAATGAATCCAAGTAATTAATTATAAAATGTTTCAATCTAAAAGCCAGCTTTTCTTTCCAATATAAAGCCTTAAACAGAAATCCAGAATTCAAAATACACAGAACAATTAAAAGACATCAAATAGTTATATGTTTTTAGCATAAATATGTCAAAAGAAGAGAGAGGTGGATAATCTGTATGCACTATGCTTATGTGCTTAATTAATCACTGAAACAAAGTCTATATTTCCACATAAGTAAATCTTTGTGGAGACCAGTACCCAGGATCATTCTGAAGAAACAGACCAACAAAACAATTCCAAATAATAAAATACATGACAACAAAACCCCTGTATCCAAACATATACACATATTAAGCATCTACTACAGAAAAATCCCCCTCCACCTTCCATTTAAAAAAAAGAAAAGAAAAAGAAAAAAAGAGATCGCTTGTCAGAGCTTGAGAAAGTGCAGTTTTATTTGACATTTCAATAAGTGGAACACAGCATTACAAATCCATCTAACTTTACTGAAACAATTATTGAAATTCGTACCTTCAGGCCATGTATGTTCCGTTCCCCAGGAGGCTTGCAGGCTGAAACAGTAATTGACTAAATTGTAGAACACATCAGGGCCATTTACAAATTTGCTCAAAATGAATCGTTTAAAAAGAAATGAGGGTGACACCAAAATTAGCAGAGAGAAATGATTGAAAAGTGGCTCCCAAGACCCAAAGTGGGAATTATGAACCAGGGTTTTTAACTTGCAGGAGTGAGCATTTATAAATGCAAAGAGCTTTCTGACACCACCTCATATAAATTCCAATTTCTGCTTAAAACATATAAAAATCAAGTTAACTGAGTTAAAATGATTAAATTCCTTTCATAATTCAAATTTCTACAACCTTTCCTCACTCTATTACATTGTATATCTGCTATCACTTAAACTACTTTGAAAATCGCTAGGTTTTGGGGGGGAGCAGAGGAATGGGAGCAAGGTCTTTTAATGCCAAAATGACTGTTAGAGATTCTAAGATGGAATATTCAAGTCTGAATAGTATTAGTTTGCACAGCAATAAGCAGTCAAATTTATTAAAACACAGAGATATCACTAATTTTATGACATTTCTTACAAATCTTGACATCTGGTAATATTTAAGTCTAAGATAAAGCAGTGCCAAGAAAAATAATATTAATTTCCTGACACCATACTGAGTTAGATGTTAGTATTTTTCCAATTCAGCAAATACTTCTTCATCAAATGTTAAAAATACAAAAGCTTCCTGCCTGTGTTACAGGCTGCTTCCATCTGAAAACTACAGTGCCCTACATATTATATGTTAAAGGGCTGTCAATTTTGATAGATTGTTTGGGGAAGGATGAATTTGATTTTTTTTTCTCTCTCAGATGTACATGTATGTTTCCTGTTTCTAACAACAAGAAATACAGCTATTTAATAATAACATGTGAGTAATAATTACAAAGCCCATCAGTAGCTTTGATTTTGTATATTTCAAGTGTATTCAAATTTATTATTTTTCTAAAAAATATATCTAAATCTTAATAAAGAATTTTTGTTTTCCTAAAATACATTAAAATCATGATTCCAAATCTTCTTACTTAAAATGGAAATTAAATTTTTGAACAAAACAACAGTCACATATATTTGATGTTCAGTCCTTGGGGGACCATTCCTAAGACAGCATTTCAGAGTGTTTTTACTGAAGTACCCAGTACATTCAAAAAACTTAATTGAATAAGAAAGGGGCTAACTAAGAAATTAGAGACAGGCATCATCTCTTTTTTCCCCCCAAGAGTGTAGTGGTTGCTGAGGAGTGGGGGGTATAAGGGGGCTAAATGGTAATGGTAAAGGAAATACAATAAAGATTAAATCAACTCATGGCTTACCTTAACTTCTGCCTCTTTCCTCAACTGGCTTCTTACACCTTTATAACTGAAAATCTAAACAGTATTCAGAAACCTAGTACCTCATATTCCCTAAAGTTGTAAGTCAGAAGTTATTATAAAGCTAGTGAATTTTCATATTTACTAACATTTAACATATTTTTTAACAACAGAAAGGAGTCAGCTACAAGCTGGGAGTTACCATCCAAAGCAACTGTCCTAACTTGGAACGAAAACATCTGATGTTAGAACAGAAACTTTACCTCCTGTCTTTCTCACTTATTCTGTGTACAGATTCTTCTTAACATGGGGCCTGACCACAGAAGGTGGCCTGGGGCCTCTAACCAACTATGTAGACCCTGTTAATATACCCAGTATGTCTATATCCTAATTGTACAAGTTTGCATAATCTCGCTTATCTAGATATGATGTAATTAAGTAAGCAAAAGCAAAAGAATACAAAAAACTAAAAAAGTTGTACAACAGCACGTACAAAAAACCCCCACAAAAAACTATAGGGGAAGAGTGATTGAGTCTCCTAGTTTTAAAAATGTAAATTTGGCTTGGAAGAACTTTACTTAATAATTTACTGGGGCCTAACAGGCCCTGCGCCAGGAACACGTGTGACACATCCCATTCATTTTCTTCTTTTCAGGATCCTTTCACTCTTCTCCACACTCCTCCAAACCCCTCCAAAAGACCCCACACACCACTGTATCTTAACTTATATGTCCTTCTACTTTCAGCAAATTGTATTCTTAAAAAAATTCTTACTCCAGCCCTGGCTGGTGTCGCTCAGCATATTGGGCGTGGGCTGTGAACCAAAGGGTTGCCGGTTCAATTCCCAGTCAGGGCACAAGCCTGGGTTGTGGGCCAGGTCCTTAGTGGGGAGCACGTGAGAGGCAACCACACATTGATGTTTCTCTCTCTTTCTCCCTCCCTTCCCCTCTCTCTAAAAATAAATAAATAAAATCTTTAAAAAGATTTCTTACTCCAAGGATACATTAACCACTTATCAGCTGTGTGATTCTGAAATTACTTAACCTCCCTAAACTTCAATATTCTCACATAAATAATGAAAGCAATAATACCTAATAGGCAAAACTGTTCAGAAAACTGGAAATAATGGAACTTAAAGGAGTATTAGTGCCTGAGCAGAGCAGATGTCTACAAGTGGTCATTGCCATAGGAGGGAGGACAATGGCACAGGTGGTAACACTGAGACCGGCAATACCACTGACGGTAGTGCCACTGACTGCTCAAAAAAAAACAAACAAAAAAACTTGAAAAGATTTTAGATATAAAGGTAAATATTTTATTGAAAAATAAAATTATATCTTGGATATAATTATCCAAGATACTGTACTAGGGTTTGCTATAACAGTAGAGCAACAATATAATGCCATCAAGTAGGGAAGCAATTAATGGAAATTTTTCAGCAGGTAAAAGAAATACTCCGTGTGGAAAAACAATTTTGAAACTTGACCAAATTCTCCAGTCACTAGAAATATCACAGAATAATTTGCATCCTTGTTATTGGCCTAATATACAAAAGTGGCAACATTTCTTTCTCTTTATTTTGTTTTAGTTTTTAGTCCTCAAGTGCAAGAGAATTGGATTAATCACAATCCTTGTTCCAGACACAGTATCAATGGCCCAATTTCTACTAAGATCTTTAGTAAGTTATTATTAATAATTTACTAAGTACTCCCAACCCCATTGCCTACATTAACACTAGAAGAACGGTGCGGCTCTTGAACCCAGAGCTTGTGGGCTGGCCAAGTCAGCTGCCTTTGGAGATTTTATCAGTGCAGATAAGAGCCTACTAGTTAACTGAGTCATTTAATCTTCAGAGTGTTACCAGTAATGAAAGTCTAGAATGTTTAACTGGAAAACTCATACCATGATTATTTGTACAGTTATCAGTTAACAAAAACTAAGTTTAACCTTTAATTATTTCAGTTAAGTTATTTCTAGAAGAGTTACTTAGAGAATTTCCTTATCTGCTCCATCAGGTAGAAAACGGGGATTCCAAGTGGGACAATGTATGATGGGTAAAGATGTAGCAGTGTATGTAATGAAGGGGTTCCTTTTCTCCATTATTCAGATTTTGAGGGGACGTTTATGCACAGGGGCACATGTGTATCTGATACAGGCCAACAGTGACAGACCTAGAAGGGAGAAAGCGCACGACCTGGCCAGGTGATTCACCAAGACTTACCTTAATCACCTTACATTTTTGAAGACTTCACAATTAAATCCCCATTTATGAGGACTTTTCCTCATTTAGAAAATGCCACCCCCCAAAACCAAGCACCAAACATTCTATCAGAAATTCCCTCCTCAGGCTCCTTGGTAAACCTCAGCTTCTGTACGGGCTGAAAGCTTCTCACAACAGCAGCTTTGGCTGCTATCATGAGCCACAATTTATAAATACTCAAAATTAAAGTCATTCATTTGCCTTGGTTTAGAAACCATGTGGACCCCCAAAGAGTTCTTTAAGCGAATGTAAATATGTACTTCAAAAACAAAAAAACAATCTAGTTAGTTTAATTTACTCTAGTAAATTAGATATTTTATCTGCCATAACTACAATATAGGCTGCAATCCCCATGACAATGAATGCTTTGTGTTTTGTTTTTTTTTTTCAAATTAAGAGCTAAACATCATGTTATGTGCATTTAAACCTTTGGAAAACATAACTGTTGATGAAACAGTTTACTGAAATAATCATTGTTGATTAGAATTTGTTCAACATTACCTCTTGGAAATATCTGCAGAGGCTCTATTAGCTGTCCATTTACTTGCTGTTCCATTACTGTGGAATAATACTGCAAAGAGATTATAGAAAGAGATTACTCAGTAATGTGTGAATACTGGCACGGGCACTCATGGATTGTTTACCTCATAGTACTTTTGAAAATTGCTGGTACATATAAATCAGCCACGAGAATGCTCTGTCCCCCATTGGCACATTAAAATGACAATTGTGAATATTCAGTACTGAAAGCCAGTGCCATGTTAGCCTCCACACTGTCATTTATCTTTAAAAGTGAAACTGTTGATTAGGACTTGATAAGTATTTGATCTGTAGAAGTATTTTGAAAATGATATGTATTTAAAAATACAAACAAACAGCATTTTAGTGAAAATTTCTCAAATTGCCTCTTATTCTTTTTCCCTGGATTTTGCAAAGCAAACTAAAGATGCCTCACACTTAGCTTGGACTTCTTTGCCAGCTAATCACACATATTCATATGTGTGTGTAAAATTCACAGATAATGGAAATCTAGGTCACAGAGACTGTGGGATGAGCAAACAGGACATGACCCATCCAAAGATGACAGGACTGTTAGATAAAAAGGCGGCCCAGTCGCAAGCAAACGTGCCTTTTATGCTTTAATCTCATAAATACTTCGTACAGATCCAACCTCACTTTAAAATTCTGCACACAGAAAAATAAAGTCCCAAGTGAACAAGCCTTCCCACTCCTTCAGAAACACAGATTCATTCAGCAGGTTGTATTCCAGCCGAGTCCCAGTTTTCCTAACAAGCTCATCAGTGAGCCTACATCCACCCAACCTGAAGATCGCTCCCGGCCCTCATGTCCTTAAACTTGACTAACAACAAAGTGAGGCTCCTGGTGGCGAAATATCAACAATGAAAACAGCCGGTTTTGTGTTTGAGGGGCTGTTGCAGAGCAGGACTCCCCTTTAATCTTTGCTGTTTTTATATTAAAAACCCACAGATGTAGTAGTAGATATAACAGATATAACAGATGTAGTAGTAGATGTTATATCTACTACTACATTTTCAGAAAAATTTTCCTTGACCATTATTGCTGACACTCTTAAGTTTCTTTTTAGAAGATACAGGTATATATCTTATTGCTCTTATGTACTTTACATTATTACAAGATCAAGATTTTTTCCCTTAATAATAAAGAGAATTATTTCTACATCATCTTGGAAATCCTAAGTTCATTAGGCTAAGAAGGCTCTTGGCCCTAAAAACAAAGTGAAGATGAATTTCTGAAAGACACAAACTGACATAAGTGTGCCCTGCTCTCCAAGGGCTTCCAGCCTGTAAAGGAGCCTGATCCTCTCCTTCTACGTATGTAAAAACTTACATACACACAGCATAAACAAACGTGATATTCTCCGGAACACATTCTAAGGTGCATGTCTTTCAGGAGACTCTATTCCTTAAAACCACAGAAACACAGTGCTCGCCATTACTCAAACAGTGATGACAAGTAAATGAAATATCAATCATGCAGGCTGTCAACCTTGTGGGACAGCAATAACTGTTAACAAGTAGTCTGGAAAAATTGTCCGAAAATGACTTGTTCCCGGCACACCAGTGTTTGAGGTTTCCATGGAAAATTAAGATGCCAGTGGCTATTTGGAACATTGCTCAGGTATTCTTTTTAATGGGAAATTTGCCGGTTATTGATCCACAGCATGTACCCCCTTGCTTCTGGAAGGCTGCGAGCAACTTTCCAATCAGTGGCTGTCAAAAAAATTACTGCCTTTTTATACTGATACAAGACAACAGCAGCGGCGGTATTCGTCTATAGTTAATGCTTTTCTTTAATTAACTGCTATGTACAATAGGTTAGTAATTTCAGCTACTACTTCACCACAGTCCTAAAATAAAAACAAATAAAATATCCTTATGCTTTATCTAACAAATTAATTATTGAGTTGTCTGCAACTGGTGCTTGTGGTCAAGGCTAAAAACAAACCCCCTCCAATGGAAAGGGTCAGACAGGGGCAATGTGTTTTTTTCCTACTATAAAACCTTGCATGCATGAAATTGACCTGTTTTCCAACTTTATTTATTTACCTCACAAAATAAATTTAAAAAAATCATTTCCCTTTGCCCTGGCTGGTGTGGCTCAGTTGGTTGGAGCGTCATCCCGTAACGGAAAGGTTGCGGGTTTGATTCTCGGTCAGGGCACATACCCAGGATGTGGGTCTGTTCCCCAGTTTGGGCGCATTCGGGAGGCAACCAATGTTCCCCTCTCATATAGATGTTTCTCTCCCTTCCTCTCATTCTGAAAGCAATGAAAAACAAATTTCCTTGAGTAAGGATTAAAATACACATATTTTAAAAGAATGGTTTCCCTTTTACTTCAGACCTGTGCCAAATCAGCTGGTAAACTATATATATTTTTATAATCATTGTAAGAATTTTTTAGCAATCTATAAACATCTCTTTGTACTATATAATTAACTCAGTCACCGTAATGATATTAAGTATGCTACTTGCCAGTTTCTCTAAACCAAGTAGTTAGGATTTGTATTTTGTTTTCTACAATTCTTCCAAACCCAGGAAACATTTTCTCCTGCTGAAATGCTGGGTTTGATTTGCATTTGTATTAACAGAGAATCTGTGTTCCACATAGTAAAGGACTTTACCACCAAGGACAAACTATAAAGGGCAGTGATTAAACCCATGGCACAGGCCTACTCTAGGCCAATGACCCCTGAGGAACAGGCCTGGTGAGGACCAGGGGGCCACCAACAAGGCACCAGGCCTGGGAGCTCAGGCCACTGCTTACATGGCACTCCCTAAGGGACAGAATTACATGCAGGGCCGAAAACAGTACCTCCTGGAACAGACAAGTCCCGAGGGACCACAAGGCCTGTGCTGCCCAGCAAAGTGAGAAGGAACTCGAAGGAGTCAGAAAGCTCAACCCCAGGCAACTCAGCACTGGCAGAGTTTCCTTCGGGGCTCGGTGCAGCACCTGGGCAAGGAAGCGCTGCCCCTCGTCTACTCGTCTGCGAAATGAAGGCGGCGCCTGTCCACAGGACTGATGTGGGGCTTACCGAGAAAATACAAAGACAGCGTTTCATAAGCTGCAGATCTCGATCCACTCAATGTTTTTATATGTTCTCCCTTCAAAGGGATTCTTCCCCATTTTGTCCCGAATAGTGATAAAATACAAACAATGATGACAAAGACTTCTACTAGACAAAAACAAACTGAAGAAACAACTAACCAAACAAACAAAAGCCTAATCCTGTATGCCAAGATGCTTAACATGGTTCAGACAGGAAAGTAACAAAGTGAACCATTACAACATTAATGAAGTCATAATTTGAAGTTACCTAAATAACATCCTGACCTTGCTCTCTATAATCCTATCGTGGCTTTCATTACCCCTAATATAAATCCCTGCACATAGTAGGTGCATGATAAATATGTATTGCTTGAAATGGGGTCCAACTTGACTCTGCCACTTACTAACCTGCAGTGGCCTTCAAAAATCATTTAACCTCAGTGAACCTTAGGCTCCTCCACATGAGAGTGAAGGGATCTGTTCTATGACACATGGTTAGTGCGAAGCTCGAACTTAAACAGTAGCAACAGAATTAGTGAAGGCACGCTGTAAACTGTAATGCATTATTAGCAGTTGAGAAATTAAAAATATTAATCCACTTAATATTGTAACAACATTAAGCACAACACTGTTTGAAAAGTGCTCTAGCATTTAAAAATACAGAAATAGTTACGTATAAAAAGTGGGCAGTATTGTGCTCACACTGAATGTATCAGCGGCAGTTATAAAATGTGTTTCCTGCTGCTGTCCCTTGCAGAATTCGTTACATGTAGTAATTGCAGCAATAATCAATAAGCTAACTGAGTAAAAGATTAATCAGTTTTGTGATTGCTAATGGAATCTCCAGAACCAGACTCAGATTAGTTTCAGAGCTCCTCTGAGATGTTCTTCAAAATCCTTAAACAATTTTAATAAGGATGTGACAAAGTTTAGCACAGTTATCCAAAAATCTAATTAATTTGAAACAGAGGGCCAGAATCAACTAGGGGATAGCAAGTACAATTTTTGGCTTTGTTTTGTTTGCAAGTTTATCAAACGGTGTTCCTATTTGTTATGAACCCAATTCTAATTCTAACAGCACAACTCAATCAATAATTACATTTTTTTCTTCATGGAAATCTGCCATATGAAAAACTTCAGTTCCAAAACAGCAGTTTAATTGCACAGGCACGAGTTTTCTATCGAGAGAGAAAGGAGAGAGACCAAGAGAGAGCAGCACACACAGAGAAGCGACTATCACTCATTGATACCTACTGTGCACAGGCTCAGCACTACACATTTATGCTCATTCACTTGATTTGTCACAGCCCTGTTCTATTCTGAGAGGATCATCACTCCTATATTTACAGACAAAATAAAGGTTGTATCAGTGAACCAAGAAAAATACTTCTTTCATCCTAGTCCATGCACTCAGAACACGAAATGCTATGAACCTGAAATGCCTTTAAGAGCCAAAAGGCAAGTTATCTTGTTATTTCTCAAACCTCAAAACGTTTAACTAAATAAAGTGAGCCACTGGGTGGATTGCTGAGCTGGTGAAGACTTGGCTTCCTCATTCACACCCTGTGTGGGCTGGGCCACATCACCTGACCTTTCCGAGGCTGGGATGCACAGGGCAGCCTGGCACAACGCAAAGATTCCTGCACTGACAAGGGACCTCTTCCTCCTTTTCAGTGACTCTCTCTGGTTTTCCCACCCCCCTAACCGCCCCACTCAGTTTCCCGTAAGTGGTTCTCTCCCCACCCCTCCTTTAAATGCTGGAGTTCCCCATAGTTGTTCATCAACCTTCTCTCCTTATTGTAGACTCTCCTTAAGTTAACTGCAGCCACTTCAAAGGTTTCAATTACCAGAGGAGTCACTGAGACTAATTAGGAGCTGATGAATCATAAATCTTTATTTTCAGCCCAGATTTCTCTCCTAAGATTCAAAACACACCCAGTTGGTTGTCCAAAGGCTCCTGAATTCAACGGGTCCCTGCCTCTCCCACCCCTCCTTCATGCCCTACACCTGTCTCCTGCCACCTGGGTTCACCATCTCAGTAAGTGACATCACAATGGCCTAGTTTCCCGAGCCAGGTATCTGGAAGTTATCCAGAGCATCTCTCTTTCCTTCCTCCCCACACTCAGTCAATCACCGGTCCTGTTCGCTCTGCATCTTCTCAAATCCCTCAGGCGAGGGCCCTTCCTGATCCAGCCCACCTTCCTGCCCTACCTCATCTCATATGCTTCCTTCCCCCTTACTCACGGCCCATACCACACTGAATCACAACAGCTTGTCGCAAAGCACCAGGCATCCTTTCACCTGAGCCTTTAATTATGCTCTTTAATCTGCCCAAAACACCCTTCCCAGTCCCTATCCTGGCTTATCCACACCTAGGCATCACCCTCTCAGGAAGGCTTCTCCATCCCCAAAGCTAGCTCAGACGCTCCTTCTTTGTACTCACTGAGTATCTAAGGCTTAAACTCTCTGCAGTGTTCACCCCCAGCCTGGTGACCACCAGGTCCCCTCACCCTCCCACAATGAGCACTGTTTCCTTTCATGTTAACCTCCCCGGCCTGACCGGGAGTTCCTTCAAGAAATAATCTGCGTGTATGTTCACTGCTCCTCCACCACCTGGCACAGCACTTGGCCAGACAGCTGCCATCCCATAAATATTTACTGTGTGAAAAATGGGCTGTGCGAATAAGATGAAAAATCAAGGAGTAAGTGATCTCAGGGACATTTTCTGGCCGTGTGACCTTGACAAAGGCATGCAGTTTGTTTCTGCCTCGGTAACCTCAACTGTAAAAATGGGAAAAATACCTCCCTTGCTCGTCTCATCAAGGTGTTGGGAAGATCAAAATCAAAGGAGCTGGTAGAGAAACCTTCTTATAAAATTCTTGAAACACATCTGGAAGTAGGCGCAGCGTATGAATTTCCCACTTCTGAATAACAGTACATAGAAGAAAGTGTTTATAACAACAGGGTGACAGAGAAACACTAAACAAGATTACCGAAATTTTTAGACCAAGTACAGAAAGAAATGTAAGAATTTAAGTAATTAATTTACAAAGGCTGAGTCAGTATCCCTTCCCTTTCCCTCAATTACTACAGTACTATATGTACTACAATAAGTAATAGGGGTATTATAAGGAACATTGTTTCTTTTCTGAAAGTTCATTAAGGGCAGAGACCATGTCTCCCGTATTTTCTCTTAATGCAGAGGTATTAACATGTGGCGTATATAAGCCTTAGGAAATCTGTAAGTTCCTAAAATTATCTGAAATGTCACATTATATAAATTTTCTGGGAAAAGAACAAACAATTTTCCACATTTTCAAAAAGGTCTGTGTCCTCCAAACCTAAGTAGGTGCCGCCATACAAGCCTACCGCTGCACCTTAAACATTAGTATGTACTCCCCAGATGTGTAAGGGAAGGAGGCAGATGGGAACTGGTAACAGACGTGATAACTACTCTCACTGGCCCTGCCTTCTAAATTCCTCGGTGGCGAGCCTTGCCTATCGAAAAAGGTTTATTTATTATTCTATACATTTGTAACACAACAGTTCCCTAAATCTCTCCTGGCATGCCTTCCAACAGACAACATAATCGGTGCAGTGTTTCCACTTATAAGGAACAGCATTCGGTTTTTTCCTAACAATGATAAAAGTTTCAAATTCCTGTTTTGTCAATACTGCAAGCATACCCCATTATATGTAGCTCGGTCAGTAATTACAGCAATAATCAATAAACTAACCAGCTATTTGCAGTCCATAGTTAATTTATTAGTTTTCCCAGTGAAGAACCCGACCATCTTAACTCTGTCAAATAACTACAAATTCAATTACAACACTGCTCAGACGTGTCATCTGTTAGGCCTTCTCTCAGTTATTTCTTATACTTTACATTGAGAGGCTTTCCCTCTGTGATGCTGACCTTTTAGGAAGCACACAACTGCTCAGTGGTCGAAAATAGCACACGAAGCCCATCTGTTTTGAACACCAAGTTATTAGCAACAAGACTTGCCTGCTTACCTGGCTTCAGGTCCCCCCCTCCTTACTCACCCCACTGCCCTGCCGAGGTAACTACAGCGTGCGCATTTTCTTCCTTAAATGACCCTAGACGGAAGAGCCGCGGGTGGTCATAGATTAACCAGGTGATGATACAGCACAATGAAGAGTTCTCAGTGAAAGGCTGACAGGGAACAACTCTGGGTCCTGTGTATAGGCTGTTATTTGATAGACGTATTTATTAATGCTTTGAAAATGAAAAAGACAGTAATTTGGCCAAGTTTAATGACAACACTAAGTGTTTTGGATATTAAAACCGTAAGGGATATTGGAGAGCTCCAGATGGTCTTAACAGAGGTTTGGGCAGCCAGCAACAGATGAAGTTCAACTTGGACAAGTCTGAGGTAATGCGCGTTTGCAGAGTTTAAATTTGTATTCAGCAACGGTCTGAAACTTGTAGGACCCTCTTGGCTGAAGCTTTCAGAGCCACCATCACAGTTAGCCTCAGGCAGTGACTACACTAACCTTTCACCTATTGCTAGGCTGCAGCAATTCTACTAAACTTCTAAAGTAGAAGTCTAAATGGTAGCTTCAGGGAACCTGCCACTTAAATAAAACAGGACCATCAGGCCACGCAGACAGCAGGCCAAATGGGACATTGCCTCACAAACAGACTGCTTATTTAGCCAGTGCTTTGATGAAGATCCTGCCTACTGCTAACCTAGTGTTAAATCAATCAATCAATCAGTTCTGGCCTGTGCAGCCCAGCTGGCTGGAGCATCATCCTGCAGACCGAAAGGTCATGAGTTCTATCCCCGGTCAGGGCACAAATGAGAAGACAACCAATCTGTTTCCCTCTCACATTGATGTTTCTCTCTCTCCCTGTTCCTCTCTCTCTCTGAAAGCAATGAAAAATGTCCTTGGGTGAGGGAGGAGTGCATGAATGAATGGAGGAATGAATGAATGAATGAATAAAAACAAATCTTGGTGAGGCCCTCAGTGATAGATTAAGCTTAAGACGAACCAGTAAACAAGGCCCAGCATTGCTGTTTGACGCTGTAAGGAAAGGCAAGCAGCACCACCAAACAACAGATGCTCAGAGATGGAGGGAGAAAAGCATGTCTACAACATGCCAGAGAAAACAAAACAAAAAAAATGCACACCACATGAAGGGAATTTTTAACAGGGTCCTTTAAAGAATTAGTAATAGTCACATATTCAGTGTTCAGAATATGCAATTTGGGTTTATTTTTCTCCTAATAAAGCATTTCAATTTCTAATTAAAAAAAATACTTTATAGAGGAATCAAAAAAGGTACAATAATGTCAGAGCAAACGCCATGATCCCAGAAGTGGAGTATTCTAACAACATAACTTACAAGGAACTACACTATAAAAATAGACTGTCGATTAACACAAACTCGTAACAAAACGCAGAGAGCTACTGCATTGGTAATAACACTTGGCTGCCGAATTCTCTCAACACATTAAATATCTCCTTGGAGACCAAATTATGTTAAATTTTCTTAAAGACAATTTATTATGGCTTTGTTTTCTTCTCATTATCTCTTAAAAATATATCTAATGAAGAAAATACCACTTCTAAGTAACTTACGTAAAACGGTACTGATGTGCGACATCAGATTTAATACGCTAGTTACTATTTAAATGGCACACAGCAGCCTACTGTCCTGACAAGTCCTTACCACAACTCGACATTCCACGTGTCACACGCATCAAAAACCGCCCCACGCCATTGTTACAGCACACATAAAATTAACAGCCTAAGGCTGCTAGCAATTTAAATAATTGATAAGTTTTCAATTAAAAAGGCAACATTTTCAGGTCTCATACAAAAAAAATCTGTTTAAATTACTAACAAAAAAAGAAAAAAGCAAACTTATGCTACTGTTGGCCTAAAGCCAGAAAATGCTTGTATCCGATGGATTTTTTAAAAAAGTAATTCTACAAGTTACACTTTAGACATTGCAATTTTTAAATTAACTTTAGGTAGAGACTCATGCTGCATGTAACCTTTGTAATCAATGGAAAGGAATAATTAAAGGATTTATGGTAAAGGTCTCTAGTTTTGCTTTGCCTATGTTAAAGAAATACTAAGGTGGCTGAAAAATACTGACTACATGAAAAAACTAAGCTGTTTTGTTAGGTTTTTTTGTTTGTTTATTTTACAGTAAATAAGTGGTCATCTGTCAGTATCTTCCTATGTTAGCATCCAATCCTGGAATCAAAGTTTTTCAGAGCCAAACTGAACCTAAAAAATAAAGAGCAATGCAGGTTTTTAATAACAGGTTGACAACTGCGGACTATCAGCCAAAACCTATTGCAAGATTAGCTCCCAATGGTTCTCTTGATGGCAGAACTGGAACACAAAGGAACTTCAACCATGAGAATCACGACAGATCAAAATGACAGCCAACCAGTGTTGTCTGGGATCTTTGAGAAGGGGACTCCCTCTCTGTTCTCTGCACGTTATTCAGAGCCTGCAGCTGCCTAAACAAAGGCGGTGTGAAGGTAAGGGCCACTGCAACACACAAGAGGACGAAAACCCATTTAGGTTTTAAGTGACTTAAAACTTATCCCTCAGGGATATTTTCACTTAAAAATACTTTGCTCCAGCACTCAGAATGAGGTAAGTGGAGATCTACTTTAAGTTAAAATTCTTTGGGTGCCTCAGGTTCCATGTCTAAACATCTGTTAAGTGAATGAATGAGAAAATCTGGGCCCAATCAGCCTGACTACAGTCCACCGACCACTACCAATTCCTTAAAATAGTTTCACCATCCATAGCAAATTAACACAAAACACAGTGCATTGAGTTTTCACATTAAAACTAAATTTACTCACTTTAATGGTCATCTTTACTTTTGAGATTATGTAATGCCCAATGTTTCAATCTTTAAATAACTCCCACTTTTTTCTTTATTAATAAAATAATGGTTAACAGTAGATAATTTTATTAGTTTATGTATTAATGTTTTTATTTGGCAAAATCAACCATTACCAGGCCTGTGTCTATCCTCCAACCTGAAATGAGAGACCGATTAGTTCATGAAATCCAAACAGCTGGATCAATAAGCTAGATGGTTTCTGTTCAGATTCTCAAGAAAGCTGAGAAACTTTTAAGTTTAAAGATAATTACATAACTTTAATATTTTCTTACAACACCAAAATAAGCACTACATTTGAGAAAATAAGCACAAATCATAAGGAATACATACGATAGCTATATAAGGTGTTGTATAAACACGAATCATTCAGCATTTAATAGCGGTGGTAACATAGAAAGATCCCAGTACTACTGTGCAAGGGGTGGATAGGAAACAGTGTAAGACAGTAAAGGATCATCATGGGCTTTGGCATAAGGAGAAACTGAACTCAAACTCCACACTCGAATTCATTAGCATACGACCTTCAGCATGTCTGCTATCCACAGCTTCCTCATCTAAAAAACATGAATGATAACATCTGCCTCACAGAGTGATTATTAAAACCAATGAAATTAAAAACCATAGGCATCTAGAATATAGACCAGGCACCTAAAAACCAGAAATGACTATTATTATCATTAGGATCACACGCAGCAACATTCTTTAAAAGGCGCGATTTGCCAGATCTTCCCCAAAGCAGATTATTTAAAACACAAGCGTGGCTCAGTGGAGCTCAGACATGATGAAAGCACCCCGATGGCAGTGGTGTACTCTGCAGTAGATGTATATGAGAAAACTGGAACCTGTCTATGTGTGTGTGTTTTGTAAAAATAAGCATGTCACATTCTCAGGAGAGTGAGCAATCAATACCAGCGCTAGCCCTTTCAGTAGACCATCCTACTCTGCCTTTCAAGGTGCCGATGAGCCCTGGTCTAAATTCTCAAAGCACAAGGACTCTCAAAGAAGTTAATGGGAAGTCAATGGGAAATTGACTTTTCCTACTCTGTGCAGCTCTAAATGCAACGCTCTGTTAATCATGCCATTCTTCTTGTTCTCTTTCCTCCTACCCTAAATTAAAACTATTGGCGGAAACCCACACAGATATTTTATAGTTTTCATTACGATGAAACTACACCTTGGGTTGAAGTTGAAGTCTATCAAAAACCTACAGCCTGACTGTTGGCTAAGATTAGAGTCTCGCTGAAAAGCAAGGGCCCCAAGCCTATCATTTCCACCATAATACCACTTTGCATTTGTATAGAACATTTGTGTTTGCAAAGGGCTTTCAAAGCTATTCCCCCATTTGATCATTACAATGACCCTGTGCCACAGAGAGGACAAGTATTATTATCCACAATTGACAGATGAGGCAACCACAGCACAGAAAGGTTAAGTGGTTTGCCTAAGGCCAGGACGCCAGAAGAGAGCAGTGGTCTCTGGACTTCCAGTCCACTGCTGTCTCCACCAGGCCAGCAGAGAAGGCTTTGTAAATGCACGGGAAACTCAGATAAAACAAAAGAGGGAATAAAACAAAACGAGGAAAGCATAAATCAGGGCTCAGGGAAGCTGTATGTCTCTTCATTATAGTTGAGCTTTTCAAACTTAGAATTAAAGTTTTAGAAATGTAGTCTTTTCTCTTGTTTATCTACTTCAGTCCTGAAACATTAATGCAAATTTTCACTGAAATCCAAAACACAAAAGAAAAGTCATTTCAGGATATATTTAAATCACTTTGATTCAGTAAGTAACCCCAGAGTAGTTCATCTTGGGATGGGTGCAGGAGGGTGGTAAAATAACTGAGAGTACATCTTTAAATCGTGCATCCATATTAAGCCTGCAGCTACATAATAACTATAGTCTGTTTGGAAGGGTGAAAGAGATCTCCAGTCGAAAGTAGATTTTGAAAAATTTTTTAGAGCCCAGGGGTTCATTTTTAATGAGCCGTTACTTTAAGTACTGCATAAAAAATACAGGAAATTGATAGCCCATTTAGTCTGCACCATACCTAATGCAACAGTCATTAAGATGCATTATTCTTAATGTTCATGATATGATCAGTAAGTGTCTTTTGAAAAGAATGCCCTTCACTTTCACATAAGGAAATCTTTGAAAACCTTATACACTATACACTATAGAAAAATGTTATGGCAACTGTGATTTACTTTTATATCTTCACTCTGCTAAGAAACAGCACCCTGGATTACAGGAACATTTTTAAGATAGTCCTCATTCGTAATATACTTACATATGACAGCATTGCCTTCATTTCTTCATCACTTCTCACTGTAATTCGATCACCATCTTCATCTTCATCTGTTTAAAAAGCAACATAATGCAAGTAATAAGATTTGCATTTTCTAATGCACGAAAACCACATCAGCTGGAAACAGGATACACTTAGTTTTTACAAACTGATATCCAAATCCTCACACATCTCAACATCCTATTTTGGGGAATACTGAGGTTTGTCATTTTTTTGTTTTGTTTGTTTCTTTCTTTTTTTTTTTTAGAATACAATCAGAATCTCAATAAATAACTAAGATTTTTGGGACAGCTAAAAATTAAAATGTGGCTCATGCCATTCATGACATATATTTAGCAGTATGACTAACACATAAAACAGGCTTGGTGGGGAGAACTGTGAAAACCAGAGACAGGCCAGGCCTGTTCTACTCTCTCCTTTTCCCCTTCCTCTCTTCCAGGCACACTAGCATGTCACAAGAGCAAGATAAAAACGACTAACACTTATTCAACACCATTATACACAAGGCATTATGATTTGTGCTTCACATGCAGTAAATCACTTCCTGAAAAAACCTCACTATGATCTTATAATGTAGATAGTGTGTCCTGATCATTATTCCCTTTTTACAAGAAGAAAAACTGGGAGCCTCGTATAAGGTTAACTTGCAAAGCAATTCTAACACAATTCTCCCCATATTCTGCCCTACCTAGTAGCTCTTTCTCTTTCTGAACAGTTTCATTTGCACTAGGAACTCTCATACAATGATTCATGGTATTTTGCAACAGTCTTGATATTAGAGGATAGTAAGACTACAAAATATATAACCAGAATGTATAAATTTGACTAAGTGTACCATCAAAGTAGCCACATCCAGAAATAATGTACTTATTTCACTATACTCCTCTTATTCAAAAGTTTTGAAATATCATGTTCATAACCTGCTTTAAGAACTAGAAGATACAGCACGTGAAAGCATCAGATCTCATTTTTAACACTAAACAAAATTGTCTTCTAGATCACTCACCTACACTAACCTGTCAAGCAGAACTCAGAATGACTTTTGGCTATTTCTAAGTATTTAGCTAGCTACTTCATCTTTCTAAAGATAAAGATCTGTCAACAGGAGAACAGCCTATGTGGTAGACTCTAACTGTATAGTTAAAAGAAAAATGCCAAAGACATTGAGAACAGCAGCAGCATTGCTGGAAGAAGTACCAGCCTCCCGGAGAAAACTTGGACGGGGCAGCTCTCCTTCCTTTGGATGCCTCAGCTTATTAAAGCAGACGTGCTGTTTATTTAATTTGGTCACTCGGGTGTCTAAGTGCTGATTTGATCAGATGCAGAGAAACTGACCCCAGGCCTGGCGAAACAGATGAAACCCTCCTCACGAAGAAAATAAGCCTACGTCACACGCTCTGGGCATTCTCACTGAAAATACAGACCAGCTCAGTTCAGCACAAGGCTCTTCGCCCACCAGCCCTCCCTCTTGTCCAGTGGCAGTTCTGAAGATACCCCTGTTCACTGACCAGGCTATGGAAGCCCTAGGAGGGAGCTTGTGTTGTTCCCAATTAGCCTATTTCAGTGCAAAATGCTACTTCCTTTTTCTCTTCAGTAGCCAAAAGCAATCTGACATCACGATAGAAACCACCACTTGAACCAGCTCTGCTCAGTGATCAAGCCTACAGCTCTTGCTGGGGTTTTCTCTCCAAAGCATTTATTCCTGGATCTTGGTTCACCTGCAGAGAGTTCCCCAATGGAATGTAAGTCAGTATCATCAAGTCGCAGTAAATATCTACATAGGTAGAAACTATCTAAAGTCACTGTTGGCATTATGCTACCAAGAGCTGCCTATTTTCAGTATACAAGGCACACAATGGCCATGTTCAGTAACAAGGGCAGCACTTTCCTGGGAATGTTGCAAATACAAAAGGATATATAGGAATCTATCATTTTCCTTCTTTCGTGTTTTTTCTTTTTATCCTTACCTGAAGACAATGTTTTTTCATTGCTTTTAGAGAAAGTAAAAGGGAGAGAGGAAGAGAGGGAGAGAAACATCGATGTGAAAGGGAAACAGTGATCAGCAGCCTTCTCATACATGCCCCAACTGGGGATTGAACCTACAACCTGGGTATGTCCTCTGACCAGGTTCAAGTTCACAACCTGGTCAGGGCACATACCCACAACACTCCTACCAAGTACGCCACATCAGCCAGTGCTCTTGTCTTTTTTTTTTTTCTTTAAGTTACAGACCTATAAAGCCAAATTGGAGGAAAAACGCCATTCTAGTTTTGTTTCTACATAGGTTCTAAAAACTAGTATTTTCAAAGTTAAGTCAAAATTTTTCTTACAAATTCAAGAAACAAAGGGGAAAATCAGATATAGTATAAAGGACTATAATGTTGCACATTATCACACATGAGAGTACTTTACATTTTTGTTTTAAAGCCAACTCAAATTCTCTGTTCAGATGTGAGCTAAACTGATTTGTTCTCGATAAAGTCCTGAACCTGGGAGTACTTCCAACCTGAACAAAGCAGCTTTTGCACACCGCATTCCTCCGCCAGAGCCAGCCACCGAGACGGAGGCCACAGAGGGGCTGCTCATTCTCAAACTTGAACATGAATGAGACTGCAAACGTGTTCACATGGGGCGGGGTGTGGACGTGCTTGGAGCTCGGTGAAACGGGAAAATTCTTTTTTACATTTGGTAAAGAGAGGATATGGACTCCAGAAGAACCATTCAAATCACGGTCTCTCTGCATCAGGAACAACAACAACAGAGTTCTCTCAGCTCTCAAAACCGGACTTGAATCTCTAAGGCCACTTAAAACAAGAGAGTCCACCCTGCCTGGCGTAGCTCAGTGGATTGAGCGCGGGCTGCGAACCAGGCATCGCAGGTTCGATTCCCAGTCCGGGCACATGCCTGGGTTGCAGGCCATGTCTCCCGCAACCGCACATTGATGTTTCTCTCTCTCTCTCTCTTTCTCCCTCCCTTCCCTCTCTAAAAAATAAATAAAATCTTAAAAAAAGAGAGAGAGAGTCTGTAATTCTAGAATGCTATGAAATCTCTTCCTGATTATTTGATTATTTCACCACGAAACTGAGGGAAGTCAGCCACCAGAATAATTTGCTACCTAGTGGTTCCACGAAATGCAGCTATGACACACTACAGGGGTGCTCTGTTTTCAGTGGACAGAAAGCTGAGACCAACAGGCCCAAAGAGCCAGCCGAGTGGTGAAGCGCTGGTGCCGTCCCGTAAGGGGTCCAACTCCAAGAGGAGGAGTTCCAAGAAGCTGACAGACGCATTCTGATAGAGCCTGGGATAAAATCAGGCTTTTATGCAACACAGTGACTAATGGTTCCCACAGATTAATAACAGACCCCATTTTATGTACGTATTGGTTTTCTTTACAGATTCTCTTTGAGGGACTGATTTACTTTAATACTTGTGGTTATTAGTTTTAATGAAGACTCCTTGATCCTGTCAAAGAGAAGGCCAGGTTGGAAAAGCAACCACATTTATGAAAAGACAGGTGATTCCAGCCAAAATGCAAAATCCAGGCAATCTAACCCCTGAGGGCAGCCCCAAACCAATCCATTAGCTATGATGTTCAAAGCAGAACACCACCCTGACCGGTGTGGCTCAGCTGGTTGGGTGCCGTCCCACAAAGTGAAAGGTCACCGGTTTGACTCCCGGTCAGGAAACACGCCTGAGTTGCAGGCCTAGGGACCAATGTTTCTATCCCTCTCTTTCTCCCTCTCTTCCCTTCACTCCAAAAACAAAATAAATAAAATCTTTTAAAACATAAAAAATAAAGTAAGAATACAAGGTCTGTCCAGAAAGTATACAGCCATGTAATATGAAAACTGGAGACAATTATTGAAGAAGATACAAGATAAAAAATACATGTACATAGGAAAATGATGTCTCAGTCCTTTTCAAAGTCATGACCTTCTGGGGGAATTTTGGCTCATTGGCAGCAGTTTGAATCAAGTCATTAGCAACTGCAGCACAATGTTGCTTCTGCTCTGGTAGCAGAAGCCACGGAAAGAATTTTGCCATGACACCTTTCATGCCAAGATCCTATGTCAAAACCTCAGACACAGTAGTCTTTGAAATCCCCAGATCAGCTTCTGGTTCTTGTACTGTTAGTCTCCAATCTTTGTTGATTGCAGCCCATACACGTTCCACATTCTCAGGTGTCTGCTTGTTGCAGGCCTTCCAGAATGTGGATCACTTTCAACAGATTCTTGACCATCTTTGAAGCATCTGTGCCACACTTTTATTTGTGCTGCACTCACTGCATCCTCCCAGAAAGCCTTCTGAATCATCTGAATAGTTTCCATGGAGGAATATTCAATATTAACAAAAATTTGATGCAGAGTTATTATTCTATTTGCTCAGTCATTTTGAATGCGATGGCCATATAGTACACATGTTCACCCAGCAGTGTCTACCACTGACTAGTACAATGACTAGTACAATAACTAATACAGTGAAGTCATCATTATTCACGCATGCACATTCCAGTCCACTCTCCTTGGCTGCCAGGTTGCACTGATATTGCACAAACCATTCTTGTTACATTAACAATGGCTGGACTTTTTCCAAACAGACCTCATACACTTATCTCTAAAGATAATGAACAAAGAAGACATGCAACAGGGACACGAAAACCTGCTCAACATCACTAATCATCAGGGAAATGCAAATCAAAACCACAATCAGTTATCAGCTCACATCTGTTAGAATGGCTACTATTAAAAAGCCAAGAGATAACAAGTATTGGTAAAGATTTAGAGAACCCTTATGAACTATTGGTGGGAATGAAAAATGGTACAGCCACTATGAAACATATTATGGCCCTGGCTGGTGCGGCTCAGTGGATTGAGTACCAGCCTGTGAACCAAAGGGTTGCCAGTTTGATTCCCAGTCAGGGCACATACCTGGGTTGCAGGCCAGGTCCCCAGTAGAGGGTGCTGGAGAGGCAACCACACATTAATGTTTCTCTCCTCTTTCTCCCTCCCTTCCCCTCTCTCTAAAAATAAATAAATAAAATCTTTTAAAAAGCAGAAAAACATTGTGGAGATTCCTCAAAAAATTAAAAATACAATTACCAGAAGATACAACAATCTTATTTCTGGGTATACAAGGTCTGTCTAGAAGGTATCCAGACATGTAATATGAAAAAAAAATAGAGACATTTCTTGGAAGAAGATACAAGAAACATTGTACATAAGTCAATGATGCTTCAGTCCCCTTCAAAGCAGGCACCTTGGGACCTCACACAGTTCTCCCAATAGCCATCAGTTGCCTCATCATATTTTCCTGAATCTCGTCAATGGTCTGAAATCTCTTCCCTTTCAAAGATAATTTTAGTTTTTGGAAAAGCCAGAAGTCACGGGGTGCCAAATCTGGGCTATAGTGGGGCTGCGTCACCTGGGTGATTTGATGTTTTACCAAAAAACTCTGCACAAGACATGGCGCATGAGCAGACGTGTTGTCGTGATGAAGCTGCCCATCACCACTTCCCATAGCTGCAGCCTTCTGAGTCACCCGAATAGTTTCCACAGAGGAAAGTTCAAGCTTAATGTAAAATCTGATACAGATTCTTTGCTCTACTCACTCAGTCATTTTGAATGTGCCGGCCACACAGTGCACATGCTCACTGAACAGCATCTGCCGCCCCCACCGACTAGTACAGTGAGGTTGCCATTGTTCACGCATGCACATTCCAGTCCTCTGTCCTTGGCTGCCAGGTTATACCAATGCTGCGCAAACCATTCCCATTATATTAACAACGGCTGGACTTTTTCAGGACAGACTTCATATATCCAGAGGAAATGAAATCAGGATCTTGTAGAAGATATCCGTACTCCCATGTTCACTGCTGCATTATTCATAATAGCCAAGATATGGAAACAACCTAAATGTCCATCAATGGATAAATACATAAAGAAGATGGTACACACATACACACACACTACAGAATATTCAGCCATGAAAAATAAAGATATTCTGCCATTTATGACAACTGTATGAAATTTGGGGGCATTAAACTAAGTGAAATAAGTCAGTCGGAGAAAGACAAATATTGCGTGATATCACTTACATGTGAAATCTAAAAAACTCAAACTTAGAGAAAGAAAGAGTAAAGGGGTGGGTTGGGGAAACAGAGATACTGGTCAAAGGGTAGAAACTCCCATTTTTAAGTATAACAAGGTCTGGGGATCTAATGTATGGCACGGTGAGCACAGCTATTAACAAAGTATATACACTTGAATGCTGCTCAGACAGTAAATCTTAAATGTTCTCGCTGCAGCGAGAAATGGTAACTATGCGATGAAATGGAGGTGATGGAATGGGGGTAACATTTTGCAGTATATAACTGTATCAAATCAGCACATTGTACACCTTAAACTTACACAATGTTATATGTCAATTACATCTCAATAAAGCTGGGAAAAAATTTTAAAAATAAAGATGATGACTTCACAGGTATGATACGTTAATAAAGGGTAAAAAAGTAGAAACCGTTACCAAGCAATTTAGTATAACGATAACTTAAAATACTCATTTCAGTAAGAAGTTGGACATACACAGCCCATCTAGCAAAGACTTTGGCTATTTGCCTATCAAACTGGATTAGCTATAAAAAGTACACTAACTGGAACTATAAATCACAAAAACTTACTAAAATGGTGCAGAGTTTCAAAAGTATAAATATATTAGTGAAGAACAACAGAGTGCAGTGGTACTAAGAGAGAAGCAGAAAAAATAATCTGAACTCTTTGTCTTACACATGGAGGTTCTTCACCATCTGACCAAAAAAGCATTATGGATACGACCAGGGGGGCGGGGGGGTGCAACAGATCTGACACACTGATCCACAATAAGAACTCCAGGCTCCTCTAGCTGCCTGGAGCATAGTAATATGATTTTCCAGCACATTAGGGAAGCAAAAGTAGAACCAGAAAGTCTATGTACTGGCTGGATTTTGTTAATGTCACTTAAAATGGAGGAAAAAATCCTAGCAAGATACCAAATAGAGTGCAGCAGATGGTAAACAAATATTATGAAGCAATCTTCACAAAATCTGCAGTGTGTCACAAATATACAAAATGGCAGAGTTTGGGAAAAGAGAATCATAACAGGCCATATGTTGTTCGCAATTCTATTTGAGGCAACATGCAATGCAAAAGAGACACCAAGAGACGGAACATAGAGACCCACAGAGGAGGAGAGGCAGCCTCAGGTAAGGGCGGCCAGAAGGGCATGCTCAGTGCCTACAAGTGAACAGCAGGCACTGGAGGTCTCACCCACGCAGTGACAGGACTCAAGTTGGCTTCGGAGAGAAACAATCGAGCTTCTACAAGGAGCAACAGAAAGTTAAGGCAATATATTACATGTCATTTGTCATTCCTTCAGTGCCAGGTGAGAGTCAATGAGAACTACAGCAAAGACATTTTTCCAAGGCAAGAGGAAAGACGTGAAAACAATTGCAGAGGTTAGAAAGACATCAACAGGAGAAATTACCAGAGAAGTTGTCAAGCCCTAGCTGGTGTGGCTCAGTGGACTGAGTGCCGGCCTCTGAACCGAAAGGTCTCTGGTTCGATTCCCACTCAGGGCACATGCCTGGGTTGCAGGCCAGGTTCCCGGTTGGGGGTGTGCAAGAGGCAACCGATAGATGTTTCTCTCCTCTTTCTCCCTCCCTTCCCTTTTCTCTAAAAATCAATAAATAAAACTTAAAAAAGAAAGAAAGAAAAGACACCAAGTTTAGAGCCCTTCTTGATTGTGGAATCTAAGATACGAGTAGGTCTAGAGGTCAGTTTCTGTGGCCAAATCTTCATATCCAAGAGCTTTAATTTAGCTTCATGCCTCCCACTTCCTGACTCCTTCTTCAGTTCTTTGCTCCCTTCTTCTCTTCAACAAATATGTGTCCACTATGTAGCAGGCAAATTTCTGAGCACCGGGGACAATGGCAGTAGAAAAAGGAAAACCTGATCCCAGGGAGTCTCCCTGTGGTTGAGGGACCGAAGGGAATGAGGGCTGCACAGATACCTGGGAAACAGCGTTCCCATGCAAAGGTCCTGCGGCAGAAGGATATCTGGCATGTCCAAGAGACTGAAAGAAAGCCAGAGTAAACGGAATGGAATGAAAGGAGAGAGAGAAATGGATGAGTTCCAAGAAATAACGGTGGGACAGAGAGCATTTTAACGATTGGCTCTGATTCCTGAGTAACATGGAAATCACCAGAGCATTTTGAGTGTTATGATCTCACTTAATTTCTAACAGGATCACTCTGGCTGCTGCATGGAGGCAAAAGCAGAGACAGGGAGACCAGCTGGGAAGCCGGTGAATGGCCCAGCCCCAGTGAGACCCGATGGCGGCCCAAACCAAGCCGAGAGCTGGAGCGGCGGAGACAGAGAAGCAGCTCACAGGATCTGCTGGTGGAAGAGACTTGGAAAGCTCGCCCTACTACTTCATTCCTTCAGACACCCATGCATTCCAGAAACACAGACGGAATGAGTACTATCAGTCATGTACTACGTTAAAGCTTCTCAGGGATTCAAAAATGAGCGTTTTCTGCTGCCTTCAAGAAACAACCAGCCTGGTGCTTGAGTAAAGCAACTGAACTTCTTCATTCTCATGCAAAATAACAAGACTACTCATAACCACTCTCATAAGACTAAAAAGGCTTCAGACTTTTTGTATCAACGTTATTAGGAACCAACATTCCAATAAATTAAAGCTCTCTTCAAATCATCTCGATTTCTAGAATGCACAAGTAACTAGTCTATTAAGTGATTTTTAGACTCAGGTCTATTGTGAATCACCACTTTTCATTAACCTACCTAGTGTTACATATAAGCAACCACTTGCCTTCTACATTTACTATAGTTTAAGAAAATAAACTTCATTTCCCAAATATTTTATGATTTCCATATATTTTATGACTTTGACTTTTCTCCAAAGCAAAAAGGGGTTCCCGCCCTACCATTCTTTTTTTTTTCTTTTAAATCATCAACTGAGGATACGTTTACTGATTTTAGAGAGGGAAGACGGAAAAAGAGAGAAACACTGATGTGAGAAACATCAATCAGTTGCCTGTGCTATGTGCCCGGACCAGGGATTGAACCCACAACCTAGATATGTTCCCTGATCAGGGATTGAACCTGCAAACTTTTTGGTGTTCAGGATGATGCTCCAACCCGTTGAGCCCAGCCAGGGCCCAACTATTCTTAATGAGATTGCCTTTGCTATTTGAACATGAGAAGTATCTCCTAAAAGTATCTTTCCAGTAATCAGTTATAACTGTTTCCTATACTCTTAAGAATTTATATAATTCATATGTAACTCATATAATTGCAATTTTGCTTTAAATGGTTATATTATGCCAAATTTAAAATGAGATATGATGTACCAGTTTAAAATTTCCACCCAAAATAACCTTCCAGAAATTTATAAAACAACTGAAAACTATTATATGCAATAAGAAATGAGTATAAAAATGGTCATGCCCTGGCTGGGTGGCTCAGTTGCTAGAACATTGTCCCGTACACCAAAGGGGTTCTGGGTTTGATCCCCAGTGGTCAGGGAATGTGCAGGGGGCAGCTGATCGATGTTTCTCTGTCACATAAATATGTCTCGTGCTCTCCCTCCTCACCTCCTTCCTCCCCTCCCTCCCTTCCTCTCTCTAAAATCAGCGGATATATATCCTCGGGTGAGGATTTAAGAAAAAAGCGGGGGGTCATGGTTGAAGAAAGACATAGTAAAGATTTATTCTATAACCATTTTTCAGAGCTAATATCTTCATACTGACAAGTATGACCAAAATATGTGGTCGGAGTGTCACGGGAAAGGGCTGCTACGAGGCATTTCCAGGTGGAAGTCAGCACTTGTCCAGGCAGTCTCTCAAGTTCCCAGTAAGGCTTCACTCTCCAGCAACCAGCCCAACAGCCGTTTTACAGCAGGAGCCTGTCCAGAGAAGATCCGAGGAGGGGAATGCACATGCAGACACGTTCAGGGAGCTCGTCAGTAGGCACGGCTGACGTTCTCCACCTCCTGTGCTTGTGTGCTCACTCATCTGCTAGTGAAACTGAAAGTCGGCAGGGGGCTTCGGGCCTGTGTACGCGTCAGGGCCCCACGACACACGCAGGGCCCACACATGCGAACACACAAGACTGTTTACGGCTACGGAATGTAGCTTTGTCTCAGAAGTACTCTCACATCTGGAAAAACATGAATTTTTCAATAACCGATAAGGGGTCAACTATCTACCTGCTTGAAAAAAAAAAGTTTTATCTCCATCTGACAATTTTCACCAAAATAAACTGAATATAGTACCAAAAAACCCTTTGTAACACAAATGCATCCTGTTTAAAAACAACAACACTAATACACATATGAACTTACATGTGTGATTGTCCTTGACCCCATTAAAGTAGGGAGAAAACATGGATGGATGTTTTTCAGAGTCCTGGAATGTGGAAGACATTTCTAGGCTTGACATAAATTGAGAAGTCACAACGGGAAGTGTGATAAACCTGACCATGTAAAAATGCTCAACTTCTCTATGGAAAAAAAGAAGAGGCAAAAAAAAAAAAAGACCAAAACCAGCTCAAAGAAAAGAAATAAACTACACAAAAATATCTGTAACATATAAGACAAAGGGCCAATTTTCTTAATATTGGAATGCTTTTAAATCAGAAAAAGACAAATAACCTAATAGAAAAATTGGCAAAGGTAACCTTCACAGAAATTAACTACGAATGACCAAACTACAAATGAAAAAATGCTCAACCTCATTTATGATTGAAGAAACTCAAAATAGAACAATAATTAATGTTTTTCAGCTATCGAATTGACATGGACTAAAAAGTTTGCTAACATCGAGTTGGTCGGGGTAGGGAGAAACGACCATTCTTGAACATTTTTGCTGGTAGTGTGAATTGGTTCTACCTTTTTGACAGCAACATGGTAATAGCTATTACCATATTTTGCTGTGTATAATGTGCACCCATGTTTTTGTGCACATTATACACAGGATTGTTATACCCCATTACTATACCCAGGGTATGTAATCATTATACACACATATAATGCACATCCTTATTTGTCCCTCAAAAATTTGGGCAAAAAAGTGCATATTATACATGGCAAAATACGGTAATATGTAAAATAGGGTACTCTTTGTCTCAGTAGTTACAGCCCCTAGGAACTCATCCCACAAGTATATTCCCACAACCTGGAAAAGGTACAAAACAATGCTGCTGGCTGCAGCATTTTTTTCTCATACTGAATTACCGGTAACAAACTGAAAACGGGCCCATCGATAGGTGAAATCGATTAAGCCACAGATAAAATTAAGTCTGATGCAGCCATCCAAAAGAATGAGGCTGTGCACCCCATGCTGGCAAGCGGCCCGACGTGCACTGCGGAGTGCGGGCGGGAGAAACCAGTTCCAGTACAGCACACAACGTGCACAGAGAAGACTTCTGCAGGGATACAGAAGACACTGTTAACTAGTGACTCAGGGGAAACGAGGGGTTTTCCATTTTCCTTTGCTCTATGCTATTTGAATGTTTTTAAAGATCATCTATATCTTCTTAATTAAAAAAAGTCAAACACTTAGCTGTTGAAAAGTACTTTCATTTGTGTTCTCATAAGAAAGAAAACACGAGAAGAAGTAACAAGAAAAAGAGGTTTAGGGCCATCAGTCTAAGAGGTAAATTCAGTACAAATGGGCCTCCCTCCCCTCAGCCAGCCCAGCCCCCCTCAGAAATGCCAACCCCAGGGACAGAAGTCAGAAAGAACACAGCCACCATGGACCCTCAGTCCTCTCAGGACATGGGGCCCAGTCACCTGTGGGAGTTCGAATTTGGAGCAGGAAGTGTCCACCACCAATCAATTATACCCCGTGCCTGGGCAACAGCACACAGAATCCAAAAGAGCAAATTACTTGGCTTTAGGTCACATGCATTTTATAGTTCCATTTGAACACAGACATAAAACATTCCACTTTATTCAACTAGGGGCTTTCTATAAGGCACTAAACTAAGTACTAAGAAGAGAGCAAGAGTGAAATACAACATGGTCCCTGTCACCAAGTCACTGAAAATCTAGTGAGGAAACGGAAAGACATCCAACCAACCAGAAGGCAGGACCTGCCCCCACGAAGGTGCACAGAGAGATAAACCACACCCGGAGGACCAGAGATTCCACCGAAGGGCGGCATTTCTCAGAGCTGAAGAATCTGTACGATTAGCTGAACTCTTCCCTCTCTCCCACTTCCTCAAGTCCTTTCCTCCACATTTGTGTACAACAGGTCGATCTGACAGTGCCCGCCCTTTCTCCTGTTGCTACATTCACGTAACTAAATACAGTACCATCTCCATTGTGTAACAAACCAAGTGCTGCTAGGTATGCCTGTCATTAATAAATATTCTACCACAAACATGTCTTCGATTAAAGTTTTATGTATTCAAGGGTTGTTCTATCACACCCATAAACCACTGAAACAGCTCAATATCATAAATTAGCTTACAAACTACATCTTTCCAACTGCTCTACATAGATTCCACTTACTAGTTCAGATTTTTGTTTCAGAAAATAAGGTCACTAAGAACAACGGTGAAAAAAAAACAGTTTAGGATTTTAAGTCTATCATGGAAAACACTCAATAATCTAAGCACAAAAGTCTCTATTATTTTGTCTGTGTGCGGTTTTGGTTTTGTTTTCACCGAACACGGGTCCAAATGCAGATGGGTACAGAGCCGTGTTGGAGGGAGAAAGAAATGTCTAAGAACTGAAACCTAGAAAATTAAGTGGGTTTTTTTTTTCTGCCAGAGCTAGGTATGCTTTTCAGTATTAATTATAATACCATAAATACTTCTTTGATCACAGTTTAATTTTTCAAAAGTTGTTCCATCATACTCATAAACCATAAAACTCATAAACCACATAAAATGCACTGGACACACCTCCCAGGCTCGCCACGTGCGCAGTTACAAAGAGCACAGGTCTGACGTTCACAGAGAACTGCGTCTGACCGGGGCTCCACACCCCCCAGCCGTCAACTTTGGCCATCACTGCACATCTCAGCACTTCCGTTCCCTCCCGGGTACAGCTTCCCTGCCTCACAGAGTTGTAGTAATGATGAGCAACAATCTAAGTACATCCCGCAGTACACTGACGGGCACAGAGAGGCCACCGGCGCACGACAGTCAAGGCAATCAGGGTTACTACTATGAACCTAACTTGGGAAGCCTGTGTGGGGCACAGGCGAGCCACTTTGGGGGACCCAGAAAGCAAGAAGTAGAAAATATAAAGCTTCTTTTCTGCCACGCTGAAGAACCATCAGAACACATGATTTCAAAAATTCTGACAACTCTGAAAACAAGTCTCAGTAGTGGTTGAAAATACTTATATATAAGTTCATGCTCTGGAGTCTACTCCCGAAACTCCACTTCACCATTTGCTAGCTGTAAGACTCTGAGCAGGCTGCTTAGAGATGTCCTCTCCTCAACTAAAACACAGCCAGTAACAGTCTGCCACAGTATTAATACTTCACGGGGATCCTGTGAAGGTTAAATGAAATGAGATAACCCATGGAATGCTCTCAGTGCAGCATCTGGCAACAGTAAGTACTCCAAATGGTAACTACCGCACTGTCCACGAAATCCCTGGCGCCCCCATGGAGTGACTGTAAGGGGTCTAAAGTGCTCGCGATACTCACATGCATTTCCGATATGCGTGCTATTTTTCAATAGTCTGCAGAGTCCAGTGTGGCTAATAAAATAGTAATTATTTTAAGAGTTCTATTCAAGTAGCCTTTAAAAACATCTAGTAATTACTGGAAAATATTCAAACAATAGAGAAATATATAAAGTAGAAAGTATGCTCATTCAGCCAACCCTTCCTCCACGGCAGCCCCCAGGTCACCTTTCCAGCGGAAACCACTGGAAGCACTGCCGTGGGCAACTTCACGTCCTTGTCTCTCAGTATACTCAGGAGGTTGGGAGGAGGAGGGATTAGCTTTTTCACAAAATGGGATCATATCACATGTATAATTTGTTTATTCAATAATATATCATAAATCTTTCCATGTGGATGTATAAAATCTTAACTCATTCTTTATAGCCACTGCTTGATGATTCGAATTATGGATAAATAATTTATTAATCTATTATTTTAGGCATTTAGCTTACTTTTAATTTTTTGCTATTAAAAATAATTCCAGCCCTGGCCATGTGGCTCAGTTAATCGCAGCAACACCAAAAGGTTGTGGGCTCTTCCTTGGTCGGGTGCATATGGGAGGCAACCAATCAATGCTTCTCCCCCGCACCCCGCAAATCAACAGACACATCCTCGGGTGAGGATTTTAATAAATACACACACACATTCATAAATTCCACAATGAACACTTTGTTTAAAGGGCATTCAACACATGTGTAGGTCTTTCTGTTGGACAGCTTCCTAAAAGTGGATCTGCTAAGTCAAAGGTTTTACACATTTTATACTTTGGTAAGTACTGCCAAATTGTCCTCCAAAAAGAACATAAATGAATCAGAGGACAATGTACTCTTTGTCATTAACCATCTGCTTAAAACATAAGAACAAAAGGTACACTATCGTGTGGAGAAACTGTACATTTTTTCCATATGGAAAGCAGCCCTCATCTTCAAAAAAAAAAGATCGGAACTACAGTTACAATCTATTACCCTTCTCAACATTACTCAGACTCTGACCTTTCTGCAATGACCTGGCTCATGTCCAAACCAGTTTTCTAGGCCCCTGCCCCTGCCCCTGCCCCTGCCCCTGCCCCCAGCCCCTGGGCCACCTGGGTTGGCGTGGAGGGTGGTGGGGGAAGAGCCCCAAGAGCTGGAGTGTTGCTAACATCATCCAGCAGCCTTGCCAAACCCCACGGAAGCAGAATTATTCCATTCAATGTTCACTTAAAAGCGCCACTCTGTTGCTGTTACAAAGCAGCAATGGATTAAAACCTCTTAATCAATAATCATTGGCCTACAGGTAGTTTACAGGTTTCATTTTACCCCACCATATTATTACAGTGAAGCGCAAGAGCAGATAAAGGTCATGCTGGTAATTAAAGCTATATTACAGAAATATGCACACCCAAGATATGATTAAATAAGAAAATATTACTCAGTTGAGTATCATCATTAAACTTGCATTAATTTATAAATATTTAAATGTACCATATGATGATCATAAATAATCTGTTTTTGTCAGTTTCTAAAGTAATGCAACCCATAAACCCTTTGAAAAATTACTGCAGAAGGGAAGCAGTCAAGAAAGTATACAAGCCAGACTTACATTCAAATGCTGTGGTTGTTGCTTCAGGCAGAACCTGGCCTATCACATCCTAAACAAAGAAAGAATAAAGAAACACAATTAGCCATCTTCTTTATTGCTAACATGTGGCAAATCCTAGAGGAAATATGAGAACCTGGAAAAGATTTTTGACACGATGTAGGCATAAACTATAAAAACATTAGCTCATAATCACACTTAGCCTAGCAATGTAAACCCAGGGCTTAAATCTCTACTCAGGGGGAAGGGGCGGGGGGATCTTTACAAAATCTTTTCTAATTTGGTTTCTTCTATAGGAGGCTGTCGACTGTACTGCAGTAGAAAGAGTAAGGGGTTTGGGAGTCAGACTGGCCTTGGTCTGAATCTCAGCTCTGCACTTAGCTGTGTGATTAGGAACAAATTACTTAACCTCTCTGAGCTTCAATTTGATTATCCCCCAGTGTGGGTCAAGTAAACTCACAGAAGTAATGTAAAAATTAAATGAAAAATATAATTAATATAAGCTAGCCTAACACATTGTAGACAGTCAACAAATGTAATCCCTGATAAGTAACTAGCAACGCCCTAACTTGCATTCATAATGGGAAAAGCTCAAAAAACAAATTTCCATGATGACATAAACCTATAAAGCTACATTTAATACAAACAATTTGAATCAACCTTTACTCTTAAGCAACTAAAAAATATACATTTAATGACACTAAAACTAAGGTGGTCTAGCCTACAATAACTCTTTTAAACTATATAATCTACTATCAGTGTTTAAATGAACCTATCAAGTTGAAAATACTTGAAAACTAGGCTACAGCGTAAAGAGGCACCAAACACCTTTGACAACTAGTCAGGTCTGGGAGAAGAGGCCTCCATTATGTCCCCCAACCCAAATGGCCTGTAAACTGCATCACTCTCCAGTAGCTCTGCCACAGCGTCCCTCCCGGGCTGTGCCAGGATGGGCACCAGGCTGACAAGCTGAGCGGAGCTATTTCTCAGCAGGGAGCCCACAACCCCTCCAAGCAGGGCACTTAGCAGAGTAGCGGCTGCAACTTCCTTCCAAAAGCACTTCTGTAGAAGCTCTTGCTGCAGTGTCAATTTGCATAATAGTCTTGCCTCTATGGTGCTTCCCCCCCAAAAAAATAATCTGCATATAAAATTGATCCAAGGAAACTATCTTCAGCAGTCCTCACTCTTAGAGCCAAAGGAGATGATTTTTCCCTCCGACTCCTCTTAGCAAGTAAAACATCAACTTTTAGAGGAATTATTTGTTAAAGAATTTAATGTTAAAAAAATAGTAATTCTTTCTAGCCCTGGCCGGGTACTCGACTGGATAGAGCGTCGTCCAGATACTCCAAGGTTGAGGGTTCCATCCCCAGGCAGGGCACATACAAGAATCTACCAATGAATGCACAAATAAGTGGAACAACAAATCAATGTTTCTCTCTCTCTCTTTAAAAAACAATCAATACATGAAAAAAAATTTTAAGTCTTTCTACACACTTGTAGGTGGGAAGTATTTAATGACGGGTAAATGCTAACTGTAGAGCGAGTCTGAAACAAACCATACAGACAGACCATCCGTGCAAAGCCTCAGAGTGTGACTGGAGCCAGACCGTTACGGTGGGACATTGGCTCTGCCACTCACTAGCTGGGGACAAAGCCTCAGTTTCCTCCTGTGTAAAATAAGATCACAATGGTACCAACCTAGTAGGACTAAATGAGTTAGTATCTGTAAAGTGACTAGAAGATTGTCTGGCACGTGCCCATATTGGGGTCTGTTAAATAAAACAAGTCACTGATGACTGGAACGTTGCAAAGCTGACCTCAAAAGGAAATCTTAAATTTCAGCACCAGACAAGCCAGTGGACGGTGGCCAGTCATTCACCTGCTTCAGCCTTCACAGTACTTATTGAGGACCTTTTCTAGTCAGTATGGGTGAAAAATGAAAAACAAAGGACAGAGGACTCTTCCCCCAACCCTCCAAGCCTAGCTACCACTGGTCACTTCCGGGAGCTCGGGTCATTCGGACAACCAGTCCTGAGACATGAACTCTACAGTAGCAGCAAACTCATTCAGGACGTTTCCTGCCTACAAACAGCAGGCCCCATCGAACAGCAAATCTCTAATAACTAGCTGAAAACCCTGCTGGGCAGCAATGGCATCCTTCGCCCATCAACATAAACAACGGGCCACATGTGCTCTCCATTTAATGTGGGGACGAGGGGAAAGAGAAAGCAAACCCGCTTGCCAGAATCATCTTGTTTTGTTGGAGGAACTGAAGGGGGGGAGCATAATGACCAAACCTAAAAAGTCCGAACATCAGTATCTACTGGCCATCTCTAAGCAGGGCACTTTAACAATTTTATTCACATTTTCCAGTTTATTTTAAGTGAGGTAAGCAACCCAGTCTTCTTTTCAACATGACATTTACCTACCCTAAAGAGGTTTCAAAGAAAACTTGTTTAAATATCCTGGCAGTGATCCTTTCTTCATCCTTTCCTCCTCCTTCCTTCCAACAAATCAGTCAAAAATCTGACAGGCCAAAAGTATAACTAAACATCTACAAGGTACCAGGAGCACAAAGAACACACAGCTTTAGGCGAAAGAAAAATAAGACTTAGGAAGATTACAAGATTTCAATCTGCTCACAGAGATAAAGACAACCTAGAACACTAACAATCCAGAGTACTCACAGTGTGATAACAGCCGAACAAAAAATATATATAAGTAGCAAGTAGTATTTGCTATCTCGGGAGGAAGGCAAATCAGACTCCGTGCAAACGGAACTTCACACAGATACGGGCAAGCTGCGCTGGGACTTGGGAGACAGGGTGCGAACAGCAAGCGGAAAGGGGGAGCAGGCTCTCCCACCACTCCCTAGTTCAGGAGGTTCGGAGTTCCTGCACCGCTCTCCCAGAACTGTGGGCTCTGTCTCCACGGAAGAAGAGAGGCACACAAAGCTGAAAAACAGATAACCCTAATGTTTCTGCCCTTGAGCACCAGCTAGGTCTGCCTCGCACTGCAGCCAGTCCCTAAATAACTCAGACAAAGGGCACAGGCCTAAAGGGGCCAAGTGACTCGCCCAGGGTCTCCCAGCTATCTGACGCAGCTGTGACTCGAGCCCCCAGCTACTGACCCCGTCCCAAAATAATCTCTGTTACAGTGGACTCAATGACTACAATTTTTTTTTCTGGCTTCTGTGCCTGGTTCTGCCAAAATCTAGCTGTGTGACTTTAGCCTTTTCTCCCTCTGGGAAGCATGTGCTTCCTCATTTGAAAACTGGGGTGAAGCGGGTTTTATTAGAGGAAGGGGATGCTTTCAGGTTTCATTTGGCTTTAATTTGTAAAGTTCCAAGCCAGAGCTGCTGATGTATCTGGTGGTACTTTGCCAATTTCTTGAGGCAAAGATGAGATGAACCTGGAGAACAGATCACAGGAGCCCTCTAGGATCTGGGCTTTGAGTTCAAAGAACTTTAAGGAGCAAGAGGAGATAGGGCAGCACCCACTGCCACAAGCCCTTCAGCAGGCTGTCCCAACAGAACCTGCCACACCTGTGCTTCCCTGAGCGTGTGTGGGGGACACACGGCACTTCGTGCTCTAGGTGGTGGGACCATCTGTGCAAAGTTTACTTGTAGGCCAGTCAGTCTTGAGCCAAAGTACAACGGAGGGATGCTTGGGACGTAGAAGACCCAGACCCAACCCCTTGTGTCCTGACCCCACCACTACAGAGCATGTACTCCGTTCCGGGTCGTTCTAAGTGCTGTTACATGTTTCAACTTCAGTAGTCCTCAGAATTGTGAGGTAGGCACTATCTTTATACTCCTAGTCCCTTTTCTTTTTAATAACAGATGAAGAAATTGAGACACAGAAAACACTTGCCCAAATGAGTCTGATAGGGCTACTAGCAATTTAGACCCGAGAAGTCTGGCTCCAGAGTTTCTTTTTAAACATGGTACCATTCTACTTAGTAACTTCTGATATCTCAAATAAGTGAAAGAAATCTCACGTTTCCCTCATTGCAGAAACAATCTCATGTGATCCTCACAAGTCTTTGAGGCAGGTATCATTATCCCTACTTTACAAGCAAGGAAACTGAGGCTCAGAAAGGTGGAGCTGCTTGCCTTCTAGGGGTGTCCAATCCGTGGCCCAGGATGGCTATGAACATGGCCCAACAGAAAATTGTAAATTTACTTAAACCTTTTTTTTGCCCATCAGTTTTCGTTAGTGTTTGTGTATTTAATGTGTGGCCCAAGACAACTCTTCTTCTTCCAGTGTGGCCCAGAGACACCAAAAGATTGGAAATCCCTTAAACCACAGGTGGCAAACACAAGGCCCATGGGCCAAGTCCAGCCCTCCACCTTGTTTTACCCAACCCGGGACTTTGCTTCCACCTGGCAGCAGCACCGAGCTCCTTGCCCCTAGCTAAGGAGTAGTTACATTCATACAGTCCTAAAATTACACTCGGCCCTTTGAAGGCAACCGCGAGGTTGATGTAGCCCCCCATGAAAATGAGTTTGACACCTCTGCTTTAAACCCAATTTTTTTTAATTCAAAACCTAGTGTGCTGCCCACAAAACCATAATTGCATGCATCCTCTTTGAAGCTCTCTTATTAACAAATATTTCAGTGTGCTATGAAGCACCAGAAACAGAGGAGAACCAGAGATGGCCATCTCCTCCAAAATTTACCATCTGGTGGAGGAAGCAGGCAAAATTATGACATAACCTATGTGCTTTGCCCGAACAAAGCTGTGGGAACACAGGGGAGGGGCACGTACCCAAGACTAACGTGAAGGAGAAGTGAAGCTGGGCCGTGGACAGGTAGGATTCGGCCAGGTGAAGAGGGGCCCCAAGAGGGCATCCAGGGGAACTCAAGGTTAACTCTACATGCCTGGAGCTCAAAATGCTCACTGGGCTGTGATGAGATGACGCTGGTGCCAGGCAAGCATAAGCCAATCAAGATGGGCCCAGAGGACCACATAAGGAATCTGGACCTCATCGTGAGGGAGAACCTATGTGCCTGTGAGTGTGTGGAGAACTCTGGGTGCAAAACGCATGAAATTTGGTGTCCGGGAGTGGAGGCTGCTGGTTTACCCTAGCCCCTGCATGCCTGGCCCAGACACCTAAAAACCGGGCGGTCCAAAACATCCAGAACTCAAAACGAAGGTACAGAAATCAAAAGTTGATTGGGTAACCTCTGACAGCCAAAATTCACGTCACAGACCTTCCTCCGTCAAGAAACTCCACCCCGCCCTATCTTATCTGGCAGGTGAGTTCCACTGCAGATCTGGTACTTGCAATGTGCTTCTTGGTATCTCAGCTCTGCCTTTTATACCTCAGTTATTCAGTAAAATAAGCACAATACACTGTCTGCCTCAAATGAATGCCAAAAGATGAGAAGGGCACTATAGTATGTGGAAATAAATACTAAGTAAGAGGGAGGAAATCTGAGCTCTGGTACTAACTCCCCAACTCACAAGCAATAGAGCTTTAGAAAAGTCATTTCACCTCACTGCTCCTTAGTAACTATCGACAAAAAAGATTAAGAGGGCTCAACAAGCCACCTCCAAGCAGATTATACCTTGCTCTCGAATTCCAAGATTTTATTTCAAACACACCCCGAGTATTTATTATGAAAGCAAGGACGCATCACTGATTCGAAAATGCACATTTCCCCCTTCTTTAATATCTCGTAAATCAGACTGTTTTTCTACAATGTGTGGCACGTCACAGTTCAATGGGCTGCGTTTTTTTTCTTAGTAGTATATAAGAATATCTTTAAACCAATGACACCTTAACGTTTGATGAAACATGATAGGGTACGGCTGCCTTGTTTCCCTTTCCTGCTGGTCACCAAGTTCAGGGAACTCGCTGGAAAGATATGACTGGAATCCGGCCAGGGACATTCCAAGAAAACACTCGGAGAAAAACTCTCTTCTAGACTCTGCTTTTTGTATCCCAGTTGGGTACTTCTGTGCCTATGTCCCAGTCCAGGCTGTGAGCTACTTGAGAGCAGGGGTTCAATCTGATCATCTCTATTTCCCCAGGGCCCTGCACATTTGCCAGATTTCAGCCCATACAACTAATCAATGCATGTGGCTGAAGCAATAAACCTGACGCCGTAGGAAGCCAGAAGTGGCCAGGCCACTGCCACTAGCTCAGGCCACCAGAATCAGATGCTGACCTCTCCACAAATCCCTGCGCCCCGCTCGCTGGGATTTGGACTCTGAAATTAACACTCACCAGCACGTCCCTGAAGAGTAACTGCGGCCCGGAGGTCACTGTCCAGTCCACCGCGCCCCTATTTGGAATCTTGATGCGAATCACCAGCACCTGGTTCTCCATGGTATGGAAGGGGCCAAAGGCCAGCCACAGCATTACAGGTTAAAGGGGCTCACAGCGGGGGGTAGGGGGTATCCATGGCCCCTGGGTAGGCGGAGGCTCCAAGGGGTGACAAGTGGACCGAGGGTAAGAGGACAGAAGGTGAGGGGTATCAGAAAGGTGGAGTGATCAAGAAGGGGCCCGCAGGCGCCGACCCAGGCCCAGGCTGTATGGGGTTGTGGGATGTCTCCCTTGTGAGGTTGGATGGGGCTAGGGGCAGGGACCAGTAGTAACTAGCGGAGGTCAAGAGGTTCTAGGGTCGGGGAAAGAAGGCAAAACGGGGCAGTGCAGCTCTCGGCCGTCAGTGTGGGTGCGAGGAATGGGCAGAGAGAAACCCCCGTCTTAAGGGAATACAGCGGCAGGTGTCCACTCCTCCTTAGAGGGCGACGGTGCGGGGGGGGGGGGGGGTCCCAGACTGAAGGGGACTCGTCCGAGGAAGAAGCCGCGGGCCGCCAGACTGCGAGAACGCCGAGGGTGGGAGGCCCTCCGCGGGAGGATCGCGAGAGCCCTCTGCCCCAAGCCGAGCCACGGGGCTCAGCGCACGCGGGCTCAGCCCCGGCCGCCCGAGGCCCTGCGTCCCGGCGGCAGCAGCGCAGGGAGGAGGAGAAAGGCGGCAGCGAGAGCACAGTTACTCCGGAACCAAAATGCTCAGCGCCGGAACCGTGGGAGCCGGCGAGCGGAACCCGCCTCCCGCGGCGCCATGTTGGAAGAGGGCAGCGCCCGGCCGGCCCCGCCCCCGCGTGCGAGGGGGCGGGACCCGAGGAAAAAGCGCCGGGCACGTGGGCGGGAAGGAGGGTGCAGAGTGGGTCTGCCCCCTCGCGAGACCCCGAAGTTGTCAAGTCGTCGCGCCACCGAGTGACTGCGGTTTGTTTCTCGACCCTCATACGAGACAGCGAGAAGAAAACACCTAACAAACGGAGGAGGAAACTGAACCAGCCTTGTAGTCCATCGTAAACCAATGGCTGCTGAAAACTGTGCAGTCTTTGCAGACGTCTCAAAAAGCCAGAGCTGCGGCTCTTGTTTCTCCTGACTTTGTCAAGCTTTGTACCAAAACATTCTTTGGGGTTTGTGCACCAGCTCAGCAAGAGCAAGGCAAAAACTAAAAAAATAAAAATAAAAATAAATTAGTTCTTACCTTTTCCTTCTTCCGAGTCTCATATCCAGAGGCTTGTCAACTTTCTCCCAAATTAGCAAAGCTTATGTGGCTTTTTCAGTGAGGTTTTTTACCCCACGATTGCTCGGAAATATCGGACTGAAATGCAGAGTTTTAACTGCCTGGAGACAGCTGCAGTAGTGACATCATCCTCTCTTATTAAACCGTTGCAAAAAGTATCCGGTCTAGTCCATAAATTGTCAGGTAGATAGCAATGTTTACGCAATCGGTGATGTCACAGGCGGTAGAAATAACCTTTGGTTATTTCTTTAGTGTCTTGTTAACCTCAAGTTTTAAAGTGTAATTTTGTTGATTTATGGCGCCTGTACAGATATTTGTTTAAAAATTGCCAGTGCAGGTTTGTCTTTTATCTCTTTCTAATGAAGGTGCACATACCACTTTACTTTGGGGGCTGAATTTTGTATAAACTGGTGGGAGAAGTGTCATTTTTTCTAACAGTCAGATACTTAATGCAATAGAAAAATATTTTAAATGTTGGTTAGCTTTGGTATAATACCAAAATTTTTTCTGCATATATTTTCTCTGCCTGAGTTTCTCTTATATTTAATTTGGAACTCCATTGTAGGAGACACATGATCTCTTTTCAGTTATTGTAAATTAGTAGCCTAGGTAGAAATTCATTTACTCAGATCCTCCAAATATTCTAGTAATTGCCCCTTTCTACCTGCACTGCAGTCTTGTGAAAAATAAACCATTTGCTCTAGGTCCCTATGTACTTTTATTGAAAGTTCATTTCCTATTATTAGAGAAAATAGACCACAAAACTAGAGATTTTCTATGAACCTATGATTTGTTAAAACGGCTTTTTTATTCATAGTACTGTGGGGAAAATCAAGTCAATTTATACTTTTGATTCTTTTGGATATATATCCAGAAGTGGAATTGCTGAATCATGTGGTAATTCTAATTTTGATTTTCTTTTGGGGGAATCTCCACAATGTGCACCATTTTATAGTCCCACAAAGAGTGCCTAGGGTTCCAATTTCTTCACATCTTCACCAACATTTATTTTCTGTATTTTTGATAGTAGCCATTCTAATGGGTAGGAAGTTTTGATGCATTTTCCTAATGATAAGTGATGTTGAGCATCTTTTCATATGCTTGTTTATCTTCTTTGGAGAATTGTCTGTTCAAGTCCTTTGCCCATTTTTAAACCCAGTCATTTATCTTTTTGTTGTTGTAAAGTGACTTTTTTAATGAGAAAATTACATTTTACTACTATAAATTCAGAGAGGTTTTGTTTCATCTCTTTTTACCTCCCTCTCAATCATGAATCATTCACCCACGATCTGACCCCTTGCCACCACTTCACTGCTATGGTCCAAACTACCATATTTCTCTCCTACTCTTCTGTTTACACCCTTGCCCCTACTCTCAACAGTCTGTTGTCAACCCCTCTGCCAAGATTAGATCAAGGCGCCGGTTTGGTAAAAATTCTTCAGGTGGCTCCCTCACTTGATCAGAGTAAAAACTAAAGTCCTTTCCTTGATCTACGAAACTCTACTACTTCTAAAGTCTCAAACCTCATCTCCTACCACTCCACTCTTCCTCGTTCTCACCAGCCTCCTTTCCACTGTTCTTTGAACATAGACATCCTGCCTCAGGGCCTTTGCATTTCCCATTTCCTCTGCCTGGATTGCTGTTATCCCCACCATCCACATGGCTGGCTCCCTGACACTCTTGACTCACAGGTCTTGACTTAAATTTAGACACCTTCTTGCTGAGGCTTTTCCTTAGCACGTTGTTGAAAACTTCAAACCAGCCCCAAACCACCCCATCCACTGATACAAGCACTCTGGCGTACACAACTTCTAGTACCCCTCCCTATTTTATTTTTCTCCGGGCACTTATTCAACAGGTCACGTGTCTTACTCATGAGTTTGTCTCCACACTAAACTATAACCTCATGAGGACATGGGACTGTATGTGTTGTCTTCACTGCCATATTCCTAGCACCTAAAATAGTACCTGGCACACGGTGGGCGCTTGAATAATTCTTGTTGAATGAAGGAGTGGATTTTGAAGGTCAAGTGGATTGAGCAATAGGAATGGAACTACCATGCACCTGTCCTGCCCGTCGTGAGCCTCACTGCTCCTTTGCCTTTCCACGACCAGCACCGCCAAGACCGAGACAACCATTATAGACTCCCGTTCAACTGCAAATGCACAAAGTCTCGACATGACGACCCTGTGTTCAAGAGTTTCACTTGTTGTCTTCAGTGCTGAATGTGGACCCTTGTGTATAACACTCAAGTATGAGGGGGGACCCCCCAAAACTGGAATTATTTTCTGGAGGGCGGGCACCTTGTAGCACAGGCTTCCCATGTTAGGTGAGTGTTCAAGAAACCCATGTCTATCAGTGCACCTGCTGGTGTTGTTGTAGGATGCTGTGTTCGGCTTCAGAAAAAAAAAAAAAAACTCTTTCAACCCATTTGCCCATTTCATGATGGGGGATTTACGAGGGCACCTGCCTGCACTCCACTGAGTGTTCAGCAGGTTTTGACCCAAAACAGCATGACCCCCATGCCCTCCCCTCCCTATTCACCTGATCTTGCCTCCAGCCACTTCTTTTTTCTTTTCCCCAGGTGAAAAAAAGTCCTCAAAGGGAAACGTTTTGCCAATGTGAAATAAGTGGAACAAAAAATGGTAGAAGCACTAAAAGGTATCAAAATTGATGAATTCAAAAACTTTTGAGCAGTGGAAAAAATGTCTTAATAGGTGTGTACTTTGAAGGTGACTGAAGTTCAAACGTGAGAATAAATACACAATTTTTTTATCAATAAGTTACGGGGGATTTTGGGTTCCCCTGTTTGTACATATTGATTACTTGATTTTCAAGAATAGAGGATGAAAACAGTAACTTTCCATTGGAGAATCTTGGCTGGTACCATCCTGTCTGAATGATCAAGGTTCACATCACTGCTTCCATCAGACTGACATCATGTACTTGCTCAGATGATGCAATAAGAAGGGCATTTGACCTCTGTGTTCTTCTTCCCAAAAACTCATAACCCCAATCTAATCATGAGAAGAAATCAGACAGACCCAAATTGAGGGACATTCTACAGAATACCTGACAAGTACACCTCAAAACTGTCAAGGTAAAAAACAAACGAACGAACAACAAAAAAACCCAAAAAACCTGCCGCGGGCCTGAGGAGACTGAAGAAACATGATGATTAAATGCAGTGCAGGACCCTCAACGGAACCCTGGTCCAGAAAAAGCACAGTAACAAAAATCTGGTGAAATCCGAATGAAGTCTGAACTTTAGGTAGTGACAATGTACCAGCGCTGACTTTTTCGTTTTGATGTATGTCCAGTGATTATCTAAGATGGCACTAGGGGGATCTGGGGGATGGGATACAGGAACTCTGTATTATATTTGCAGCTTTCCTGTAAATCTAAAATTATTCCAAAATTTAAAAAAAGTGATTTTTAAACAGGAAGTTGCATTTCTATACACCAGAAATAATGTCTTGGAAGTTTTAATTTAAAAAAATATATAAATAGTAAATTTATATCTTACAGTTATAAAAGACATAACTTACAATAGCTGTAACCACCAAACAATAAACAGCATTTCCCTCACAGGGCTTAGTTACCTGTTAGTTTTTTTAAAAAGAAGACTGTGAAGAAGCATGGACAAAAATAATTAGACACAAATCCCTATAGTGTGACAGGAAAGTCTGCTATCTTCTGTTTTGTCAGGAATGAAAAAAAAAACAACAGTGGGGCCAATTCCAGCAGAAACAACAGTTCAACAGATATTCATGGAGTGCCTACTATGTGCCAGGCACTATAGATTGTATATGCTTTAGAAATAAATTAGATCTTTACTTTATACATTTTCCTTGAGGGGGAGGTAGACTGCTGTTCACCCGAATCACTTAAGCTTTGTTATTTCCCTCTTTTCACTATTTAAACTTATCTATATCATTTTCTTTATGTCCACTAACAAAGTGGATCTCACATTTTTGTGGCATTTTACAGCTTGCAAAGCACACATCTGTTATCTAACAGAATTATCCTGTGCATTACAGAAAAGTCTGGAGTAATGGTTAAGAACGTGGAGACTTTAGACTGAATTCAGGGATTGGAATAACACTCACCATGTTTGACCTTGGGCAAAACTTCTTGGGTTCCGCAGCTAAAAAATGGACATGAAAATAGTGTCTAATTCACAGGGTTGCTGTGAGAGGATTAAGTGGGTTATTTTGTATAAAGTGCTTAGTTTAGGGCCTGACACAGATGAATGTTACGTGTTAGACAAACTCCTTATTGTATAGATGAAGACACGATGGCTTAGAAAGCTCTAATTTTTCTGTTGTTCAAGCAGTAATGCTCTTTGCATCACATACATAGTGGAACAGAAATAAATAACCAAACTAAATAGCATGATTGGGAATCAGACAAAGGCATTCAAGAATGATAATAAAATTGCACAGTTAAAGGAACTTACAAAATCACCAATCTAGACCTCTGTCCAATTCAAGAATTTGATATGTATCTACCTACAGAGTTTTCCTTTGAACAGCTCCAACAGGGCTGGCCGCTTCAAGAAGTAACCTATTCCCCTTTTTGCCAACTCAAAACATTCTTGTCTCTTAGTTACATTGTTTCTAGTTCTGCTTAAAAATAATGCTGACTCTTCCTAGTACTTTCTCTTTAATGTTTCACTTCATTTACTTCTTTTTTTATTGTTCAAGTACAGTTTTCTGCCTCCCCCCCCACCTTTCCCTACCACCCCAGCCCTCCCCACCTCCTTCCCCTGTTTCCACCCTCCCTTATCATCCATGTGTCCTTTATAGTGGTTCCTCACTTCATTTACTTCTACACATCGTTCTGTTTGACTTTAAAATAGCAAAATTCCTGTACGAGAAAAGAGATGGTACCTTTTGAAATGCCACAAAAGGAATGAAAAACTGATTTGAAAAAATAATGAAGGACGACTTCCCCAATCTGGCAAAGCAAATAGACTTGCAGGAAGTTCAGGAAGCTCAGAGAGTCCCAAACAAGTTGGGCCGAAGGAGGAACACACCAAGGCACATCGTACTTACATTACCCAAGATTAAAGATAAGGAGAGAATCTTAAAAGCAGCAAGTCAACAGGAGAGAGTTACCTACAAAGGAGTTCCCATAAGACTATCAGTTGATTTCTCAAAAGAAACCTTGCAGGTAAGGAGGGGCTGGAAAGAAATATTCCAAGTCATGAAAGGCAAGGACTTAACATCTAAGATTACTCCATCCAGCAAAGCTATCATTTAAAATTGAAGGGCAGATAAAGTGCTTCCCAGATAAGGTCAAGTTAAAGGAGTTCATCATCACCAAGCCCTTATTATATGAAATGTTAAAGGAACTTATCTAACAAAAAGATGATTGAAACTATGAACATTAAAATGACAACAAACTCACAACTGTCAACAACTGAACCTAAAAAAATAAAGACAAAAACAAACTAAGCAAACAACTAGAACAGAAACAGAGATCACATGGAGGGTTATCAGTGGGGAGGGAGAGGGAGGGGAATGGGAGAAAAGGTACAGGGAATAAGGAGCATAAATGGTAGGTACAAAATAGACAGGGTTAAGAATAGTACAGGAAATATAGAAGCCAAAGAACTTCTATGTAAGACCCATGGACATGAACTAAGGTGGGGGAACCCTAGTGGGAGGTGGGGTACAGGTCAGAGGGGAATAAAAGGGAAAAAATGGGACAACTATAATAGCATAATCAATAAAATATATTTAAAAAAAGATTCCAATCTTTTCTTTTTCAGAATACATAGAACAGTGTAAGTCAATTCATTACACCTGAGATAGTATTTCAAAACTTGTTCTTATAAAGATTCCATATGATCCCCAATTCAAGTTTCCCTTTTTTACTATATTAAAAATGAAGGCAACCTTTCTGTTTAATTTTGAATCGTCACACATTCATTTCCATACAGCCTTCATTATATGACAAATACTGGAACCACACAAAAAATTAGTAACACGTGGTTGTTGTCCAGCCCTGTACAGAGGCAGTCTTTGTCAGTGTGGGCCCTGTGTGCAGATCCAGAGCTGCCCGATTTTGCTGACAGGTGAAATGACTACCGTCTGCCCTCAGCCTGGCCAGCGCAGAACTATCTGCAGGAGGAATGAGTGACTGCTGAATGTAATCTGAAATTCAGTGACCTATTTAGAAGTTTATTCACAATTTTCAAATTCTTTGTTCCTTTATTTTGCAAAATTTGGAGATTTGAAAATATAAGAAATTAAAATTTTGGCTTCATCTCACAAAAAGACCTCAATACCATATATAAAGAAAGCTTATAGGATAATCTACTTTTATGAATTATTTTCATCCAGTTCTTCAACATCTACTTTTTTGAGATAAATATATCTACTTTCATTAAATGGAGTTTTAAATTTATATCCATTTATTAGAGTATTGATACTGTATATTTTTATTCTTCCTTTGGGGTTTGGGTAAACAACTTTTTAGGTATGATTTTAAATGATCCACTTAAGTGAAAACAAAGTAAAATGATTCACTTTGTGTTTAATAAATTCAATGTTCTGTTTATAGACAGATTATTATAAAATTACTGATATATTCTAGCAGAAGCAGTAAACGTTATGTCAAATAACTGCTTAAAAAATCATACTACGTAGTGTTAATGATGTTACCTTAACATACCAGCTTCAGGGGCTGCATAATTGTTTCTGCCAACCCATAAATTTTTGAGTAACAACAAAATTATTGTGATTTTTCTTATTAAATAATTCATACATTACAAAGCATGTATGTAACAAGGTCCATGAATCACTAAAGTATATAATGATCATATATCTAATGACATATCTCTTTTCATAAGATGAATTCAAATAGATTTATGTATTTAGGTTAACTAAAAAATACTGCATTTATAAGGTTCATAATTCTATCATCATCAACAAAAAAAACTTCTTATCTCCTTTAAGAATACAGCTTTCATGATTGGCTTTTAAAAGCTTAGAGCTTTTGTTTGTCAAAATCCTTGTGTTTAAGCTACTTTTCATGAAGTTTTACAGCCTTTAAATTGATACTATAAATATCTCTGATGATAAATTAATAATATAATGGAGTACTATGTTCATAAACTGTATTTAAAATGATATAAGTGCAACTAAAATAGCTATAAGCAATACTATATAAAACCTCATTCTAGTAGTAGCTGATATCCTTTCTCCAGCAACTAGGATCTAAAAAAAGATATTTTCATTTACCAACATTGTACATACTTTTCTCTAACTAATCTCAAACCAAGTATATCATTTTCTTTATGCTACTAAAAATTATCCCAAATGAGATTTCTTTTACTTAATTAAAACTAGGTTGCACAACTAATTTTTTTTTAAATTCCAAGAGTGCAACATATGAAATGATGTTAAATTCACCTTTTACCTAACATTTTTTCAAACTCAGTTATTTTCTGTAGAAATCGTGCACTTATATTTTAAGTTATATTGAATCCCTTACTAATTTTTTAAAATTTATTTTGTTTATGGAAAGGTGCACAGACAGAAAATTCACCACGTTACAGCGCACCGTTCAGTGGTACCACGTGCATTCACATCACTGCGCAGCCCTGGGTGCATCCGTCCCCAGCGCTCCCTTCATCGCGCGCAGTCGAATCTCTGTACCCACTGAACAGTAACTGCCCATTCCTCTCCCCCTGTACTAGTTTTTTAACAGGTTTACTCAGAGATAATTCACATGCCACGCAATACTTCCTTTTAAAGTGTAAAATTCAATGTCCTGAGTATGGTCAGAGTAGTGCAACCATCACCACATCAATTTTAGAACAGTTTCATCCCCCCAGAGAAACCCCATGCCCATTCACAGTCATTCCTCATTTCTTCCCAACCTCTCTAGCCCTAGGCTACTGCTAGCCCACCTTCTGTCTCTATAGATCTGCCCATTCTGGACATGCCGTGTAAGTGGAATCACACAATTTATGACTGGCTTCTTTCACTTAGCATAATGTCTTCAAGCTCATCAGTACTTCATTCCTTTTTCTGGCCAAATGATATTCCATTGTGTAAATATGCCATATTTTATTTATCCATTCATCAGTTGATGGATGTTTCAATGGTTTCCACTTTTTGGCTAGAATGATTAATGCTGCTCTGAACATTTGTGTACAAGCTTTTGGGTGAACATGTTTTCAGGTCTTCAGGCCATATACCTAGGAGTATAATTGCTAAGTCATATGGTAACTCCATGTTTAATATTTAACTGCTGAACTTTTCCAAAGTGACTGCACCACTTGCATTCCCAACGACAATGCATAGGGGCTCCAATTTCTCCACATCCTTGACAACACTTACTGTCTTTTTGATTCTAGCCATTCTAGTGAGTATGAAATGGTATCTCAGTGTAGTTTTGGTTTGCATTTTCCTGCTAGTTAATGTTGAACATCTTTGTTAATACTGGACATCTTTTTATGTGCTTGGTACGCATTTGTGTAACTCCTTTGGATAAATGTCTGTTCAAATCTATTTCCTTATTTATTATTTTTTAAAGATTTTCTTTGTTCATTTTTACAGTGAGGGTAAGGGAAGGAGAAACAGAGGGAGAGAAACATCAGTGTGTGGTTGCCTCTCACATACCCCCTGCTTGGGGACCTGACCCGCAACTGATGAGTGTGCCCTGACTGGGTATCAAGCCAGTGGCCCTTTGGTTCGCAACCTGCTCTCAGTCCACTGAACCACACCAGCCAGGGCCCAAATCTATTTTTGAATTAGACTGTTGCGTTATGGGTTCTTTATGTATTCTGGTTACAAGTTCCTTATTAGATACATAATTTGCAAATTATTTTCTACCATTGGGTCTTTTCATTTTCTTTCTTTTTAAAAAATGTTTTATTTACTTATTTTTAGAAAGAGGCAAAGAGAGGGAGAGAAACATCAATGTGTGGTTGCTTCTCACACTCCTACTGGGACCTGGCCTGTAACCCAGGCATGTGCCCTGACTGGGAATTGAACCAGCAACCTTTTGGTTCACAGGCTGGCACTCAATCCACTAAGCCGCACCAGCCAGGGTATCTTTTCATTTTCTTGATAGCATCCTTTGAAGCACAAAAGTTTTTAATTTTGAGATCCAATTTTTAAAATTCTTTTATCATTTGACTTTACAAACTTTTATGCTTTCCCAAAGTAGGAGAATTTTGTAGTAGTTTTTATACGAAAACAGTTTCTTTACTAGGAAGCTAACTGAACTTTTAGAAATGCATTTACTAACACCAATGGAGATTTACTTATTCCCAGTTGTATTAAATGTACTCTCAATTAGCAGAACAGAGTTCTGAGAAGTAGCTGGATGGCCAAGCTTGTGTCAGTGGAAACATTTTCATTTAAAGAAAAAAAAATTCTCGCATTTGATCTCCACTTTATATTAGAAACATACTCTGTGGACTGTGGTCGCTGCCGGTAACACTTATTATTGGGAAAGCTCTTGTGAAATATTTGTCAAGCACATAAAATGGCAAAAAGTGAAATATAGTAATTAAGATTTGTGTTCTATCGATTGTGTAGCTAAAGTAATTTTTCATTACTAACATAAGATTTAATAAGTATAAGTAGTTAAAGATTTTGACTTGGCACTAGTCATTAACATGTAATTGAACTAGTAAAAAAGATCAGTTAAAGTTGTGTTGATTACCACCTTATCTTTGAAAGGCAATTAGAAACCTCAATCATTGCAACAAGCTTTGATTGTGCAGCCTTTATTGGACATTGATCTTTCAGCAAAGTGCAGTTACATTTTCCATTAATTTACAGTAACATAGTTTAACTTGGATACCCTAGACTGTTGACCCAGGTGAGATGTAATGCTAAGTACTTGTTTAGGTTAAGATGCCCGCAAACGTTATTTCACTCTGAATGGCAAGTGCTGAAAAAGAGCAGATACCTGATCCAGGAGCTTTAGGATAAAGTTTCTGTTATCTGCATTAGCTTTTAAATGAAATGAAACCAAGATCCTTGGCTTTATGCCACCCCAGTCATTCAAACATCATTCATCAAGAGTTATTTCGTGAAGAATTATAAATGTTCTGTGACTATAGTTTTGGGATAATATAAATAAAAATGACAAAATAAAATGTCTATATAAAAAGAGATATATAGGGTGCTTTTTTTTGAGAAACTTCAATTTGTTGTTCTGCTCATTTATGCATTCATTTATGGTTTCTTGTATGTGCTCTGATTAGGAATGGAACTTGCAACTTTGGAGTATCAGAACGCAATGCTCTAACCAACTGAGCTACCCAGCCAGAGCTAATACATATGGCTTTTAAGAATTAAGACTGTTTCAATTTCTACTGAAGTCAATAATAAAATTAGTGACTAAATATGTGTGATGAAAGAAATTGTAACTGTGTATGTTGTTAAGACATTAGAGCTGAGGAACTAGGGATTCTTATATTATTTTTTAAAGATTTTATTTATTTATTTTTAGAAAGGGGAAGGGAGGGAGAAAGAGGGAAACATCAATGTGTGTTGGCCTCTCATGTGCCCCCTACTGGAGACCTGGCCCACAACCCAGGCATGTACCCTGACTGGGAATCGAACCTTGAGTCTCAGGCTGGCACTGAGCCACACCAGCCAGGGAGGGATTTTTATATTATCGTAGCAACTTTTTTCATGCTCCCAACTCTGTAACTTCATCTTTATGGAGGTTCATCACTCACACAGAAACTAAGAACTTTGACTAGAAATTTCTTCCAATACTGAATTGATTTTTATAGAAAAAACAATAGGGTATAAGATTTTATACTAAAAACACATCATTCAAAATGATTTTGCCTGTACTATATTAAAGGCAAAATCCCATCAAAGAAATGTAGACACACACACACACACACAAAAGCTGTCTTTGGCTATTTCGTCGACTAAGAAAACTGCTACCCGGGAGGCTGGGGCCCCGCGGAACCCTGCAGGTCATCGCAGGCTCCCGGTACGTGCACAGACACACGCGCACAAGCTGCCGTCAGTGTGTGCTCCTTCCTCCTCTCACAGAGCCTTAAACATCTATTAATGCAGTCTTCTAAGTATACACGTAAACACGTATGGAATAGAAGAATGAGTATACAACAGCAGCTTTTACCGAAATAAAAGTAAAACTACATGTGCTTACAAGCATGTTCACCATACATGTTAAGACAGACAGTTCCCTGTTTTGTCCTCAGATCACAGGTGGAGAAACAGAAAACACAAAGGAATAGTAGTTATTGGTCTGATGTTAAAAGGTAGCACTTGATACTAAAAACAGAATCAATCTCCTGACTTCCAGCATTTACACTTTCTCCTTTTTAGGCCATGATGCTTCTATGTAATATACAAATTTAAAGAAAAAAAACTTAGAACATTATTACTGTTCAATGGGGAGCTTTTTCCCCCCCAAAAGGTTTACCACAAGACTTAATAAATCCAATGAATGATATTTTAATATCTGAACCGTGCCCTTAGCCATCACCGAGTTCATCCTTCACCATGATCAACCCCACAAGGGCAAAAGGTCTATTGATTTTCATGTAATACAAGAAAATATTACATTTGCTTAATTGTTACACAGTGAGCACATCAGACGAGAAATCAAGGCTCTATTTAATGCTGCAAGCAGCAGAGAATTACTGAGATCAATAGGGTAGTTTGTCAAGGATGTTCTCCAAGGAGACCTACCTATCACCGAATGGACAAGAAGTCACACTGACTACAGCTATTGAAAAACAGGTAAGCAGAGTCAGCAGCACAAATTATCAGAAATCAAACAGGCCAGTGTGAGAAGAAGTGCAACGATACCGAAAAGCTGTATTTATGGCTTGGTAATTAAAAACCATTTTATCAGCCTTGTGTTGGGACCAAACCTTTACAACAAGTATTGACAACAGCAGCAGCAATGAAGGAGCCAGATTTGACTTAAAACTTATGAGCTATAGTCATTTAACTCTGCCCATTACAGAGGAAATCAGTTCTAGCCTTCTTTGCAAAATGCTAATAGTCAGTTTTATTATTAATGAAGCTTAATGTAACACTATCTCCTTTGTGTAAGCCATTCATTTAACTAGTGTCAAGTATATTCTTCTGAACTAAATATATTGGCCTAAGTACTTCCTTGATTAAAGTGTTACTTAGAATTGCTTTCAGACAAGTGAACAGTACATATATTTGAAGAACAGTTCACTCTCTGTAGCTCATTTAAAATGACTACCTTTAACAAAGCCAGTTTCTACTACTTCATTATTCTGGTACTTTCACCTCAATCACTACCACACACTTTCTCTACTGATTTGCCAGAAGCAGCACCCAAATGTCACTTAGATTGAGTTTTATAAAATATTTTGCTACAAAAAATGTATAAAAGTTGGAATATCACAACACATTAACATAAAATGATGTATAATGTAAGTTTGTAATTATGGGAGAGCTCATAAATCTTAAACACCCATTGGTTTAGAAATTAAATAGTTCTACTTAGTTCTCCCTAAATTACTCCAAATTTCTGAAATCTACCATTCATCTGGGTATTTTGTAAGTACCCCCAAGGATAAAATTTTTTAATGACTTTGCTTTCAAAAATGCAATTAACTTAATAAAATCCTAATGCAAAACTGCCATCAGGTCTTTAAAATTTCAGCCCACTTCCCATCACCAATAAGTCTATGGATATGTACCATTTCAGCTAATTGCTTTTACAGTCATCGAATTTATTTTTCTGGGTCTTTTTGGATCTTAATTTTATCACCATGCTATTTTAACTATTAATAAGTCTTAATTTCATTCATCTTGCTGCATTTACATTAACCAGTGTATTACTATAGTTGGTATTGGAGTCTTCAGGCAATAAGAAAATAACTAACAAACAAAATAGAAATGAACTCATAGATAGAGAGAACAGACTGACGGCTGTCAGAGGGAAGCAGGGTTAGGGAGCTGGGTGAAAAAGGTGAAGGGATTAAGCAAAGGGAAAAAACCCTCATAGATGACAACAGGACTGTGATTAGCAATCAGAGAGGGGCTTGGGGGCAGGTAGAAGAGGATGGGGGCGGTAAATGGTGGTGGAAGGAGACTTCACTGGGGGCGATGAACGCATAGTACAACACACAGACGATGTGGTATGGAATTGTACACTGGCAACCTATATAGTTTTATTTACCAATGTCACCCCAATGAACCCAATAAAATTTTTTTTTTTTTTTAAGATTTATTTATTTATTTATTTTTAGAGAGGGAAGGGAGGGAGAAAGAGAGAGAGAGAGAAACATCAGTGTGCGGTTGCTGGGGCCCGTGGCCTGCAACCCAGTCATGTGCCCTGACTGGGAATCGAACCTGCGATGCTTTGGTTCGCAGCCCGAGCTCAATCCACTGAGCTACGCCAGTCAGGGCAAAATTTTTTAAAAATAGTTTCAACATTATACCCAGACATTTTATCCAGGTAGATGGCACAGGGCTTTAACAAATTTCCACTTAAAAGCCTGGCAGCTGAATGGTTTAGTTTTCAGACAGCAATTAGAATTCTCATCAATTTTGGATTTACCAATGGTATATTATCTCTATAATATATTCTAAAATCCCCTACTTCTTTTTCCAATATTATATAAAAGATTTTCCCCTTCATTTTTTGTGTGGATGTATTGTCGAAGAGAATTTGTTAATACCTAACTATAAAATCTGTATAAGCATTTTTATCTGTAGTTTATTTAATCTAGTTCTATGGAAATAAAGTAGTGTAAGTATCATGTGTTTCTAGTTCCCACTGGCTAAACAGAGTGTGTGTGTACATGTGTGCATAAAATATATAACACTGTATGACAAGCTTTGCCTCTTGAGGGCCATGATTCATTTTAAAGAACCAGACACTGCAGAAAGAACAAGATATTTGCAAAAGTTTTATTTCAAAGAATCAAAAATAAATATTGCACATACACATGAGAAAATCCACTAATATTTATGTTTTTCCAATGCACACTTTCAATACATGGCACCTTCGTCTTCTTTGTTTAGAAAGTAAACTGTTACTGGTCCGTAACTGGTGTGCACAGTCTCTGTGACTCTGGCAAATAACCAGGAGCCAAGTCCGTACAATAAGGTTGGAATACCTAAAAAACAAACCAATATGTCAATTCAAAACACCGATACTCATTAGTCACGCACCCATGTATTTGTCATACAAATCATGCTTTAGCAGTGGCAACAGATTATAAAATAAAGTGATAAAAATATTCATAAATATTGACTCTAAGAGCTTGATTTCATCTATTTGTGGAACATGGTGACAACTATGTGAGCCTAGAGATTTTTCAAACTATAGATAGGGCTGGTAGAAATTTTAATTCAGAGCACTTTACAAGCACTAAGTAATTACCTCCAGGTAATTATGAAGTAATTCTATATTCTCTTCACAAATAAGCAAACAGGGAATACTTGTTAATTTAGTGGTGGGCACTCCTGTTTGAGTTCCAGTCACTAAGTCGACTTTACTGTGCTTTAAGTAAGACAGTGCCATTGACGGCTGAAGTCATATTCTTTGTACAACTTAAAAGACACTGGGTCAAATAGCTGTCTTCAAAACTGAGGCAAAACTTTAAGGATGATTTTAGTATGATAACAAGCATGAGAAATTATCCCACTAGTATGTTTACATTTGATTTTAAAACAGTCTTGTCAACCTATTTGAAATGGGTATATAATAGACTCCACCAATATGTTTCTTCCTTGGAATATTCTTGCGTCATAAGATTTTGCTGACATATTTAAGATCAGCTGCCATTTGGGACATGACACTAAACACTCACCACACTGAGATTTGGACATGTACATGAGCACTCGTGTGCCTGTGAGACTGTGTTGGACACGAACTTTCACGATTCCTACCTTTTTTAAGGCATTTATTTAAAATCAATTACCATTACCATAATAAAACATGTATAAAACAACAGGCACACAAATCAATAACAAATATTGTATGCTGTACACAAGTATGAATTTTATTGCTCCCATGTAGGAATTGGACAGAAAATGGCAATTTAAAGAAAGAGACGTACATTTTTGGAAAATCTTTTTCTTTCTAGTTAACGGGGAAATTAACTCATGCTCAGGACTAACATTGGTAACTTTTTTCTTATTTTTCTCTAAGAGTATATTTGCTGTGTTATGCTCTTCTTGAGCGTGTAAGTGCATTGAACTACTTTGTGCTTGCTCCCTGAAGCTGCATCCCGGCCACTGTAATGCCAAAGATTAATCAGGAGAAGCATCACTAGCTGGCAAGGAGAAGAGGCAAAAACGCCCATTCAAGCTGGCACCTCTCTATTTTTAGGAATATACTGGGTCACAGCTTGTCACTATCACAGGGTTCCCTGGGACGCCTTAGAAACCTCCTACCGTATATTACCTTCTTTACCCAAAAGCATCCCTAAACACCCCAAGGGAATGTCACAAAATATTCACAAAAACTAGCAACATAAAGCTATTTATAAATCATTTAACCAGAAAGTAAAAAAAAAACAACCCAAAACCAAAGAAGGCAAATGGGACAAGGGGTGGGGCAGTGGACAAGAGAAGGAAAAAACAAAACAGGTAGAAGTGAGCAAAGAGCAGAGGGAGCACGTGAAACACAAACTAAATACAAAATATGATATCACAGCTTCAACAGCCGACAATCAAACAAGTGAGGAAAACAGGCTGTAAAAACAACGATTAATTTTCTAATAGACTGAGAGTAAAATATGCCTTTTCAACCAATTCTAAGGACATAAGGAACAGCTGGTGACACTGACTATTTTGTTTGTTTTATAGTATTTACTACAGTTTTCAGTTAAATATTGACACTTAAAAATCACACAAATAAATGGTTGATATTTTTTTAGCTAAAATGGAGGACTGATCAAAGATTAGTAGCTAATAACTACATTATCTCTTATTAAGAAACAACCAAGAACCATCACCAGTAATGCTGTTTGACAGGGGATTGAGTTGTGATAAAGGACTCAGAAATTCTATATATACACACATATATATATATATATTTTTTCCCTGTAGTCTATTTGATACAGTCGGGCTAAAACACTACATGGGAGGAGTTGCCACTTGTACTACGTAATTTTCACATTAGGAAAACATAGTTTTCTTTATATCACATATGCTTTAAAGTCTTTAAGATTCCATGAAAAATTAATTTTTTTTGGCCTTTTGAAACATATAACATCAAAATGAACTGGAAAGTCAGTCCTTTGCATAATAAATCATTCTGAGTCAGCTGAACAGTAGGTAAACAAACCACTGTCAAATTAAGCACTTAAAAAAAATTAGAACTTCAAGCAAGTCTCTGATTACCCATTCATTCCAATGGTAAGTTGCTTTTCTTAAATCTCAATCTACTTCCCAGCAGGATACCCAGACTGATAAACCATCAGTAAAATGTCAGCTTCCACAGAAAGAAAGGCAGAGGAGAAAGAGAACAAATGGGTAAGAGAGTAATCTTTATTATTTACAAAATGTAAAAAGGAATTACTCTGATAATTTCTAATTTGGAAGGGAAGACAACGAATAAAATCCTGAGTATTTTTATTAATAGACTATGTATTTGATGATCCAGAGGGGCAACTGTGTGTTACGGAGTAGGAAAGAGTCCTATTATCTAATGTGCATTCCCTACCTTCTAACAAAACTACAAAATAAACAGTACAAAACTGGGGAGGACATTACTCTTTAAAAAGTCCAGAAATAAATTCCTTTTATCAGTGCTAATCCAATGAAAGGATACGTGATTGGAAAGTTTTTCTTTTTGTTTAATTTAAAACTCTTATTCCCATCTAAGCAGGATTTTAGAATTTCTAAAGTATCTCGAAGACCATTCAATAACTGTTCAACCTTCTCTTTCCCATAAAAAACTACAACTGTTTCTTTCTTTAAAAGGTTTTACCTTTCTATGTGGGAATGTTCTGGGTATCCTACTTTTCTTTGAATTTCTTTCTGTCTAAACAAGAAACCCCTAATCATTCAGGTGTTCCTAAAGTATTAAGTTTTAAATGATGAAAAGTTAAAAAAAAAAAAAGCATTCGGCTCATGTTATCCTTTTCCTTCCATTCTACTTTCCTAACCTATTATTTATTCTTTACATTTGGGAGGAATGATTTTTTTCTGATTCTGCAAAGCTAAAGTAAACTTTTATAAAAAACTTACTCTTCTTGAATCTAGTCATCACGCCAGTCTTTCCAAATAATTATAAGTTGAATTTTCTAAGTCACCTCACTGTTTCACCTGTTATCACCCTCAAAATTAGGTGGGCATGCTCTCTATACATAGTCCGTGAGCCAAACAATAAGACATGTTTTAAAGGATTACACGTTGCTAAATAATCTGCTCCTTATTGGACTGAACCCAGGACAATCCCAGTGGGTAGTGACTCAAAAACCCCATAACTGACATGTGAGTTATTATAAGCAAAAATATACATACCACATTTAAATTTAGTGAGCGATCAGACTATATTACACGAATGCAGTTGCTTTAGCTTTAATTCTAATTTTAAAAACCTGGTTGGGTAACATAGTTCAGCTCCCACGTCTAGATTTTGAATTACTGAAATCTGTATTAATTTGGTATCAGCTATTAATAGGTACAAAACATCTTGAGGCCTATTTTTCACTGACCTATAAAAGATACCCCACGTCAATGTTCAAGCCTCTTCTGTCATTAACCAAAAGGAAATAAGCATCCAGCCAAAGTAAATACTATCAGAATTAGAATATTCCCATGAAAACCTACAAATACTAAAGAGGCAGAGTCTTTTCACTATCTTTTAGGCCTATGACCTGAGGAAACCAACATGACTGGTGAAAACCTTTAGTGCTATTAGTAAAAGGAACCTGATGGGACTCCATATAAAGAAAACATAGAAATTTAAAAGCAGTTCCAGTTTTTAAAATATGAACGCAGGCGCAAAAATTCTGTAGTGCAGTCAGACCTTTTTTAGCTGGAAAGCCACTTTCCAGTGGCTTACACTTTCCTCCTTGTTGCCCAATGTAGGGGTCCTCCCAGTTAACAACAGCAGGAAGGGGGATGGAATGCCCCCTCCCCACGGTGATCCCTCAGTACAGGCCTGTGGATAACGCCCACTTTCCTGGGACAACTTAGCCCTGATAAGCACCAACTGGCTGGGTACTACAGAAGACCAGGGTCAAGGCCAGTGCTGGAAGGGTGCAGTTGGTGGGAACGTAGAGGCAGTGTCTGGAAAACCCACCCGCACGGGGCGAACGCGGCGAGCGCGTGCTCCGGGGAGAGCTTGCACCTGGCCGAAGCAGGGGTCCTCCCGGCCCACGTAGTCTGACCTTGGGCCGGGGTCTTGACCTCTTGCGAGGTTCGTCGGCGTGCTTTTCAAACAGTGGGCCGTCGGCGGCGGGACTGCCTCACCGGCCCGGGCCACTCACCGAGGTTGACGACCTTGAGCGCCGTGAAGAACCGATCCTGCTGGGCCAGGTCCTGCCACGGGGCCTTGGAGCAGTGATACTTGATAAAGGGGAAGCAGCCCGTGCGCAGGACGTGGTAGTTGGCGCCCTGCACCGGCCAGTTGAAGTGCGAGAGGCCGAACTGGTCATTGCGGACGGCGCTGTAGGGCACGCAGAAGGAGGTCCAGTGCGGCAGGCGTCGCTGCAGCAGGTGCCGCGTCAGCACCTCCGAGGCGCGGGGCTTCGGGCGGGAGGCGGCGCCCGAGGCCCAGGGCCGGCTCAGCAGCAGCCGCAGCGCGGCCTCGTGGGCTTTCCGCGCGGTCTCCATGGCCAGCCTCGCCCGCGTCCCCGCCCCCGCCCCGAGACGCCGTGGGGCGCGCTCTGCCGGGGGCGGGGCCGCGCTAGCGCGCGCCCGCGCCCACCCGGGGCTAGCGGCAGGGACGCTCCACGAGCCCCGCGCGAGTGCGCGACAGTCCCGGGAGCGGCAGCGCGTGCGCACGAAGCTCCCGCGGCCTCCCGCGGAGGGAGCGGAGCGGGCGGCGCGGGCCCGGTGATTGGCCCAGCGGGGTGAGAGGCTGCAGCGCAGAGGGGGTGGCGAAATGGCCACATTGACCCCGTGTAGTCCTTAATGAGCCCGGGGCTGGAGGGAGGGCGTCGGGGGTGGGTATTAGTGTGGGGACGGGGAAAGTTAAGGCTTAAATAACTTTACCGCGTTCGAGAGCGTCAGAACTCGCCCCGGTCTCCTAGGCTCCCACTCGAGTGACAGCCCTAAGTGGGCGTGGTCGAGGAAACCTGGCAGAAGGCGTGCTCAGGCTGGTGAGTTGAAAGCGGAGCCCCCAGGTTTGCACGGGCTCCAAAGTCAAGGAGAATTGTGATGTTCAGGTCTTCGTGGTCGTGTTCACTGTTTAAGTCCCAGATATTTCAAAATGAAAAAGTTTATTTTTTAAAAAACGTCCCAGGTCTTTCCGTGTGCCACCGGTGATCTCTCTCCTTGGAGCCTGGCGGATGCCAGACCAGGGGAGTGTTTTAGTTACAAACCTTTATGATCTTCAGTCGCCCATTATCAGTCAGGCTATTTAGGAAAACCTTCAACTGTGCTGCCTCTTGAGACAACTTACACACCTGCTTTCTAAGGAAGGCTTTACTCTTCCTTTCCTAAACTTACCTTATTTGTAGAAACCATATGTAAATAAGATGGTGTGTCTGGAAAGCACTGTATGTAAATGCATAATTATGTGTGAACATCATACTAATATTGTTGAAACTCAAGAAGAATGTAGGATCGTGTGGGTAGTTCGCACGTTCTCCTGCAGTTCTTACTGATTCATTCCACGGTGATCGAGCACACACTACCAGGTGCTAAATCTTGGAGGAACTTGTAGTCATGCAAACAGTTTGAACTTTACCTTATTCCCCATTAGACAGCAGTTTTTAAAAGATTTTAGGTGGAGGCATGACGTGGTTAGACTGACACAGAAACGGCTGGAGGGAGGCTGAGACAGGGGTCAGGGAGGTGATTCAGCACTGCGATTTTCAAGTTACATTTTTAAAAAAGCGTTGGAGTCCTTTTTCAAACAAACTCTGTCACAGAACCTCATCATAAAGTAGATGGAAACTTGTGTTTTATTACTAAACATTTGTAAGTTCAAATGATTAACATTAACTTTATAGGTAAATAAACAAAACAATAAGGCTGGTTTGTTGCTGTCTTGTTTTTGTTTGTTTTTGTTTTTAGCAAAAGAAAGGAATTTATTGGAAGGAAATTGGGTTGCTAAAATAACAAATAGCAAGTCTGCAGACCTAGCCCAGATAATGTATTTTTTGGCCCCACCGCTACTGGACTCTTGACCCTGCTGTTCTGCACTTGAAATATTTTAAAGTTGGGGGTTTATGGAAAACAGTTGCAGTTATAACAGCCTAGGGACAGTTTATTTTTTATTCCTCTGTTTTGGTTGTGCACTATCAAGAAAACCCTGATCCCTCCAGAGAAGTGGATATGAGTAAGAGTGGTTTTTGAATGATTCACCCTGAAATCTTGGGCAAGTACTTTAATTACAAGGATGGCAGGTGGCGATTAATTCTGAGATCTACACTAAAATGATAACCTCAAATTAATGTGTGGGCAGTTTTGAAATGTGTTAAATTTTGGCATTAAATCATTGTTGGCAATATAAAAATCTATTTTAAAAATGAAAACAAATCAAATATTTGTGAAGCCTCAAGTGTGTCTCAGAAACCCTAGATTTGGTGGGACATAAGGTAAAAATCACTGATGAAGAGAAACAGAGATTTCAGGTTACACTGTATTATTTCATGAAGTCTTGGGAAAAGGATTGGGAACTGAAGGATTCCTGCTGGAAGATGCTCTCTTGGGAAAACCTCATTAGTGATGATAATTTCCCTCATCCAAGGCTCCTTGACTATCTCCCTCCGTTTTCTAAGGTAGGAAATTCCTACAGATAGCTAGAGGTCCACCTCCGGGTAGTCAATCATCACCCAAGAAATAGAAATTAAAACCACAGTGCAATACCATTACACACCCACGAGAGTGGCTAAAGTAGAAAAGCTGGAAAGTACTAAGTGTTGGTGAAGAAATGCAGCTATTAGAACTTTTGTACATTGCTGGCAACTGCTTTGGAAAATTGGGGGTGTATGTGTGGTCTGTCCAGAAAGTATCTCCCCATGTAGTATGAAAAATGAATGCAATGACCACACAGTACACATGCTCACTCAATGCATCTACCTCCCCCACTGACTAGTACGGTGAAGTCATCACTGTTCACACACGCACATTCCAGTCCACCCCCCTTGGCTGCCAGGTTACACTGATGTCGTGCAAACCATTCCTGTTATATTAACAATACCTGGACTTTTCCAGACAAACCTTGTATATTACAGCTGACTATATAGACATACCTTGTTTGGTTTTGCTTTTCACTTTATCGTGCTTTACAGATGTTGTGATTTTACAAACTGAAGGCAAGACTCTCCACCAGCAAAATGATTACGAAATCTGTAGTATCTCTGAGCTATACCTGTATGAATTCCTTCTGACCCAGCAATACCACTCCTAGGTATATAGTTGCATTAGTGTGCTCAGGCTGCCATAGCAAAATACCACAGGCTGGGTGGCTAAACAACAGAAATGTATTTCTTACAGTTCTGGAGAATGGAAAATCCAGTATCTGAGTGCCAGCCGATTGGGTTCTTGGTGAGAGTTCTCTTTTTGGCTTGCAGCTCAGTCTCGCTCTCTCCTTCCACAGCAGAGAGCTAGTTTTGGTGTGTCTCTAACTCTTCTGATAAGGGCACCAGCCCTGTTGGATTAGGGTCCCACCCTTATGACCTTATTTAACCTTTATCATTTGCTCAGGAATCCTATCTCCAAATACAATCACATTCGGTATTAAGGATTCAACATATGAATTCAGAAGGGACACAAACAGTTCATAACAATAACCAATAGAAATTATGTACAAACGTTCTTCAAAAGACATACTGGAATATTCATAACAATATTTATATTTGTAACATCTGACCTAGAACATTCTCACATGCCCATCAGCAGGAAAGCAGATAGACAAATTGTGGCATATTCGCATGATGGAACGCTGCACAGCAGTGGGAAGGAATGATCTGATCTAGAAGCATACACGGTGTGTGCGAATCTCACACACATAAGAGCGAAAGAAGCCAAACATTAAAGTAATTACTATATGATTTCATTTATATAAAATATAAAAATGAGTCACACCTCACTTAGGCTGGCAGAAGGCAGGAGAGTGGTCATTCTTAGCAAGACGAGGAGGGAGGAGGCCAGTGTTCAGAAGGAGTATGAGGAGACTTCTGGGACACTGGAATTATCCTCTCTCCTATTCTTTTATTTCTGTAGCTTTTTTAAAAAATAGATTTTATTTTTACATGTGGTTTTAGGCTCTCAGCCAATAAGAGGAAGGTACAGAGATTTCTCGTCTGTTGGTGCCTCCTGAATGCACGGCCCCTCCATTATCAGCATCCCGCATCCGAGCAGTGTGTTTGTTATGAGTGATCAGTCTACAAATTATTCTCTTTCTTGGTCTGCATTCTAATTAAATGGGTATATTCAGTTTGTGGGTTCTTTTAACTGAACGTGTATGTGCACTTTTCTGTATGTATGTTATACTTCAATAAAAAGTTTGAAAATAATGAATTCTACAGGTAGTGTCATATATTAACATACCTTATATTAGCATTTATGAATAATTATGTACAGAGAACATATACAGTGGACATAACTGAAACGTGACCTTGTACATATATAGAATATTTGTTCTCATGTTGCTTTTACAATTTTACTGTGAGATGCTGATTTACTCACAGATTTCTTTTATTTTTAAAAGATATTTATTTTTAGATGGAGGGAAAAGGAGGGAGAAAGAGAGGGAGAGGGAACATCAGTGTGTGGTTGCCTCTCGTGTGCCCCTCTACTGGGGACCTGGCCCACAACCCAGGCATGTGCCCTGACTGGGAATTGAACTGGCAACTCTTTGGTTTGAAGGGGGGCACGCATATATCTCTAATAGTGTGATTTAAAAGAAAGTAGGGTAGAGTTTAATTTCACTGCTATTCTCAGAGGGAGAATTATAGGCAAGAACTGGATAAATGTGTCAACATGTTGGTAAAAGATAAAGGTCTTATGAAAAGGGGATAGAAATGTTTACATTTAAGACGTTATTTACAATTTCTAGTTTGAGACTTAAGGACATCTGGGTGAAGGAAAGATGCACTGTGGAGATGATTCATATTCCAGCATGCTTTGGAACTTAAAAACATATCTAGTAGAGCCACCCAAATCTTCAAGGAACCCAAATCTGCTTAATGGTCCAGTGCCCTCTAAGCCAAGCTCAGCACGAGAGGAGGTGGCGGGGAGTTACCCCTACAGCTTGATGAATGCTCATTAATTCTCCCCACTCCCCTCAGCGGCAAGCACTGCTTGCAGCCCCGTTCCTGTAGCTCTGTGTCTGGCCTGGCAAGGATGATATACATTAGTTTTATGCAAAGTTATGTTCATGGAAGTTCTGAATTATGGCAGAAGTCATTAGGAAAGGAAAGAACAGCCGTATTCTTATCTCGGCAATCTTCTTGAGCCCTTCTGTGGAGCTGATTGGTGTTTTGACAGCCCCTGCAAGGAGTCAGCTGGCAGCTGGGAGTGCTGTAACAGAGGGGCAAGAAGAATTACTCTGGGAAAACATTTTGCCGTGAACATAGTGGATACAGAATCTCATCCAAAAAGCATCTTGTGTCTAAACTACTCTCAAGTTCTCCTTGACTGGAATGTAAACTTCCAAAGGCCAGAGATTCATGTCTGTTTTGTTAGCTTTTATGATCCAGTACCTGGACAGTATTTGCTGTATAGTAGTTACTCTACTTGTTGAACAAAAATAGATAACGTTAATAAGTAGTGTGCTGGAGGGATATTGGAGAAAAAATTTACAATATGTAGGGTTGTTATAAAACAGTCAGAGTTCCAGGGAGTCTGCCCCATTGGCCAAGATGGCAGTAGGTGGAGGTACTTACAATGAGCACACAGAAAGCTAGAAATATCAATGGATAGGGCCCGAGCATGTGAAAAGGTAACAAGATAATCAGATAGAAAAAGCCCTTCCCCCTTCCCTATGGTACCAGATTGGAGGTGAGATCTGGGGAAGGCAGGCACGTGCACCAAGGAAGTCAAAGTGGCACAGGGGGTGGTGCTGGGCCAAAGAGGCCTGTTAGTTTAACCTGAGGATAGAGGGGATTGATTGGGAGGTGGACCCACTCAAAGTTCACAAAAGTTTGGGAAGTCGATTGGTCATTTTGAGAAAGCGCCTGGTCCATCACACACCAAAGCTTCCCTGGGGAACAAAGCTCACTCTGGTTTGTGACCTGCACTAGCACGGTGCACTCACCTGTTCTCTCCTTGGGCCCCACGGCCTTCGCTGCCATGTGGCCCATGGCCTCCAGGAGGGAGACTCTTGCTCTCCCTTCCTCACCTGGTGATACTCTTGACCGTGGATTTGCATGGTCTCTTGCCCGGGAGCACGCCAGCAGCCACATGGCTCATGGCCATGCAGGCTTTACACACAGGCTCCCAGAGGGAGTCTGAAATGGACAGTAGCTGGGAACAAGTTGAGCTACTTGGATGGGGGGTAAGACCTCTTAACATCCACCTATGGGCTCCAAAGACCTTTGAAATGGAGCCGGAACTCTGAACACTGGCTTTCGTCTTGGCCTTGCTAAGAGTGGTTGGACTTTTTCTGTGGCAAAGGAGGAAATGGGCTTTGAGACAGGAGTCCACCATTCTCCCAGATCACGCAGCACCTGAGTAAAACCTTTTTCCTTTTGCACCAGCATCTGCCCCATGACTTTGGCTTTTGTGGTGACAGGCAGCCAAACCTCCACTTTCGTTCAGTTACAGGGTCAGTGGTTTTAATTAAAATTTTAAGTTTAATAGCTGGAGAAATTAAACTACAGAATAGGTAAGAAAAACTTATCTAAAATCAGATACAGGAATCGAGAATCAAAATTCTGGCCTACCAGCTTTCAAAGAGCTTTTTTTATTAGGAAACATTTCCATTCCCTTCCTTTGCTGTGGATGCTTGAAACTGTCAGCAGGGAGACATTTGTGACTTTTTGAAACCAGATAACAATTTATGCTGGTGGATAACACAATCCATTTTATGGACATGTTTCCAATATTACAAATCTTCATAATATATAGTCAGCTTTCATGGAAGCATTTGAAAACACAGCCAAGTAAATTCACCTTGTCACATGAGCCATAGTTATGGTCCCAGCTTCGTAAAGCAAACCTTGTTTTACTAACAGATGTATCCATGAATAGCATATGACATTTTGTAGCACAAATCATATTTTCATATCAAGTTCTAAGATATTTCGGCTTTATTGCTGATCTTCAACCAACAATAGCTCTCAGAGCTTAGCTGTAAGCCTGCATGCCCCCTCCCCATTCTCACTGTCAAGTAGTTAATGATCTATAAACAAATATGGAGATGCCCTAAGGGGGCTCTCCATTTAAAGGGGCCTTGAATCATTATGTAATAGAAATACTGAAGTCCACCCTGATTTGCAATTTGTCAGCTTTGGTTTTGATGTGACTGGTATTTTCAGATGGGACAGGTTTTTAATGTACTATACAATAACATTAAATTTTATCTGATTTTTCTGTTCAGGAGAAAAATTTCAAAAATGTTTATCTACATCGGCAATTTCCATGCTATGGAGTGCGTTTCTATTTGTGTATGGATAAAGGAGCACATCTCAGTTTCTTAAACTAAAAGTTATGGCCACAGAGGGTTCTAATATCTGTGTAACATCTCCCAGTTCCTGAGTGTTTGGCCATCCTACGTAGTTCACACCTATTGTTTCATTTAAACAATACTCCAAAGCAGGGGTTCATTTTCCTCATTTTCAAGCTGAGGAAACCAAAGTCAGGGAGATTAAAATACTCCCCTGTGGCCACAGAACCGGCAGGTGGTACAGCTGGGATTTTGCCCTGCACTGGAGGGACTGGGAACCCTGTGCGTTGACCACAGTTGAAAAGAGTCACATGAGACCTAGAAGGACAGTAGCTGACCCAAGTAGCTGACACAGTGTAACATTCCTAGATGTTGCCCAGTCAGTAAGGACACAGGAAATAGCATTCAGAATCCAGAATGCGGCCTGTCTAGCCCTCAGGTCTGTCTGGCTCAAAGGGAGTGTTTCTCAAAAACAAGAGAATGACTTTTCAAAACTGGATCACTTGCAACATTTGTTGTAAAACAATGATTTCTATGTACTTTGGAAGTACCTTTAAAGTATCTTTAAAACTGAGAGCCAGCTTTGCATCAAGGAGTTTGGGTACCACCAACAAAGATCCCAAGTCAAAACAAGTAATTGGACCCTACAATTTGGGTTTTATTGGGAAAAACTGAGTAAAAAGTATGTGGGAATTCTTCAAACTGCTTTTGCAATTGTTCCATACGTTTAAAATTTTGTTCAAATTTAAAAGTTTAATTTTGAAAACTTGGGTTTTCATGGAGAACGCATCTAGCCATAATTTGAGTAGTGTGAGTAATACCGCTGCTATGGGCAACAGGCACATTCAGTCCAAGCCAGCATTTCAGTGAGCCACGACTGTGGTGCGGCTCTTTCTTTCTATTCCTTACTGCTGTTTCTCATCAAGCAAGATGTTACAGCTAGCTACACGCTCTATTAATTATATGAAGGTGAACTTGAGTCATATTTGTTACTGAAGATGATTAATAATTACCAGTTCTGCCCACGTTTCTGGTGCATTTCAGTAAATAAACAGGGTGCATTGTTGGGTAGTAATTGATTAATTAGCACATTCATCCTGCACAGCTCAATGGTCTAAGGGTGCTGAGTTTGAGATATTGCTCATAATTATTACAAGAAACAAATCTGTTCCATTTTTCAGTTTATTCTTCTGTATGCTAAGTTTTTTTTTCTAAATCGAATGTTTAATGGTTCAAAACCTTATAGGTTTTATTCAGATAAATCAACTCATGAAAAATTGCTAGTCATAATCTCAGAATCTTGTTTCTGTGTGAACTAGGGTGAAAACTTTCACAAGGCTAATTTTAACATGAGATCTTGCTGTTAAACTGGATCAAATCCGGTAAATATAGGGCACTTCCCCGCCACGCAGGAAATGCTCGTTGAGCACCTATGCGCAACAGGGGCGCCGGAATCTCATTTGCTTCCTAACCGCATCAGATAAGCTCAGGGTTGCAAGTGTCATCAGGTTGGCACTTCGCAGCACCGAGCAAACACACTGTATAATCTTCAGAGAAGTATAACAGCATGTACTGGTCGCTGTTAACTATGCAGTAATTTAGGATTTTTTTCCCCTAATTTATTGAGCCAGCATGCAGTTGAGAGAGAGTGCAGCTAAGAGAGCTTTGCACAGGACGTCAGGAGTCCTGGGCCCCTCTCCATCTGTAGTCTTTCTTGGGAAGCGCTGTGGCTCTGGGCACATCACTACCCCCTTCTCTAAGCATGGATCATTCACCCGGAAAATGAAGGCTTCCACCGGGGACGATGAGGTGCAGGCAGGAGCCGGGACTGCAGAGGCAGATAGGCCAAGGTTGGAATCTGGGTTTCCTATTTCTGGTTTTATTGTTTTAGGGAAATTATTTAGCCTCTCTGAGTTTCTGCTCTGCTTACTTGAGTTTATCATAAAAATGAAATGGAATATGGAAATAGTTTGTAAACTATAAACTCACTATGTGAGTATAAGGCATTGTTAGTATTATTACTATCTGAGCTGGTTGACATTATTGATAGATATTGGAAGGATGCATCAAAATGCCCATGTACTGTTCTAATAGGAGATTATCAACATCCTTTATGCCATTGTTAAGTCACATTGAGTAAGAATTTCCCATGTGTCTTCATAATTTATTGCGAAGTGAAAAACACAGTCTGCAAAACAGTATGTCTGATGTGATTTTATTAAAAATTATACACACAAAGATAAAGGACTATATAATAGAAACTCGGTATGTATTTGATGAAAGAAAAAATGCAATGTATATTAATTGAGCACCTTTACTACTGATAGGTACTGTTCTAGGAGCCGGGCCTATACCGTTACACTTACAATCCACTGGGTGAGACAAATAATAGAGAACGAACAAATTTGTTACGTAATACACATTGTTAGGTGCTTCGAAGAAAAATGAAGCAGGGTGAGGGGGTAGAGAGTCAGGACGCTGCTCTGTTGGTCAGGTGGTCAGGGAGGGGCCCTCTGACCTGCTGGTGGTCGGTTGGAGACGCACTGCAGGGAACCGCTTGGAGGAGACAGTGCCCGGCGAGGGGACATCGAACGCGGTGGCCCTAGGCAGCCCCATCCCAAAATGTTAACAGTGATTATCCCCAGGTGCTGGAAAGCGTGTAGATTTTTAAATTTCTCCTCTGTACTTTTCTGTTTTTCCAATGTTTTTATTTTTTTATTTGTCTTTTATCATGAGCAAAAATGTCTATAATTAGAAAAATAAACTCCACAGGTATACTGAAAGACAAAGTAACTGTAAGAAAAACGTTCATAAGCAGTGTTACAAGTTTACATCACCTATAAGCTTGTTTTCATGGTTTTAGCACAAGAATCTGAGTTGATGGTGAGAATGAAGGAAGCAGGCCTACCTCTGCCCGGGCAGTGAAGTTTCAAGGAGCATTTAACCTTGGCAGTCCGCGTGGGCTTTCCCGAGGGCTGCACAGCCGTCCTGCTTAGGCGCCGGGTTCGAGCCCTGCTGCAGGACTGTCGGAGCGCCTCTCAGCACCGCTGTGCCTGCCCGTGTGCCGATGTGGCCCCGGAAACAGTGTATTTTAGGAGGTCTTTAAAAATATGGGATTAAAGGTGCCAGGTAAAACTAGTTTCACCATTTTGTCTCATTTATGCAGCTCTAAGAACACTTCTGCTGCACAGCAAAATGGAATGTTACAAAACTCACCTTCCATCTCGAGTCCAGGTGCGAATTAACCGGAAGCTCAGACAGCACTCCAGCTATCCAGCCTGTCGCTGCAAAGCAGATAGAAGAGGGAGACGTCCTCTGGCTTATGGGGGTGGGGGTGGGGGTGGGGTGCACATTTAGAGCTTTTATTCTCATTTCTATCCCGTCTATTTGCACCAAGATCTACTAGTACAGAAGGTACACGTAACATCAGTTCAGATAAAAATGCTTTCAAAGTAAAATGTTTCTATTACTTTGAGTGATTAGCAATACCTACGAGCTCGGTGCATGAAACCCCCGAAATGCAAGGTGTGATCCCGTCCAAAGGAGATGCTGGCTCGCGGCTGTTGTTCGTCAGAATGGTCCCTTCCGAGAGAAAACCGTTTGCATTACACTACACTATTTTAAAATTGTACAATATTTTGTAACCAGTTAAAATCACAGCCCTTTTGAATAGTAGATGAGGAGATTAAGAGGCTGCATAAGGTTGTAAAAATATTTTCATCCATTCTTTCCAATAAGTGGAAGAGAAAGCTACAAAAAAGAAATGACCTCCTTGTGCGATATATACGTCCCTTTTGAGACTTCAGTGACGGTGGCATAGAATTACAGAACATATCCCTGTCACTCTGGATAGCAGAACTTAACAATAAAGACATTCATGTATTTTTCTTACCTAACCTCCCCCAAATGAGAGTCTTGTTTCACTTGTTCCATTTATTAAAAACAGGTTCATTATAAAACAGAAAATACAGAAAGAAAAAGTCCACTAATAAGAAGCAAGCACTGTTAACACTTGGGGGTCCATTATTATAGTCGTGTGTGTGTGTGCACATATAATGCACACATTTTTAAAAAGTCATGCAGTTGTAAAATATGCTTCTTCACTTTATAAATATAATTGTATTTTCTTTTAATGTAACATATTCTCCTGATATGTGATTTTTAAAAAAAAGCTTTTTGAGGTATAACAGACATTCAAACACTGCCTATATTTAAGATGTATAATTTGATAACTTTTGATACTTGTATACATCCAAGAGACTACTTTCACACTCAACACAGTGAAGCTACCCATGGTCCCCAGAACTTTCCTTCTGCCACTTTGTGGTCCTTATACTCCCCTTACTTCCCCAGCCCACATCTCCTAGGCAACCACTGACCTGCTTTTTGTCACCAGTTTGGATTGTCCAGGATGTTACGTAAATGGATATGTACTCTTTCTTGTCTGGATTTTTTCATTCAGCCTATAAAGGGAGATTCGTGCACATCTCTGAGTTTATCAGCAGTCATTCCTTTTCATCTCTGAGTAGTATTCCATCGCGAGGATGTCCCGCAGTTTCTTTGCCAGCCACCGCTGATGATGGGCCTTTGGTCGTTTCCAGTTTGGGGCCGTCACACGTGACACTGCTGTGGAAGTTCACGGGAAAGTCTTGTGCGCATACTTTCTTTGTTCTCAGGTGAATGACTGGACTGTACAGATGTGGTGACAGTTTTCAAATAGCTGGGCAGAGTCCCTCTAGATGGCTACTCCATGCTTTTTAAGAAATACCCTGTTGTTGAACATTTAGATCTTTCTGGCTTTTCACTATTGTCGCAAATGACTTGTAAAGTTTTGGCTTAGAAATGTGGCTATAGATATTGAACGTAAAAAACAAACCAAAAAATGAGTAGAAAGACACCGTGAAGGAGACCTGGAAATGGAGAGTATGTTGTCAGATAATTCTGGGTTTTTCAGTGATTGCAAAGTAGGTATTTTGCATCATCTGCTGGGAAGCAAAGTAGCATGAATCTTTAAATGAACCAAAATTTGAATTTGAATATCAAGTTTATTTTGCAACTAAAGGAAGGTCGGCTGTTTTGTTGTTGAGTTTATGGGACCATGATTTCCTCATAACATTCTTCATGAAACAACCGCCATAAACTTGGGTGTGGCCTTTGTTTCCGGGAGCTATAATTAGCCATCTGGTATACTTTATAACGTCGTTAAATTTTAAAAAATCTTAAAATGTAGCATTTTACTCACTTTTTTCCTCTCGATATGTATGCATGCACACATACATGTGATGTATACAGTGACAAGTGTGGAAGTGAAACAAAATGTTAACAAAATGGGTAAGGAATGCTCAGGGAAACCACAGTCAGAAAGACCCCCACACCAAAAACACCGCTCTGTGCATAGATGCCAAAGCTATATTTTTCTGTGCTATGTGTAGGGTCTTCTTAGAACAAAACACATTTTTTTTTTACCAACAGATTTTTAAACAGCAGGGACATGCTTATTATTTACTGTTTTGGTATCTTTCCCTCATTTACATAAATACCCCAGAAACCAGCAGTTTAAAACTAATAAAAGCCAGGGCCCTCCATCAAGTGCAATAAAGTTTCACAACCACGAGTTAGACTGTTAGAGTGAAAAATAAACCTATATATGTGGTTATCAAGGGGTTTGGGGGAAAGTGTATAATCACATTTCAAAGTTAGAACTTTCATTTGAAGAAGCAATGCAATCATAATACTTAAACATTTATGTAGAATACTTCATCTTTGAAACATGCTCTTAATATTGGCCAATTAATCTCTGCTGCTTCCCTAAGGAGCAGGTATTACTATCTGCCATTTTTCTAGTTAGAAAATTGAGGAAGGTATGATCAGCCAGTCAGAGGGAGGGGCTGGGGAGACAAGTTTCTGGCCCTCATTGTGCTGTGTCTCCTTGGGACACAACTCCCAGGAGAACACATCGGATTTCTGTTCTTCTTTGGTGCAAAGAAATAGGAGGCCAACCTGCCTGAGGCTTTCAGACACAGTTTTGCCCTCTGAGGTCACCGTTTGGAAAGAATGGGACACAGCAGAAGCGCATCTGGACCAGCAGTGCGTGGGGCCAGACTTCTCCCAGCAAGTTAAGCAAAATCAAATGCCTCCTGCTTCCTCAAACCTGCACCCTCACGATATCTTGGCTACTCAGTTTATAGTTTTTCAAATCAGATTTACTATGACTGGTACCTTTAAAGAGTTGGACAAATGTGTTATGCACATTCCAGCCAGAGAAACAGTAAAATAAAACCAATGAACATTTATATTTTTGGAAATAGAATTAATGTATGCTTGAGGAATTCTAAAAGGTAAACATTTAAATGTTAAAATACTTATTACCTTCCCCACAGGGACAGTGTTGGGAATTAATGAGATAATAAATGGGAACTGCTTTGAGCTTTTTAGAAGAAAGGTGCCAGATGAATACAAATGATTATTAATTGTTAAAGCTTTCAGATGGTTCATCTGAAATATAATACTTACAATAAAATATATCTTTTTATACTTGAAAAATAGGATACTTGAGATTCTTAGGATGGCATAGCTGAACCTGCTCTCCAAAGTCCTCCCAGGTCACTCCCCATCCTGTTGGAAGTCTTTTTGAGCCCTTCCCCATTTTTGTGACCTCACACCCATCTTTCAGACAAAACTATGGGGCGCACTTCCCAGTCCCCACACTCCCCGCAGCACCACCCCCACCATGCCAGTCCTCCGCAAGGTCTCACAGACCCATGGTCACCAGGGAGCTCCGCTGACACCACCTCCTCTTCCCCTGATTTCTGTGATCACATCACTGTGACACCCCACGCTGCTGTCAATTGTGCAAGCTGATTTCATTAGCAGGAGGTGTGTGTGTAAGTTAAACTGTCCTGTACTTGAAGGCACACAAGAATTTGTTATAAAAGAGTGCAAGCCCTTTGAATGATCTGGGATGAGCGACATTCAGCTTCCTGCAGAGCATGCTGGAATGTGTGGTCAGAAGGCAGACCCCAGACCTCACTTAGCCTAGCACACGGGATGCAACACCCTGGTAGATCTCTTTCTTCTCGTATGTAAAATGGAGACGGGGGTAGTACCTTCTCCCAGGTGCTGTTGTTGGAAAAATGCGACAGAGTAATGTATACACAACTTCCAGTGCTGTACGCCCTAGCCCATAAGGTAATGTAAGTCGATAGTGGAAGGTGGGTAAGTAGATACCACAGTTTGCCATTAAATATCACCTATTTGGGTTCTTTAAAATCCATATGAAATGGGTGACGTGTAAAGGGAGATACTTATTATCCCCCAATAATGCGCTCCATAATGGTAGTATGGTTCGTGTCTCAAACCACTGCAAACATTCAATATTATACAATGGGTCATTTCTCATACAAAGATAGCTCTACTGTTAAATGTTTGCTTCTCCCTAAATGGCATGTGATTGAATAAAAAACCTCTTATTGACAAATATTTCGTTTTTTTCTTCAGAGTAGTAAAAACCAAGCGATCAAGATTAATGTATGTTTAGGAGACACTGTACACATAGATACAATGTTTCCAAACTTACCTGGGTTTACCAATAGCACGGTGCCTTCGCCGCACATGTGTGCTAAAAGATAATGGGCTATGCTTCTTTTCAAATGTTCTGTAATTAAAGCATTTCGCTAATTTAATCTGGTCCTCTGGCTTCTTCCACTTAATTACTTGAAGTGATTGTTTTATTATACCAATTTTTCTCCTTTCACTTTGAAGCCATAGGTTGTTAGGTAGAGAAACTTACTCACTTTCTAGGGAGACCCGAATCTGCGTATCAGGCCTGAATTTGGAAAAAGGCATTCTATGTGCAAGCGGAGAAGGAAAGTGCATTGTGTGAGAAACCCATCATGTGGGTAAAAAAAAAAAGGTGCGGGAGAGTGAACTCATTTGACTACTGCTAGCAGCTTGAGGTTCAAGAGTGCTAATCAGAATCCACACACACAACTTCCCTGACAGGTTTCACAGTTTTGTTCAGTTAAGAGGGGATCGAGCCGCGTGAAAGGTCCACTGCTGTGCTGAACAAAACAGAGACAGTTTTCTTTTAAAGTCCAGAGCAGATGAGAGCCATAAGGAGACAGAGGGTTTCATTTACTCTCAGGACACGATCGTGCCAGTGAACTAATGAGTCTCTTGGACCTTATGTTGCTCTGGCTTCAATCGAGGGGAGATTCTAATGGGCATGTAGTACTTCCTATCCGTCAAGTGTCTGGACAATGGGCCCCCTCATATGGATCAGAGCGATCTGGCAAGAAAAAGAGGTCATCCTTGTACCTAGCACAGGAGGGAAACCTGGCTAATTAATGTATTTCCAACTATAGCGAGACAAAAGCTAACACACACAGACACACGTTAATTTTATTGCAGAAATGCAGCCTGTGGCTGAGGCATAGTTGAAAAATTATGGAAATCCCGTAAATAAAAAATATCCCTTCTTTTCCCAACATACTCCAATATTTATAAAGATATCATTCTTTAAAACAACTATGTAATGTTGCTGTTGACACTTGCTTCTTTTGCTTTTTGTTAAAGCTGGACGATGAATAAATATTTTGCACAACTGTGAAGTAAATGCTGAGAGTTAACGTCAGCACTGCATACTTGTAACAATTCGCCCTTTAAAGGTGCTGTTGAACTAAGCGTGTAAAAATCCTGCGGCTGTGTTCAGTGGAGAAGGAGAGGATACAAATGTTTGTTCAAGCTGCAGGGCTCGAGGTACGCTGTAGCTTAAACTAAGAGCAGATACTGCCCCCTAGACAAATTCTGATGCTTTAGTTAACTAGGTATTGGCTTGCCTTAATTTTTTGAAAAATAGCAACAATAAACAATAGTGGTTTGGTACAATAAAAATACAATGAATGATAAAGGGTCTCTTTAAAAGTCCATACAAATGTAATTTTCTTTTAGAAAAGATGTTTTTGTTTGTTTTGGCAAATACCAATGATTAAGCTTTTTTTTTATGTGCAGAAGACAAATTACTACTAGAAATAGGAGGAAAAAACTTTATAAAGCTTTAACAACAAAATCTCCATTATCTTGAAATTTAGGAAGAGGTAGATACAGAAGTGATATCAGCAAGACTTGTAAATTTCTTGTTAGTTGTTTTTTCCCAGAGTCTGGAAAGAGGAAGAGATTGTTCAATACTCTCAAGTGAAAATGCAAATAGGTTTTGGTTTAATAAGTAAATTAAACAATTTTTTTAAAACAGAGCATTACATTATAATCTGTTCTGATACACCTCTTAGCAGACAAAGCAAACTAACTTTTTCTCTTCACCTCTTTTATTCCTGACAGTAAAAGAAACGTTGCCTTTTCTTGGCTCCAGAATGGAATCCCAAATCAGTACTGAGTTCCAGGATCATTCACTTATCAGGATTAGAGAGCTTTTCTTTTTTAAACCATCTTTAGACCGTAGCTGTTCTTCAAATCTCATTTTGTTTTCCTCTGTTACTCCTAGAATGACTTCAATATCGTCAATGGTGGTCTGTAAATGAACAATAAAAATAATAGTCGTTACTTGCAACTCTTCCCTCCAGCCCCTCCCCTCCCCCCCCCGCCACCCCCCCACTGCGCCCAGGCATTTGCTCCCTTTTGGAGGTGTGTGTGGTTTAGCCCACTTTGACTCCCAGTGTGCTCTGCCAGCCAGCACCCATCTACAAATTGTTGGCTATCAGTCTTGACGAAATCAGTACAAAAACGGAGAGTAAGAACTTGGAAACATTTATCGAAATTTTAATGGCTATTAAATGTAATAATGAAAGAAATGGGCTTATATTTTATACATCTTTAATTTTTTACGTTTTCTAATAATTCATTTTTGTTGTATTTTACAATGTTGATCCATTATAGGTCAGAAAAAGCAAACAAATAATTTGAGAGTCACTGGTCCAGTCACGCTAAAATGATGGCTAGTAGGATGATGGGAGTATTTATTTCTATTGGTTTCTGGGGAAAAAATGGCAGCTTTCCATTTTATTTTATTTGGCTTTTTTTTAATTGAGGTAGAATTTACATACCATAAAATTCACCCTTATAAATTGTACAGTTCAGTGGTTTTTAATGTATTCACAAGCACCCATCAGTACTCTGTAATTCCAGAACATTTTCATCACCTTTAATAAAAATTCTCTGTATATGAGCAACCGTTCTGCATCTCGCCCTCCCCTAGCTCCTGGCAACTGCTAATCTACCTTCTGTCTCTGTTGGTTTGCCTGCTCTGGACCTCTCGTAGAAATGGGGTCAGATGACATGTGGCCTTTTGAGTCGAGCTTCTTTCACTTAGCATGTTGTTTTCAAGATTCATCGATGTCGTTGCTTGTGTCAGAACTTTATTGTGTTTTCATGGCTGAATGATATTCCATGGTACCTATTATCTATTTACGCTTTGATTGCTTGCACTTCAGGTATCATATCTAAGACACAATTGAAACCACAAGGTCATGAAGATTTGTGTGGGGTGTTAGCCATATCATATAATGCAATCCACCCTTTTATCCGCTGATGGACATCTGGCTTGTTCTACTTTTTCGTTATTATGAATAAGCCTCTGTGAACATGAATGCAGAAGACTAGGTACTGGCTTGCACAGGTGTTTGTGTGAACATATGTTTTCCGTTGTCTTGGGCGCATACTTAGGCATGGAAATGCTGGGTTATACGATAAGTTTGTGTTTAACTTTTTGAGTGACCGTGAAATGACACACAGCAGTGACACCATTTTACATTCCTACCAGCGACACAGGAGGGTTCTGTATTTTTGCCAACACTTGGTATTGTCTTTTTATTGTAGCCATCTCAGGTGTGAAATGGTATCTTATTGTGGTTTTGACTTACATTTTCCTGGGGGCTAACGATGCTGAGCATTTCTTCATGTGCTTATTGGCCATTTGTGTATCTTTCTTGAAGAAATGTCTATTCAAATCCTTTGCTCACTTTTAATTTTTTTACTTTTTTTTCAACTTTGTTTTAATGGGTCTCAAAATTCTGTGACAGATTTTGGTCAAGCTGTCTCCATGAAAAAGTACTGATTTTAAAAACTAATAACTTAAAAACCGCCCCACACATGCAAAAAAAAACAAATGGTCTATAAAACATTCTCCTTTCCTTCTGAAGGTTTTATGATGCATTATAATCATTAACTAGCCCTTTACTATGAACTTAAATGGCCTACTGAGACAAGCATTTCTGAGACCATTCTCCCACCACCGATTAAGACTGGGCTGGCAAGCACTGGGGATAATATTCACTGAAAGGCCTTCTGAGCTTTCTGGGCAGACTTGGTGACTTTGCCAGCTCCAGCTGCCTTCTTGTCCACTGCTTTGACCACACCGCCAGCAGCTGTCTGTCTCACGTAACGAATAGCAAAGTGGCCCAGAGGATGGACAGGAGAGCTCTCAACGCACACGGGCTTGCCAGGAACCCTATCAACCATGGCAGCTTCACCAGATTTCAAAAGCTTTGGGCCATCTTCCACCGTTTTCCCCAGGCCGATGACCAATCTTCTCCTTCAGCTCAGCAGATTTGCAAGCAATGTGACTGTGTGACAATCCAGAGCCAGTGCACTTCCAGCACTGATTTGGCCTGGATGGCTCAGGATAACCACCTTCGCTGTGAAGCCAGCTGCTTCCACTGGTGGGTCATTTTTGCTGTCACCAGCCACATTGCCAGGACGGATGTCTTTGACAGACACATTCTTAACGTTGAAGCTCGCGTTGTCCCCAGGAAGAGCTTCACTCAGTTTCATGGTGCATTTCAACAAACGTTACTTCCGTTGTAATGTAGACTGCAGCAGAGGTGATCACCCTGCGAGGTTTGAGAACACCAGTCTCCACTCGGCCCACAGGGACAGCACCAATGCCGCCAATTTTGTAGACATCCTGGATAGAGGGGCAGAAGCAGGGCCTTGTCAGTTGGACGAGTTGGTGGCAGGATGCAGTCTAGAGCTTCGAGCACTGTGGTTCCACTGGCACTGCCATCTTTCTGGGTGACTTTCCACCCCTTGAACCATGTCATGTCAGCACTTGGCTCCAGCATGTTGTCACCATTCCAACCAGAAATCGACACAAGTGCTACTGTGTCGGGGTTGTAGCCCATTTTCTTAATGTGGGTGCTGGCTTCTTTAACAACATCCTTGTATCTCTTCCAGCTGTCAGGCGGCTCAGTGGAATCCATTTTGTTAACACCAACAGTCAGATGTTTCACACCCGGTGTATAAGCCAGCAGGGCACACTCACGAGTCTGACCATTCTTGGAGATCCCTGCTTCAAACTCACCAACACCAGCAGCAACAATCAGGACAGCACAGTCACCCGGATGTGCCTGTCATCGTGTTTTTGATAAAGTCTCTGTGTCCTGGGGCATCCATGATGCTCACGTAGTGCTCGCTGGTCTCAAATTCCCACAGGGAGATATCAGTGGTGACACCACGCTCACATTTGGCTTTCTGTCTATCCAAGGCCCAGGCACACTGGAAGGAGCCCTTCCCCATCTCAGCAGCCTCCTTCTCGAATGTTTTGATGGTCGACACAAGTGTCAATCCCACCGTGTCTGTAGATCAGATGGCCAGTAGTGGTGGGTTTGCTGGGGTCTGTGTGTCCAATGACCAGAATGTTGATGTGAGTCTTTTCCTTTCCTGTTTTGGCTTTGATTCAGTGGTGGTTTTCATGGCACCTGTGTTCTGGCAGCAAATCTGTTGCAAAAAAATCCCTTTGCTCACTTTTAAATTGGGTTATCTTTCTATTGTTGAGTTGTAAGAGTAATTTATATACTGTGGATGCTAGAGCCTTATCAGTTATATGACTGGAAAATATTTTCTCCCATTCTGTAAGTTATTTTTTCACTTTCCTAATAGTGTCCTTTGATGCACAAACATTTTTCATTTTTATGAAATCCAACTTACTATTTTTACTTTGGTTTCTTGCACTTAAGGCATACTGTCTAAGAAACCATTTCTAACCACAAGATCATGAAGATTTATACCTACGTTTTCTCCTAACATTTGTAGTTTTCGCACTCACATTTAAGTGTTTGGTGCATTTTACTTAATTCTTGTATATGCCATGTGTAATAGAGGTGCAACTTTAGGCAGGTGAATGTCCATTTTTTTCTAGCACCATTTATTAAAAACAGTGCTGTTGTATTTTACAAAAGTATTGCTGTGGCATTTTACACAAGGATTTTACAAAGCTATTCTTTTCCCATTGAATTATCTTGGCGTCCTTGTTGAAAATCAGTTGACTACCTATGTATGGGTTTATTTTGGACTCTCAGTGCTACCCCCTCAATCTAGAGGTTCATTCTTTTGCCAGTACGTTGCTGTGTTGATGGATTGCTGTCGCTTTGCAGTAAGTTTTAAGGTCGAGAAGTATGAGTCCACTGACTTTGTGGGGTTTTTTTTTTCAAGATTATTTTGACTATCTTGTGTCCCTTCATTTCCCCGTGAATCTTAGGATCATCTTGTACATTTTTGCAATAAAGCCAGTTGGGATTTTGATAGGCATTGCATTGAATCTGCAGATCAATATTTGTAGTATTGCCATCTTAGCAAGAGTAAGTCTTCCAGTCCATGAGTAGACAGTATCTTTCCATTCATTTGGGGCTTCTTTCCTTTATGATGCTTTGGAGTTTTTAGTGGATAGGGCTTGTACTTTGTTAAATCCCATTACTAAGTACTTTATGAGCATAGATCTTTTAGGACCAGTGAAAGTTGACATAACACAGGGTCTATTTTCTATTGAATCTTCTCAGTCATGTTGTCCGCAAAGCAGTGGTCAATCTTGCGACTCATAAAATCACAAGGAGGAGTGAAGCACCATTGTCATCATTGCCACGACGAGAGGGACCAGGCCCTCACTCAGGGAAACAATGTATCGAGAATTATATTCTCATGGAGCTTTTGTTGGGCTTCCCATTTAAGAGAAAAATGATGTGGGTTCCAATGCAGTCTTTGGAGTTACTTGACCCATTCAAACATGATGAAGGCTCAGTCTGGCTGGAAATTGGATAAAAAACCTGAAAATCAATATCCAGTGTTCATTTCTGTTCAGCTGGTAGTTTAAAAACTCTTGTACAGAGCCTGCTCCTGTTTTCTGGAGTTCAGAGACATTGAGTTGGTGATGCATGACTGGATTATCGGAACCGGTAAGGCCATTTAAAGGCCATTGGGGAACCTCAGAGGCTAACAATGAACGTTCACCCCACTTTGGGAAGGGTGGAGCACAGGGCCCATGTGTGTGCTGAGGCTTTCCTCTGCTCCTTCCCACACATGCTGCTCTTCCTGGCCTCAGAACTTCCTGTCTCTAGCAATCTGGGCTGGCCAGGAGTCCCTAGGCAGACCCTGACATGGAGGCAGATCATGTTCAGAACTTCGGGCTGTGACCGTCTCTGTTTTGGCTCCATTGTGACGTTTCAGTTTCACCCCCACCGTCAGAAAGCCCTGCTGCATTGTAAGCCAGGTTTGGAAATGGTAGCAAGTTAAAATAAGTCTACTATATTTCAAAGAAAAAGTTTCAAACTATTAAATTTAACTAACAGGTTCAGCAAAAAACCTTACAATATTGACCCTGCACACTGTAAAAATGTACTGCTTACAATAAAAAAATGGTTTAGCACTTGTTTACAATACAGCATGAGGTATTTTCAGCCCTTGTATAGAAATCAACCAAAATCGTTAGTTAATTAACACCTCACCTTAAAATTGGTCTCGCCTTGCATATTAGGTGCTGATATTTCTTGATGGATGATGAAGAGATTGCGAGCAAAGGTCATGAGGACCCCCTGGAGATCCTCACCGATTGTTCTGTTAATGATATCCAAACAAATGAGTTTACCAACGATTCCCCTCACATGCTTAAAAACAATCGCCCTCTCATTTGTGCCTGTCTGGTGATGGAATTTAATGAGTATTTTCAATCTCACAAGGTGGCAATCTTCAGGGAGATATGAAAGATGAGCCTCCATTTTAACTTGTCAACAAAAAGGATTTGTGTAATAAATATTTTTTATTAATCAAATTAGCAGAATGTAGGAATAGATTCACTCATTCCCAGCAAAAGGCTACCACCAAATGAGGACAGTAGTAGTAGCTCATTTTTAAAATTAAATTAGTTTAATAGAATTGCTGGTAAGTGTCACTCATGCCTAACAATTCTCTTGTCTACAGAGACATTTGCACCTCCGAATTATTTTCTACTTCACGTACACAAGTGACTCCCGCTACTTATAATGCACCCCACCCACTTTCAGAGGAGATTGTGCCCCATTCACGGACAGCTATCTTTATAAAGCTGAACACACATTTTAAGAAGATTTCAGCCATGATTGGCGTGGCTTAGTGGGTTGGGCATCACGCTGCAAACTGAAAGGGCACAGGTTCGATTCCCAATCAGGGCACAGGCCTGGGCTGGGGACCAGGTCCCTGGTTGGGGGTGTGCAAGAGGAAACTGATTGATGTTTCTCTCACACAGATGTTTCTTTCCCTCTCTTTCTCCCTCCTTTCCCCTCTCTCTAAGGATAAATAAATAAAAATCTTTAAAAAAAAGAGATTTCAAAGACAACCTGCAGACCATCCTGTAGAAGTACACTGTGGCTAGTGAACGCTCCCAAACAACAAGGTTATTAGATGTTTTAACTTGGAAACAAAGCTCCAGGGCACTTTTTTTCTAGGTATTTTTCAAACTTTGCTTATCAAAAGAAAAGAATAGGTTAAATGAATGGGTTCATTTTTTAAAAATTGTTCTGTCTGGAGGGGGTGGACCTAAAAAGCTAGCTGCCCCTGAAGGCAGCTGGAAAAAACTTTAGAATTGCTTCTTCCTTAGCTGTTACCTGTAGAATAAGTCAGTTTAAGTATAAGACGCAGACCTTTTAGAATGGCTGCCTTCCAATCCAAGCATGCATCCCCTTGGGTCAGGGTGGGATTGGAAAGCTTCCCAGGCCCCAGGGCCCTCTGTCCTGTCACTGACCTGTCCTGTCACTGACCGTGTGACTTTGGGGGAAGTGATTTAACCCCTCTGGGTCTTCACTGCTGTAGCTCTGAAATGGAGGGATCGGGGTAGATCAGGGCTCCCACAATTGCTGAACTCCACTACCCAAACCCAAGGACGGCCCACCCCTGCCCTTTATAGCTCCTGAGTATTAATCTCTCATCTTTTAGGAGGATAAATGTCACTCAACCAACTTCAGGGTCAATAATTAAAAAAATGGATTTGTGTGCGGGGAAAACGGAGACAACTGTGCTTCAACAACAGTAAAAGAATAATAAATTAAAAAATGGAGTTGTGTTTTTTTTTGCCACAGGGTCAGTACATACCAGACCCTGGGTGCTTCTAAAACCGCAGACTCCTGGGCTCCACCCCAGGTCAACAAGGTCAGAATCTTTGTGTTTGGAATCCAGGATTACGTGGTGTCACCAAGCCCCCCAGGTAATTCTTATATATACTAAAGACTGAGACCTGTATTTTAACACATTATAGGTGAGAGGGTACACGTGTGTGCCTGCGTGTGTGAGTGGGGCCCACACATGGATTCGTGCCCCTTGCCACTCCTCCTCCGTCTGTGGGGGGTCCTGGCTCTAAGCTTGGGAACCAAGAGGCTGGGTGAACTTGAAGCCCATTGTCTATTAATTAATTCATTTCTAGAATTTCCTCCACTTTCCCTTCCCTGAAGTTTCTCCTCAGAATCCACTGTTCTGAGAAATATCCTACTATAAATGGAGCTGGTATTGAGTTACCTTGGCAAAGCTAAGCCACAAAATTCTGGTCTGTGAGGTCATCCTGTCTTGGAGCCCTCACCTTTCCTAAGGAGGTGGACGGCGACAGTCCTCACCCAGTGTCACCTGGTGGCCGTAGAGCCAAACAAACCCAGCCGCCGCACGGAAGGCCTCTCCTTAAGTCTCCAGAGAAAATGAAGCAACATGAAGGGGGAGAAAACAAAAGCTTCTATCTGTTCATATTTTTCAATTTGAGTCAGAGAACATGAGGGCCATCTCCTGGCTGTTGTCCATTTAAAGTTTTCTATTCTCAACCTCCGTGTCCACACCTTAGTGTGATCCCTGATACACTAGCTGTAATTCCACCCTTTTATCTTATGCTCAGGAAGGTACAACGGGATGCAAGTGAGAAGCTCGGTGATAACCTTCAATCCTGTCTAATGTCCGGGGAAAGTCAATTAGCCAGCTCGGTACAAACTTGCACAAGTGGCGAAGGGCCTGGCAATAGGCTGAGAATCTCTGTATTCCATGCAAGGTTCCAGGGTGGCCACACGATGCAGTCATTGTGCTGTAGTGAAAGGGACACTGGATTCAAGGTCAGGAGACACAATCCAGTGTGTGACTCCAGAAAATCACATCCCCTCTCTAAGCCTCAGTTTCCCTTCTATATAATGAGGGCCAGTTGACAGCTACAGTCCTTCCTTGCTATTTATACTCTGGCTCTAGGACTGCAGGAAGGAACGAGAACATGATGGGATGGAAAAGAGTAGACAAGGCTCTAGGGGATCTTTCAGAAGGCCCATGTCAACATGTAGGAAGTGTGAGTAGTGATAACCATCTAGAAGGTGCCCCAACAGGACTATTCCTACTATCAAAGCTAGTCTGTGGGTCAGGGCCTCCTCGCCTGCAATCTCAGGGGCACGTGGGGGCACAGCTGGGTGGGTTCCTCTCGGTCTGATTATTCATTCTGTAGGTTTCAGCATCGAGTCAACGTTGGTGCTTGGTTAGTTTGATGATTGAGAGTTTTGTTTTTCACAACACAGACTCTTCTTCTAGCTCCTAAATTCTGGGATGGTTTTCCTCTTGCCTGGTCCAGTAGCCACCTGGATAAAGCTTCCCTGGGCCCACACCTCAGGATCTCTGCCTCTGCCCTGTGAACACTGTCCTCGCCTCATCCTGCACACTCTGGGACACAGGCCCTGCTTCTGAGTGTCAGTTTCCACTGATGGGCTCCCTTCGTGCCATCCCTTGTCAGCCTGGGTCTCTGAAAGCAGCCTCCTCTCTGAGCTCCTATGGTCATGCTCCCTCCACCTAGCCCTCAGGTTGTCCTTTTACTCTTTGTAGCTGGAACCTTCCTGGCTGATCGCTTGTACGGCTGTTCCTCTCCCCTCCCGAAGGGCACTCACCCCCCCAGCCTCATCCCCTGTGCACGAGGGTCTGTCCAGTTTCAGGCGCAGCCCAGCTTGTCCTTTTCAGTCGATCTTTCATGCCAGCCAGTGGCGGCAAGGCGAGCTCCTGTCTCTGTGTTGTGATTTCTAGTTCTTTTTTTTTTTATTTTAATCCTCACCTGAGGATGTGCTGACTGATTTTAGAGAGGGGGGAGGAAGAGAAACAGCAGTGTGAGAGAATAACATCAATCAGTTGCCTCTTGCATGTGCCCTGACCAGGGATCTCTTGTATGTGCCGGGGGGGGGGGGGGGACAGAACCCACAACCCAGGCATGTGCCCCAACCAGGAATCAAACCTATAACTCTTTTGTCTATGAGATGATGTTCCAACCAAGTGAGCCATACCAGCCAGGGCTGACTTCTAGTTCTTGTACAATACTTAAGTAACCCATTGTCTGAATTCCTGAGCTTAGAAATGTACTTGAACCTTGAACCTTACCTGCTTAGTTAGAATCATAACTATACAAATTTCTTATTTCCCAGCTTGCCAACTTCAAATCCAGTTAAGTGCTTGGTTCCCCCAGTCCTAGTAGCTGCCTGGTATCCTTTGCCCTGCCATAACCCTGGTATCAAAGTGACAAGTTTGGAGGGAGTAGGACAGGAAATACTTCATCTCTGGTGCTCTGGCTACTGGTGAGCTGCTGCTCCCCTTTCCTGGCTCATCAGGACTGCACATGCTGCACTGTATTTACTCAGTTAGCTACCGAGTGTCCGCCCCACCACCACATCAGCTTCATGGGGGCAGGCACCTCCCCTCTGGTTCACTGCTGTGTGCCCGACACCTGTATCTGTGCCTGGCACAGCGGGTTCAATGCTCTTAAATTTTCTCATAGGTAAGGATAGGGCAGGGAGGGAGCAGAGGGACAGAACAGCATCAACAAGCAAGGGCCGCTCCCTCCCCGCACATGTGCAGAGGGGCTGCAGCTCCATTGTCATCCTGGGTGTGAGCGTGTGCTCGTTGGAATGTTGCAGATTGAGTTGTCATTGCTGTTGCGGCCCCGGCTGTGTAGCAACGGGCTGGGGAAGAGAGCCTAAGTGAATAGTGAAGGGACTCTTTTAATGGGATCCAGTAAGTTTCACAAGATCTCAGGACCTTGGGGAAAGGTTGGGACTGGAGGGCAGGACTCAAACAGCCAGCTTCTCCTCTTCCCGGTGAGCAGAAGCTTTTAAAATTGTAAGCACTAGATCAAATTGTAGCCACACCCTAGCTCCAAAGGGGAAGAAACCACAACATTCACATCAATTCAGAGAAATCAGTGCGGGTGCACAGATGGTGCCTGCAGTAGCCGATAGCACTTCAGGCACACGAAGGGCTGTGCTTTGGATGGGGATGGAGGTCTGTTCTGTGAGCATCTTTGCCTGTTTCCGTGTGCACCGGTTAGGACCAGTATCTAGGAGACTGAGCGTCTGGGAGAAACAGACTGTTCGGGAGCACTGACACTTAATACAGGAATTGGCTCTTGCTTGGTCAGTTTTTTTATGAGGCCAGATCTTAGTGCATCTGTGTGTTTCAGTGTGAGGTCACATTGCTTTGGAACGATGTTATAAAGAGAGACATGTAGGGCAGAAACAGTTTCCCAATAAATGAGGAAGGCGTAAAGGCACCAAATAACCATATTTCAAGATATGAAATAGGACACAATCGAAGATGGTGGCTCTAAAGTTCTGAGTCCTAACTGAGGAGAGGACCCTGCTAGCCCTGCAGTCCCCCCTGGAGAGAAATTTGCAGGAAACAGGGAAATGTAGAGAAACCTTCTGAGTGCGGGCAGCAGGGCCCTTCTCAGCATGCGGGTGTCTGGAGAAGCCTGCAAAACCAGGTCTGGGGAGGGCCCACGGACCTTGCCTTTTGGGGGAGCATCTTGCCAAAGTCACCAGACACAGTCCTCAGTATGCCAGCAAGCCTCCCACCACCACAGCCTCTGAGCTGGTTCACCCTCAGAGTCAGACTTCGTGTGTGTGTGTGTGTGTGTGTAATGTGTTGTTGAAACGAGCCTTACTCATCAGTCCAGATAATTAATCGATTATATTTATGAACCTCCACTGACACATCTAAAGCCATTTTATAAAATACTTGGAGATCTAAATAAAATAAGATTAACTTCCAATAAATCAGCATGCTGATTCAAGTGCGTGAGAAGCATCATACGTATTCGCTGTCAGAGTCTATTTTTTTAGCTCATTACATCTCATAGACATACGTCATACTCACAATATTCCCAGCCTGTCCCTCTTCAGGTGTTCGTATAATATAAAAACAGTTCCTTGTTTGTCCTATGAAATTTGAACGGGGAGAAAAGAAGTAGCACGTTATGCTGAAAACAAAGTAAAGGAAACGTACCGCACTAAGACCACTCAGAGGGATTTGAATTGAAGCCTAAAGCCATCTGCGAATACCGTGAGAACCACACTTGGAGAGGCTGTCTCCAGAACGCGGAGTAGGCACGTTCCAGGATGGTGGGTTTCTTAAAAAATTGAGATGTAATTTACATATATCATTGTGTCAAGTTAAGGTGTACAACACGTTCATTTGATATAAGCCCTCTATCGCATCACACAGTTATTTCTGTTTTGCAATGAGGACGTTTAAGAGCCAGCCTTTTACAATTTTGAAGTATACGATGTAGGATCACTGACTGTGATCACGGGGCTGTACGTTGGATCTCCGGGATCTACTCATCTTCCAGTGGCAAGCGTGTGCCCCTTAACACGCAGCTCCAGTTCTCAGCTGCCCCCCACCCTTGGGAACCCCCATTCCACTCTGTCTCTAGGGGTCTGGCTTTTTGGATTGCACATATAAGTGATACCATACATTTGTCTTTGGTTTCTCTAATTCTGCATAGTGCGCCCAAGGTCCATCCGCATTGTTGCAGATGGAAGATTCCCTTCGTTCTCATGACTGAACAACATTCCATTGTACACGTATCTTCTTTCATCCATTCATCCATCAATGGGCACTTGGATTTTTTCCATATTTGGCTATTTTAAAAATGCTGCTATGGACATGGGGGGTACAGGTATCATCTTTGAGATGGTAATTTTGTTTCCTTTGGACAGATAACCAGAAGTGGAGTTCCTGGGTTATATGGTAGTTTTTAAAAATTTTTTTTGAGGAACCTCCATAGTTCCTGAACCAACTTACATGGCCACCAACAGTGCACAGGGTTCCCTTTCCGTCTCCATGACACTTGCTCTCTCTGGTCCAGGACAAGGTGTCTGGGGAAGTCAGACCCTCAGAATATCTGCATCAAAATCACTGAGTGTGCTCGTGGCAATGCATTTTCGTGGGCATCACCCAAGCTCAGGGTCACAGGGAGGGGACTTGCCTGTCAGTTCACTTCCTAGGTGACTCTTGAGCCCGTCAAAATTCGAAACCACTGCTTTTGGGGCAATGGTGTTAAATAGGAGCAATTTGTTGTGTGGAAATAATTCGTATTCAGTGGAAAACAGTGTGTTTTCTTGACTCTATGGGAGATATTTCACAGCTCCAGGCTGCAGATGACTGAGAGACAAGCAGATTCTGTCCAGAATTTCACTTATTTTTCTTCCTGTTCCCTTTGTGGGAAAACCAGTTTTGTGCTGTTTGCACGTTCATTTCGATATTCCTGATCTATCAAGATGTCTGTTTTGGGATTCCCTTTTGTACTGGTTATAATATGTGCTTACTTCTTCTCTGTTAAATAAAATCTTCATCATCTGTTTAATTCTGTATCTGTATGAGAAGCATTCTTTGATTCTGTTCTGAAAATTATCTTTTACTAGTTTTCTCCAAGTTCATAAAAGTTAACACCAGAGTTGTCCAACAGTGGAAATGGCTGCCCCATGAAGTGGCGAACTTCTCATTTCAGGAAGTACAAAAAGAAAACATTTGGGGGGTTTGGGAAAAGATATCCCAAGCCTGAATTATGAATGCTCACTGACTCCCCATTGTATCAGGAAGCCTGGGCACTGGACTAGACATTGGGCTAGAACAGTGGCTCTCAATGCTGGCTGCACACCAGAATCATCTAAATGCTTTAACAAATACGATGCCTGCCCCCCCACCTCTAGAAACCCTGATTTTGTTGGTACAGAGTGAGCCCCGGGTACGGTGTCATGCTGAGCCATTTTAGAGCCTGACACAGAGGAAAAATCAGTACGTTTTCATTTAAATGGCTGATATTGTTATGGGTTCTTGCGTTCATTTTGGTCTTTCACATATTGCGCTGTAACATCGTTCATCTTTACTTCTGAGGGTCTGTGTGTGTGCTCCCATAAGGCTGTGTTCTCGCTAAGTGCCTCGCTGGCCTCACCCAACCTCCGGCCCCGCCTGAGCATCTGCGCTTTGCAAAGCTCCTCACTCTGGCCGTTCGAAGGGGCAGCCAGGGTTGAGGACCACTGACTGACTGTCTGCAGGGTGTCTCATGTCCTTTACTGTGCTGTCCGGTGTGGCAGCCATGAGGCACGTGGCGCTGCTGAGAACTTGAGATATTCGTTATCGAGACTGAGATGTGTTGTGGCTTTCCAAAACTTAATACAAAAAATAAACTATCTCAGTAATTTTTATACTCATTCCATATTGAAATGATAATATTAGCTTTCTGTTTGGGGGGCATCCTTTTCTTGATACTAATTTCTGCATCAATGAGATAAGCTAGGTTACGCTGCAGTAATTAAAAAAAACAACAACAATTCTTAGTGGTTTATAACAACAGAAATGTGGTTTGGGCTCATGCTCCATGTCCCCCATGGATTGGTGGGGTTTCCAGTCACTGCTGGAACACCTGGGGACTCAGGTGAAGGAAGGCCCGTCTCGGTGCGCGTCCATGACTTCTGAGGCGGGAGCAGGATGTGGCAACTCATGAAGTGGCTCTCACAGGCTTCTGTGTAGAAAGGACGTACTTCACGTCTGCTCATATTTCACTGGCCAGACCAAGTTACGGGGCCATGCCTGGCTTCAGGGACAGGGAGGAGAACGTGTAATTTTGTTGCATGCCTGGAAAGAGGAGAATCAGAATGTTCTGAACAGTCCTAATGATTGGCACCGTGGCAACATCCTGGCCTCGGGAAATGGCTGATGGTGGTGGTGGAACTCTCTAGGGCCATGGCACACTGCCTCTGAGTGTGGGGGACCAGCCCTGCCCCACACTGTCGCAAGCAGTACACAGGACACTTTCCTCCACATGGCTTCCACTGAAACTCCCTTTCACTAGGAAATCAGTGGGGGTAGTCTGGAGCACTGCCGAATCCCCAAGCATGACACCTACCATGTTGCTTACACACTCAGCAATGCTTCTTTCCAATATTCAGCAAGGAAGAATAAACTCCTACGGTGATCTCATTTCCCTTTTTTGTTTTCCCTTGAGATTTTGGGCAAGAAACATCAGTTGAAATTCTGGGACAATAATGGGAAGAAAAACATAATGTCAAGAATAAGGACTTCCAAGGATTCTCTTTTTTGGTAGCACTGACAGCAATATATTGTTAATATTGTTTCTTTTTCTGGGAAAGGCACTGATATTAAATTTGACTGAGAGTGGGAGCCAGTAGCAGAGGTGACACTGATCTTTGTAGAGAAGCTGATGGTTAGACACAGCTGTTTTCTTCTTTCGTAAGGTGGTCGTGGTGGCTATGAAGACGTCTGTGCTTCTTTAGCTGAGAAATACACAAGGGGTACCTGGATGGAATATTTTACTTGAAATGTTTCCCAGAATTCTTGGATGGGTTGGTAATAATATTTTAGAATATAGACGGTTGTCAGTGGGGAAAGGCTCATAGGGGGCTGCTTGGTGGAGAGAAGAATCATGTTTGACTTGGCGGAAACTATTGATTGAAATGCCAGTTCCACAGAATGACTGGCTGTGTGACCTTGGGAAAGCGCTTAAACTCTTTGAGCCTAAATTCTTCAGTTTGATCTGCTAGGAACAATGCTTCTTACAAGAGAAATATGAAGATTAAAGAGATAATGAAGTAGTAGTGCTCAGCTCAGTGCCAGCACGTAGTAGGTGCTCTGTAAAGACTAAGACAGGGAATTAAAACAAATGGATGATTCTGACCAGGGATGGACCCCACAGTCTGAAAAGATAAGAACCCACCTCAGGAGAACTAGAGCAAGGACATTGTTGAGGAATTTCCAAATTTTCCAAGCAGTCACATGACTCTTTTTTTCCTTTCTTCAGATTTTTAGGACCCTGTTTTTCTTCTCTCTTTCTTTTTTCTTGTACTTCTGTTTATTATTTGATGTTTTTTTCTTTCTGTTTATCCCCTCCTCCTTATTTTTTAAACTGGATTCTTCTAGTTTCTGGATGTCATCCTCTCTTTTCTTCTGTTATTTTTTTCTTCATATGGTTCTACCACTTGATTGCCCTCAGTTCATATTTTTCTTTCTCTTCCATTTCATATCTCATCTTTAAAAAAATATTTTTTTATCCTCACCTGAGGACATTTTTTCGTTGCTCTTAGAGAGGGAGGAGAGAGAAACAGCATTGTGAGAGAGAAACACTGATTGGTTGCCTTCTCCTATGTGCCCTGACTGGGATCGAACCCACAACCTGGCTATGTGCCCTGAACAGGAATCGAACCCGTGGCCTTTTGGCCTATGGGATGACATTCCAACCATCCGAGCCACACTAGCCAGGGCTCGTATCTCATCTTGTATATGTTGTTCAGCACAGCACCGGTGACCTGGAGGCAGAGTCGTGTTCTCAGTGCCTCTCCACCCCTGTCTGGACGCCTCCTCACCCTTAGGGGAACATTTCCCTCGCACCACTCACTGTCCCCCGGAGCCTTGGTGGTCTGTTTCCTGCACTCAGACTTGTTCTTAGAAACAAATCTGATCGACTCAGAGCCACAAAGGTATAAATAACATAAAATGCAGTGCTTTACTTTTCCCAGGAGTACTGGAACTTCAATTAAATACAAAGCCTTTAGCCAAAGAAATAAATCTCTAATAATTCCAGGCAGTAGAAAGTTATGGAGCACGTTTTCTTCTAGGCAGGACACTTTCCCTTGCTGCCACATATGCCTATTCCCAGAGCTTGTTCTGCTTTGATAATTTAGAAGAAAATAAAACAGATAGATTCGGATAATGTTAAAGTTAGATTTAGCCAACTTCTGGTACATGGAAGTGTTTTAGTCTAATCAGTTTGAGGCTGAAAACTATTTAATTCCAAAGGGATTGTGTTGAGCAGCTGTAACAATTAATTTCAGGTAAATCGGTTCAATATGGCTTTTCTCATTCTTCCTATATTTTACTAATGTTAACGTAATGTGCAAGGGAATATGTGCTCCATTATACACGCTTGCAAATCTCGTGAACCAGCCTAACCCAAGGGCCTCGTGTTCCCTGCCATGGCCTGTGGTGTGGTGGAGGTCGCCAAGTGTTGGTGGGGCCATCCTCTCCGCTGCTGGCCTTGTGTGTAAGGTCTATATGCTTTTCAAAGCATATATGGACCTTTACATAGCCTATAGGACCTATAAAAAGACTTGACCCCTGAAAAATTCTATATGTCCTCAAGTAGGAAAAATAAAAAAATATAGAACTGAGTATCTGCAAATCAAAACATTTGATCAGTTGGTTATTGCCTGATTCTTATATCATTATCTACAAATTCCATTTAATGCGAGAGGTGAATATATGTTAATATGTTTGCTGTGGTGTGCAGTGGGTCTTCCACGAGTAAGAGTGCACGGGTCACTTGGGTCTTGAATAGCCATCAGTGTCAGAGACTTGAAAATCAGAACCACAGTGCAGGAACACGAAGCTATTTCTCTGAGTAACATGAGTCTCTAGGCACAAAATGAAGTTTCTGGTTTGGGTAGGAGATATTATACTTCGCTCACCCCCATCCATCTGGGCAGGGAGCATCAATATCATTAAAAATAGACAAAAAAAATGGGAGAAATTGCTTTTATTAGAACTCTTTCTTGGAAGAAACTACTATATGTAGGGAGAAGGATGCTGCTATGAACTGAACTGCATGCCCCTCCCCCACAATTCACAGGTTGAATCCCTAACCCCCATGTGACTATATTGGAAACACGGCCTTCACGGAGATAATTAAGGTTAAATGAGGTTGTAAGGTGGAGCCCTGTCCAGATAGAACTGATGTCCTTATACAAGAAGTTACAGAGACACCAGAACCCTCGCTCTCTCTGTGTCTGTCTGCCATGTTAGGACACAGGAGGAGGTGGACTTCTGCAAGCCAGGAATCGAGCCCTCACTTGGGACCGAACGGCCCGGCATCTTCCCCATGGACTTCCTTGCCCCAGGACTGTGAGAGATGAATTTCTGGAGTGGCGTTGGTGATGGCAGTCCGAGCGGACTAAGGCGAGGATGGACCCTGGTAAGCAGCTTTGGGTGGGATCAGGGAGCTTATGGATATGCTTCAGGATCAAGAGATGGTCCCCCAAATTCCTCTTACATCTGGTGAGCTACAGAGCTTTTGCTTTACCAAGGTGGGTGTGCGAGTTTGGGGACAGAGCTGAACTTCCCAGGACAAAGTGCCACCCCCCGTGGAGCTGCCTTTCTACCCTCCCCAAGCAGCACCCAGTCCTCCTCTAAAAACACATCTAACTACTGCTTAGAGAATATGTGTTTCTTAGGGGCCCCAGATTATTAGCTGCCTAGATCGTCCACACACCTGTATTTATTTGGTCTAGTCCCGGCTAACCGCCACCCTTCATACCTCGATGTCATAGCCGATGCCATGGGCCCTACACATCTGGAGGAACACGTAGTGGAAAAACAGTGAGAGATGGTTGTGCCTCAGCTGGGTGGTCATCACTGCGTAGCGATGGGTGGCCTGCGACTGGAAAAGACGGGGACTGAGTGTAAGACTGTCTACAGAACGTTCACATGAGCTTCTGCTTTTAGAATAATTGTAGATCAACGGAGAGTTACGCAGACGATACAGAGTCGGCATTTAGCCCTATTGCTAACGCCTCGCCTCGCAGTAATGGTACATTTGCCGGAACTGACAAACGAAATCGCTACGTTCCTGTTAACTTAAAAGCCCATACTATGTTTCCATTTTACTAGTCCCCCCTTTCTGGTTCCAGGATCCCCTCTGCCTCTGGCATTATATTTAGTTGTCTTGTTTCTTTGGGTCCTTCTGGTCTGTGACAGTTTTCCCAACTTTTCCTTGTTTTTGATGATCTTTTAACAGTTTTGAGGAATACTGTGCAGCTGTTTTGTAAAATGCTTCTCGGTTTTGGTTTGCCTGATGCTTTTCTCAGGAGTAGAATGGGGTGACGTGTTTCTGAGGGGGGACTGCCTCGGGGAACTGCCATTTTTGTCCGCTGGTGTCAAGGGTACTTGCGTCAACACGACTAATGAGGCCACTCTTGACCTTCTGGGGAAGGTAGTTTCACTGTAGACATACTTTCCCCCTTCCCATAACGTATTCTTTGGAAGAAGGTAACTAAATATAGTCTACCTCCTTGAGAATTGTTAGAATTGTTATTTCAGTGGCTTATTTGTTTGGGAAACTGCTGTTCTTTATTTGCCTACCAGTGGGCGCTACCCTAAAGAGGCTGGTTACGGTAGGCCTAAAGTATTTCAATTCCAGTGTTTCCTAAAATATTTGAGATTTAACATGTGCAAGAGAAAGCACTGGATCCTGGCCATTCTGTAGGTCATCCTCTGTGAGATAGGATGCTCGTCTTTGTCAAGAAGCTGTGTTTGTCCTCAGGTGACCAGAAGTTCGGAGAGCGGCACACGTGGCCGTGGCCAACCTCTGGGCATGGAAAGTGAAGGCGTCTGGCTCAGAATTTGAACTTTGGGGATCTCAAGTGCTGGTCAACCAGGTGCCTGCCCTAGTGCAGTGCTTGGTTCAGGAGAAGGAAAAAGAGACACTGTCGGTTCCTAGCTGGCTGCAGAGACCACAAGGCCTGGTAACACCTACTACGACATCTCTCTCTCTCTCTCTCCCTCCCTCCCTCCCTCTCTCCCTCCCTCTCCCTCTCCCTCTCCCTCTCCCTCTCTCTCCGTCTCTGGGATCACACAGGGGAACTGCAGCTGCCTGCACGCCCAGTGGAGAACAAACATCTCACACGCACACATACACGCATCTCACACTCAACTTCTGAGACATGTTTCCCCCACATGCTATGTTCCTTCAACCCTTAATAACATATTATGTCTGATGGTCACCCTTCTAGGACTACTGATTAAGCCTGCTCTTCCCATACATGTGCAGAGTCCCCATCTATACAAACGTCAGGCTCCCCAGGCTCTGCTTCTTGAGTCGTGCGCCTCTGTTGGTACTGTGCCACGTGTAGCCACTGGGAATGCTCCTTCACAACAGAAAATCTGTTTGAGCTGCCAGTGCCCCACAGCTGTACTTCGTCATCACCTGGACCTATGGTGAGCTGAGCACGACACAGGCAATCAGTGGTTTTTGCACGAAAGGAAGAATGGATAAATGAGGTATATAGTAAGTGGATAGCATTTCCCTCTGACTTGAGACTTCAAAGGATATGATTCATGGGACTTCCAGTGAATGAGTGCTTCAGAGTGGAAGCTGGCCGATTCACCAAACACAGAGGTCAGTCACACCGTCCCTAGAGAAGGACGACTCCAGGCAGTCACTCCAGGCCTTGAGCTCAAAGGACATCTTTTGGAAGAGAATGTGGCTCTGGTGGACTTATTGGGAATTATTGCTGAGATAACAGGAACCAGCTACCAGAAGTCCTGGCTCCGCTGTTTAGTCACTTGGGAAGACATGCCACCAGGCCTGCTCACCCTGTGGCCCCGGACCGTGCCACACTCCAGCCTTCACAGTGGAGGCCCACAGGCCTGAGCTTTGTATGTGGAAGTGAACTGTAAATACTCTGGAATTCCATTGTGGTTACTGAGCATGTAATTGCATGGTAATTACCATGAATTCACAAGATAATTCCAAGGTTATTTTAGTCTTCTAAACTTGTCTTATGCTGCCAGAGGATATAAACCAGCAAATACAAGCTCAGGCCCCAGTCAGAGAGGGAGAGAGGGAGTCAGGCATCTGGTAGCAGGATCCAGCCCAGTGCTGTTCATCCTGGCTCCAAACCACACAGAAGAGCTCAGTGTCCACCGCTTCTGGACAGCAAGTGAAGACAGGCTGTCCTGAGGTTTCTTGCTCTCTACAGCAACAGACAGCGATTCCCAGTCCACCTAGACCTCAGCTTGTGAGTCATACAGAATCTAAAAGAAAAGCTAGGACATTTGGTGTATGTCTCCAAGCTGCCCTCTCTCCATTACCGTCACCACCCTAACCAGACTTCTTCGGCCCGAGGAGCTGCTTCTCCTTCCTCTGTGGGAGGCGGGGGCCAGCAGCACTCTGCAGTGGACCAGTTCCATGGAGTCAGACTGGCGGAGACTCAAAACCTCCCTAGCCCATAAGCTGGATGTGTGATCTTGAAAGTGTCATTGAACGTCTCTGACTTCTGATGATTAAATAAGCATCTAGCACAACTGCTGGCACCTGATAAGTGGTAGCTAGCTCCCATTTTTGTTGCGGTTTCTTTGCAAGCATCTAGAAGATCTAGAGCCCTTTGGACCTATACTAATGGAATTTCCCAGACGGGTCCTTTCCCTCCTGGTCCCTGGGATTCTGAGCATTACCAGCAGATTGTGTCCTCAGCCCAGGTTGGTGAATGCTCAGAACTCTTTCATGACTCCTCCTCTCCTTCGAGATACAGTCCACCCCTGGCGTGTGGCTCGGTTGGCTGAGGCATCCTCCTGATATGCCAAGGTTGATCCCTGGCCACAGCACGTACAAGAATCAACAAATGAATGCATAAATAAGTGGAACGACAAATCAATATTTATCTTTCTCTCTCAAATCAATACATAAAAGTTTAAACAAACAAACAAGCACGATGCAGTCCACACACCCAGCGCCCGGCTTGGCGGGTGGACCCTCCCGGACTTGCTCAGTGGGCTGCTCCAACCACTCGTCTCACTCCCCTCTTCCCAGACTCTCCGTCTCAGCCCGGCTGGGGCATCTACGTCTCCCGACAGACCACGGGCTCTCTTTGGCTTCTGTTCCTTCTGGGGGAGGTTTCTCTCTCCTCACTTCTCAGTGACTATCCTAGTCTGCAAGGACGGACCGCGCTCCGTGTTGTTAACAGCGTGTTTCCGGCCCTGCAGGTCCACAGTAGTTTTTCCTGCGAACCCGAGCAGCAGGGTGCAGGGCTGTTGCTCAAATGGCACGTCCGTGAGGGCCGGGCATTTCTTCTTGTGTACATGCTGTTTTATATTTCTTTCAACTCCTCAAGGGTGGGGAAGGTGCCAAATGTCTCTATCCCTGGTGCTCAGTGAAATTCCTGGCATATATTTAATTACGCAATTATAATTAATAATTGTGCAACTATAGTGCTAATAAAGATTCACATATGTGATAGACCTACTTTTTAAAGACGTAACCAAATCTCTGGTTTCTACGGGAAAAAGCTGTCAGTGACCCGGAGTCGTGTTCCGTCCAGCCTGGTGGTGCAGGCGTGAGGTGCACCGGAGTGTGCAAGCACCTTGGAGCAGAGTCCGGCACAGAGAGAGACGGGAAAAATGGTGGCTTTTATCATTTGTTAATTAAAATAATTTTGTGAATAAAGAAAATTATTTAAAATAAAAACTGCCCAGCTGTCCCATAAACCTTTCCGTCAGAAAGGGATGTGAATCAGAGGCCTGGGTTTTGCCACTTCCTCAACGGGACCTTGGGCAGCTCATTAACTTCGCACAGCCTCTGTTTCCCAGTCTGTAAAATGGACATGATAGCCTCTGTCTTCTTTATGTCTCGGGTTTATTATGGCAGTCAAGTACACTCATGTCTATTTAAAGTATAAAGCATTGTACAAAGAGAAAACATCATCTTTAAAAGGTTGACTTGTGTGGTCTACTCCCTTCGGATGCTGTGAAATCTGCCGAGGACATCGCCACCTGCAGGGGTTTCATGGGGTCAGAGACTCCTCCATGTCCGCCTGGCCGGTTCAGCGCTCACCGAGTCCCTGCCTGGCTCAGAGCGGACTAGAATCCAGAGGATGAAGGCAACGTGCCTGAGGGCAACTTCATCACACAGGCAGATGAAATCTCTTTTGGAAGAAGAGCTTTCTTGTGGCCTCAACCAGACACCACAGACTCCTTCAGGGATGAGCTTAAGCTCTTCTCTGGGGCCAGATCATTGACTCAGCCAACGCAAGGCAGGCTGCGTAGTACAATGGTCAGACATGCAGGCTTGGACGTCTGGCAGGCCTGGGCTTCCTCTGTCTCAGCCCCCACACCTGCTTGCTGAGGGACCTTCCACGAGTTGCTTAACGTTTCTTAACCTCAGTCTTCTTATCTGAAAACAAGCATAATAACAGCACCTGCCTAATACATTGGGTTGTATAAAGATTCATGTAAAGAGCTTAGTTAAAGTACCTGGAGTGGTGTCAAGGCTCGATACATTTTGAGTGTTATTATCATATTATTATATGCCTTATAGTTATCTGCTGACCTATCCAGGTTCTTTAGTAAAGCTGGAGCCCTTTGCTCCTCATCCCTATGGCCTCGGGACTTAGGAGCATGTCTGGCACAAAGGACGGTGAGTAAATACTTGCTGAATTTACTTCCAGTTGATTCCTGCTGAAAGTATTAACTGATAGCTAAGGGAATGGCTGATGAGGACTTAGGAAAGGACCTGTCACATTATTATGTCCTTCTAAAAGATTCTGCAAGAGAAAGCCCTTTTAATGGAAGGCTGCGGTACAGAGGGATGGGCCCTTCCTGTGTCCACTCACAGGACATGCCCCGCCCCCCAGCACCCTACTGTACCGCAGGCTGCCTGGGCCAGGTCTGGCATAGAGTCCCATTTTACAGGCCCCATAAAATCAAATCTCTCAAGAGAACTTGGGGGTCATGTGGTCCTCCCTTATTTTATAAACGAGGAAACTGAGGCAGACAGAGGATCCGAATTCATGACCCCTGACTTCTGACCAGTGCTCTTTACTCCAAATGCCCACTGGCCACATTTGGAATGTGTGGGAATGCCTGGGGGTTAGCCTCTTCTAGTAAAACAAGGGGAAAAAAATAGAAGACAAAATATTATCGGTAGAAGTCTAGTTTTATTAAACTACCTTTCTAAATCACAATCTAACAAGAATGCTTCAAGCCAAATAAAGGAAGCTGGAAATACTCCTTTTCACTGGAGAATATAATTTTGCTTCAGCCACAATTTAAATTGATTTAGTTCTGAGCACCAGCACTTGAAGTATAGCATGCATTCCATTTTCGCCATGATACTCATTTTGACAGTGATGCATTTCAGTTGACATAGTTGAAATCCTTATGTAATAAATCTCTGCCTGAAAATTAATCATGTTTATAATATTCTGAGAATTAATAACACCCATTGCTCAAATCATTAACTTAAAAAAAGGAGCTTCCAAAATCTGTTCTCAGCAGTAAGGGACCACAAATAAATGAATGTTTGATAAAATAATCCAAGTAGCAGTTTAACAAGCGTAAACTTGAATGTGGTTGCAATAACACAGAACTATTGTTTAAGGGTTGGCAGAGGCTGATGAGGGCCTTATTTCAGTTACGAAGCAGGCATCCACATGCATAATGAACTGCTCTCTGAATTATTAATGTGCTGCTTATTTAGCCTCATCTGTCTAGAAGATAATGTATCCTAACTCTAATGAGTGATTGGCCTTGTACATAATTACAGTAGCAGTGGCAGTGGGGGAAATGTGTGCCTTCAAAGAAGGAGTTCTAAAAATAAAGTCATCACAGAAACTTCGCTGTTGTTGCATTCTATCAAAATCAAACCCGAAGCATTGGAGAATTCATAATAAATTACAGGAGACAGAATCATTATTAACATCATAATTTAACACAAAAGGTTTTACTTAATCATTCATTACAGACCATGTGCTGTTAAAAATGCTTATAAATGACTTGGGTTCTTTTAAGATGTTCGCAGAGATGGTCCCTCTTGGCCACTCGCCAGCTGCGGTGTGGAGGGGCCGCACACGGTGAGGAGGCGTAAAAACAGGTAGAAAAGGTGAACGATTCGTGTCCATTCTGACAGAATGTTAATGAAAAGTTCAAAAGTTGCTAGGTGACTCCTTTTCATTTGTAAAGCGTGCTCCTCTGGGCCTCATCCCACCTCGTTTCTGCGTTCAGCTGGTTGTCTACAGAGGACGCTGGCTCGGAAACCGGCACACCTGGTCCCCATGGGTCTGAATGGCAGCTCTTGCTACCTGCCTCTGACGTGGGGTAACAGCTCTTCGTGGAGTCCAGGAAAGTTTTTGCTCCCCCTCTGCGTCACATGTGACTTAAAGGAACAGGCCCACACTTTTATAGGGGTTGGTTCTGAATGTGTCCTCATCACGGCTCATCTGCACACTTCCTTTTCCTCCAGTCTCTACGGGGGCTGTCAACAGACTGACCGTGAACCTGGCAGCATCACAGTCTGTTCACACTGACTGGTCCGGGAAGCTTCAGTTTGGTTGTAAATTGTACTGTGGGTGCAAGTGTGTGTGCTTTTTAAAAAATTTGCCTATCACACGTGCACATGCATGGGAGCATGTGCGTGCACACACACACACATGCACAGGGGCATCAAGGGGTGAACCCTCATTTATCTTCCTAAAACCCAAAGCGCTTCAATTCACCCCAACATCAAAAAACCTGCATGGCTTTTCTTCAGTGATGGCAGAGACATTGGAATTGTTGGAGATCATAACGCTTCCCTCTGGAGCGCAGGCCATTCCTGGAAGTGTTTAAGACTCTGGATCACAGGAGAATTCCTGCGTGTTGCCTGTAGCTAGGATTGAAACCTATAGGCAAGATGGGGAGAATGAGCGAATGCCTCTAATTCTAAGTACAACTTCTGCTTACAGCCTTCTGAAGCCACGCACTTAAATGCAGCAAATTGTCTTTGCACGTCTCCTGTTGAATACTAACTCAGCTTCCAGCTTCATGTTAGGAATGCTGTTGAGTCAGGTGCGCTAAGTCAGAAGGACCGACGTTTTCCTGCTGTCCCTCCCTCTATCTGCGAGTTGAACTCAGGGTCCTGCAGGTCCCCTTGGTGAGGATGGAGGTCACGGGTTCGGTCAGACCTCAGAGATTCTCAGCAGGTCCTGGGACCCAATTAAAACGGGACTGTTTCTCCTCCCCAGTCCAACTCGACTTCCCTTCTTAAAAAGGAAAAAGATCAGGGGATTCCCGTGAGCAAGGGCACCTCTCAGGACAAGTGGGTTGAGGAGGAGAAAAAGGCTACTATCTAAGTCCTTTGAGACACCCGGCACCCTCTAAGCTACCCTTCCAAGCGCACACTGAGTTCCTGCCCAGGGAGGTGACTGCGGAGGCCCTGGTGGGGGGTGGGGGTGCTGTCAAACAAGGGCTCTTTAAATCCAGAGGCATCTCCTGGGCCCAAAGAGGCTCAGCGCAGAGGCAAGGGAGGCTGCTCTGAAGAGGTCCCTCTAAGGCACCAGTGTGAGGTCCCATTCATCACTGGGATTCCTCTTTTATCTGTTTGATGTATTTGGATCTCAAGTAGAGTTTCATTTGAAAAAGGGTATGAAGCCCACTGTTGCAGAGGCAGAAGGAACCCTCCGGCAGATGTCAGAGCAGCTGTGGCCAGAGAGCCTACCCACTCTCCTGCCCGCCTACACACGAGGGGCCTTTGTTCCCCTTCCTGGGGCTCACCCAGCCCCCCCCTCCGTCCCCACGGAGATCCACCCTTTGTTACCCGGGGTTCTGAGGTTGCTGAGCCTCAGTCATCCCAGCACTGGGCTGGTGGTGAGATAGGCGGGTGGGGCGGTGGGAAGAGGCAGATCGTGAGAGGTCTCACCAACCCCGCTGGGAAGTGGGGATTTTTCTGAGGACGAGAGGAGTCTTGGAATCACAGGCAGGGGAGCCACGTGCTCGGATTTGCATCTCACCTTGGCCACCTGACTGTGTGTGTGTTCGGGCTGAAGGAGAGACAGGAGGCAGGGAACCTTAGTGAGGAGGTGAGGAGGTGTTGCAATGCTGGTGCGGGGCGATGAAAGCCGAAACTAAGGCAGCTTGTTCACGGAGGGAGAGGAGGGGTCGGAGGTGAGGAGGTGAGATGTTTTAGCAGCTAGCACCAGCATGAGCTGGCTGAGCTGGCTGCTGACTGGGAGTGGGGGAGGGGGGTGTCCAGTCAGCCTCTGGCCTGACCCCCCAAGAGGAAGTACGGGAAGGGAGACAATGAATGTGGTTTTTGGAAGTTTGACCCTGAGGACTTCATAGAGAAGTTCTGTAGAATATCAGGTCTAGGAGTCTGAAGCTCAAAAATAAATAAATAAATGAATAAATAAATAAATAAATAAGGGCTAGAAAAGTGTGGGTTTTGGGAGAAGTTCCTGGGAACTGAAGCAGCAGGTATAGACGCCCTTGCCCGGGGATGTGAGCTGAGAGAACCGAGGGGACTGCCAAGCAGATGTGACCCTGAAAACCCCCTGCTCTCTCGCCCTTGCACCTAGATCTTCCTCCTTCTGGAATGCTCGCTCCCCTTTCCATTGGCCAGTGCATTCGTATTCCAAAAGGCCATTTCTAAGAGGATGCCTTGCCCAAGGTTCTTTCCTCTCTCTCAACTCGAAGCACCTGGCACCGCCAGAACCCGGTGAGTGGCGGCTGAGGGTGGCTGAACATGGAGAGAGCTGGGAAACTTCCGTTGCTTACCGGCACCGACAGGGCGTCGAGACGGTTCACTTTCTTCTCTTTCTCGAGAACCGGGCGGGGCACTGTGAGGGCGCTGAGACTGCAGTCCAGATGGCCGTCGGTCAGGTACAAGGTGAGTTGAGTCAGGGCCAGCTGGTCACTGTAGGAGAGGTCGAGGCCTGTTGCCCACACCTGATTAAAACAGGAGCATGGGTGAGGTTAGCCCCTGGGGGGAGAAAGTTGCACCCACCCTGCCCAGCCCAGCTACACCAGACCCAACTCAACCAGCGGACATGTGACTTCACAGAGTGGATGTTTTTGCTTCTGTTTCTACTTCCTGCAGCAGAGGGCTGGAGCCTCCAGGCTGACTGTAATCAGAAGGCCCAAGGTTCTCGTGGGAAGTTACACAAGTGGAAACACCTGGCCAAGGTAATCTGCTGCAGATGCCCCGTTGTGAAATGTTCCTGTGGACTTGGAGCTTTCTGCCTGTGGTTTGCCATTTCTAGGAGGGTCAGTGCAATGTTTTCTACTGAGAAATGGGACTGGACAGAAGCTTCAGAGGACGGGGAAGCAGAGGAGAGCAAACAGAGGGGGAAGAGTGGGCAAACATGAGAAAAGGGCAGTTTGCCCTGATTTCTGAAAACGCAGTGCTGGCCTCTTGGGAATTTCCAACACGATACTTAAAGGAAGCTTGAGGTTGGCATGTGGGTCTTAGCCCCACCACTGTTTTACTATGAGCGCACAGGAAAGTCACTTTGCTTCCCCCGATGTCACAATGTCCTAGACTGGGAAACAGCGGTGACACCCACCCAGGCAGGATCACAGGATTACTGGGAGAATACTGTCATGCAGTAAAAGCGAAGAGGCTTTGAAAACAGACATATGTAACCTATATGCTACTATTGTATCAGCTCCCACTAGCGCTGCCCTTTAACTCCTGCGGCAGATATTCACCGAGGGCACACTCTGTGCTGCACCAGAGATGACAGAAGTGGGCCATGTGCCGCCTCTCCCCCGCGCTGCAGCAGGCCGTCCTGCATCGCCCATTGCCTCCCACCCCGCACTGGGTCCAGCAGCACCCTGGAGTCCCCCTCCACTCAGTGCTCAGTCACTGGGGCGTCCACGGCGGCAGACGACGTTCTGCGATCAAGAAAGGGAACACAGAGACTTGTGTGTCCAATGGACTACAACACAACGCCAGGCACGCTGTAGTGATAGGATGGGACAAAGACTACGGGAGCAGGAAGGACAGGCTGAGTCTGTCTGCTGAAGTCAGGGAGGCATCGTGGAGAAGGTGGGATCTGAGCTTTGAACAGCAACACACACATGGCTGGCTCCCATGTATCAGGTACCTACAGCATGCTAGGTGCCTTACAGACACCGCAGATGTTTATAATACCCTAAAAAATAACACCCCCAGGGCGGGGATAAAGAAACCGAGGTGTGGAGTCCACAAGCCAGGGACCGGTGGTGTCGGGATTTGAACCCGGTTCTGCTGGAGGAGACAGCATTGATCTTGGCCCGACCAGCCCTTGCCCTGGACCAGTTTTCCCATCAAATGAAAAGCTAACGTTGCAGAGGATCAAAACATGTTCTTGTTTAACATAACCCATGCCACGGAAGTGTCTTGGGGAGAAAACATGAAGTATGGTATTTCTGGAGTATGCTGCAATTAGCAGTAATGCATTTTCACTGTAGGAAGTTGGAAACGAACACATTTTCATGAAGACTTGATTAAACATTTTTTTTCCTCTTAGAGGGCCTACATGTGCCCCACTCACCAACTCGGTATGTTAAAATACATAATACATCTGCCCTAGAGTGGACTGCTCTCAAACAAATCTAGCAGTGAGTGACTTGAGTAAGCACTGAATGCAAATGGCATCATTATAAGGATATTAAGAGGTCAAGCTGTCAAGGCCCCTTGCTAAACTGAAGCTAATTTCAGGAGTCATATCCGCACAGCAATGCCCTTTTATAATAGCAAATAAATTACATTTACAACAATTGTTAAAAACTAACTGCCAAGTATCTGTTGCAGTGGTAAATATCCTATTTGTCAACTTAGATATTTCCTGCTGGATGGCATGAAATGCAAATCAGATGGGGATGGCTACTTTTCCTTAATCGGAGAGGGAACTTGCTACTCTCGCCGTGCTAGCCCTTTCTTTCAGAGCCTTGATCTTGGTGTTTCAGTGTCCTTGACCACAGGGACATGACTCTAACGAACCCGATTCATGTTTATGTTAATGATATGAATGTTTTGGTGGTACGGATTTTAATGACAAGGTAGTACCACATGGGGAAAGAGTGAGAACCAAGGAGTCTCTGCACCTGGCCCTCTCCAATAGTGTGAACTTAAGTGACTTATTTAAGCTCTCTCCATCTCTGTAGCCTTAAGTGTGAAAGGAGCAAATGATAGTACCTATGGGATTTTGAAAACAAAATAAAATAAATGCATATAAAATTCCCTATCACACGATGAAGTTCGATACAAATGTTACTTGTGGTTGTCAAGCATTTAAGAGAAGTAGGTAGGATTTTAGATACATTTTCACTGGCCTCTGTGGCTATTAGATGGCCCCAGTTAACCTGTTCTCCCCACTCAGAATCGTGGTGCCCAACCTCAAAGCAACTCAGTCTAGTAAGTGGTTCGGTTTGGGCAAGATTGGTATTACTCTGTCTGCACTGGACCACTGATGATACTGAGCTTGTAAAGCAGTTTGGGGTTTTGCCTGAGATTATAGGGCGCAGGCCAGAGGTCTGGTCTTCTAGAGCCACGTGCATTTGCTTTCCTGGGCTGCCTTAGCCCCCTGGTTCTCCAGAGAAATAGAGCGCATTTTTTCAAGGCTTTTCCTCAACAGCAGGCTTGCCTGAATTGCTCAGATAATTGTTCTATCTCCATCTGGTTTTTCCATTGCAGATACTGCCTGAGGCATGCTTATTTTGTGTACAGGGGTTCCTATCTCCCCCTCTAGACTGTCAGCCCCTTTGGGGAAGCTCCGGAGGGTTTGTCTTCCCACAGCACCCAGCGTCCGGCCAGGGCAAGGCTCACGACACCTCACTGTGAACTCTGGGCGACTGTCTGTCGGGAGCAGGGCGGGTCTCCCGAAGCTGGTTTCAGATTCACTGAGCATCTCCTCTGTGCCAGCCCCAGGCTTTCACTTGCATCTCATTGATCCTATTCTCGACCTTGGACTTCAACTTTCACTTTAGAGCAAGGGTGACAAACTCATTTTCACCGGGAGCCACATCAGCCTCGCAGTTACCTTCAAGGGGCCGAATGTAATTTTAGGACTGTATACATGTACCTACTCCTTGACTAGGGGCACGGAGTTCGGTGCTGCTGCTGGGTAGAAACGAGGTGCTGGGCCAGATCAAACGAAGTGGAGGGCCGGGTTCGGCCCGTGGGACTTGTGTTTGCCACCTGTGGCTTAGAGCCCGACCTCTCTCTGCACTGGATGTGCCTGTCACAGTCCAGTGAGTGATGAGGGCAGCCTGTACAAAGGCCCTGTGAGCGGGGATGTGGAGAAGTGGATGGATTTTTAAAGGTTTAGAAGGGGGCTTTGATATGACTTGCAGGACTGGTAATGACTAGCTTGACAGGTTAATTGATTAGATGTGAGGGTGAGGAGAAAACATCTCGGAAGGTTAAGAGCTGGTAGACCCTTAAAAATCATCTAATACAATCAGTTTACTTTGTAAAGGGAACAACTCTGGGATGAGAAGTGGACAGATTTGCCCTGGGTTACAGAGCCGGGGAGCGAAGGTGCGGGGTGGAAAACCCAGGTGTTCAGCACCCAGTCATAAATCACTTGTTGATGGTTTGATTGATTGGTGATATCCAAAAATCACTTTGTTAAAAATGACTAGAATACCAGAGAGACTTACATCAAGGCCTTAAGAAGCACAAGCAACGTAATAATACTCATCTCAGTGTTACTTGTGATGTCGAAAAACTGCAGCCCTCCAGCTTTTGGTATTGGCTAAGAGGGTCATGACACAGTCAAGTGATAGGATGGTCTACGATACTGTCACTAAAGGTAATTATTGTGAATAACTTTGGTGATGTAGGAAGATACCACCAAACTGCAAGAGAAGGATACAAAGTCGTATGGGCAATGCAACTTCAACTTTGCAAAAATAATACTGTGCACAGAAAAGACTAGTTGAGCATCTAACAAAAGGTTAACATAATCATTGTTAAAATTATTGTTAATGTTAGCAGTATTATGACAAGTGCAATCATATAGACCTTCGTGTCTATTCCAGGTCACCACTACACAACATGGTAACCAGTAGCCACTTGTGGCGATTTAGCACTTGGAATGCTGCTGGTTCACACTTGGATGTGCTATAAATGTAGGCTACACACCGGATTTTGAAGACGAGGGAGATAAAAAACGAAATATCTCAGAAATAATATTTTATACTGGTTACACATTCAATGATAATATGTTGGTTATGTTTGATGAAATAATACACATTAACATTATGTTCATCCCTTTTTTAACGACCTACAGAAAATAAAAATGACACACGTGGTTTACGTTCTGTCTCTGTTGGATTGGTCACAGCTTCAGCAGGGGCAGGGACAGGGCCGGTAGGGGTCAGGGAGGGCCGGTGGGGGTTGGGCGGGGAGCAGTGCTGCAGCCGCCCAGCCCTCTGCCGCCCCCACTGGCTCTGCATTGGACATGGTGCTCACTGCAGCCGCCTTGGGATGCCTGGGGCAGGGCGGGCAGAACACAGGGCAGAAGGAAAACCGAGACCCTACAGCAGCTGCATCACTTTTCCAGAGCCAGGCAGAGGCAAACTTGCCCAGAATTGTTCTGTTCTCAGGCTCTGGGCCCTGTCTGGACCACAAGCGTTAGGATGAAAAGCTAACAGCATGCTGTTGTGTGGGGAGGTGTGGCCAAGGGGCCCAGTATGGAGCCCTTTTGGCCTTAGGTGTTCCAGGCAGATGGAGGCTGCCTGCGCACCCTGCTGCTTCTGCCTCTTTCCTGTGACAGGCAGGATGGATGAGTGGCAGGGCTTGCAGATGTGGGCAGATGTGCTGAGGCCTATATTTTGTGACTTACTCCAAGTACAAATAAAGTTCTATAGCAAAGTTTGGTCTTGCCAACCTTCTTGCCCTTATGGGTGTCAGGGTAGGTATGGGACTGAGAGACTAATTTACAGATCGAATGACATTCATTGAAGATTTACAGAATTTCAGAGCTTTAAGAATCTGCAGATGGTCCTGGCTGGTGTGGTTCAATGGGCTGAGCACCAGCCTGTGAACTGAAAGGTCACCAGTTTGATTCCCAGCCAGGGCACATGCTTGGGTTGTGGGCTAGGCCCCCAGTGGGGGGCTTGTGAGAGGCAACCGATGGCTGTTTCTTTCTCACATGGATGTTTCTATCCCTGTCTCTCTCCCTCTGTTCCCCTCTCAAGAAAAAAATAAAAGAATCTATAGACGTTTTGCAGACCCATCTCTAGGTTTTCTTTCCTCCTCCTCCTTCCCTTTCCTTGACCCCTCCTCATCCTCCTTCTTTGGGTAAGGGGAAGAATGAGGCTCCAGGAGGGCAAGTGACTTGCTAAAGGCCCCAGCTCTCGGTACCAGGGTCTGGGACAAATAGTTGTGATCCTCAGCACGTCCCCTCTTAGACCACACCTTCCTCAACCAATCCATGGGGATAATAGTCCTGGCGGACCTTTCCTCAGTTGCCTCCAGGTGCATCTATGAGGCTAAACAGGGAATCGTGAACATTTCTCCTGCGGAGAGTTTTCTAAGACACTGATTCTCAAAGGCAACCGAGAGATGCGGCACTGAGACGTCACCACCCTCAGAGACAGCGGCTGTCGGAGTGCAGGCTGTGCCCCGCAGCGCACCCTCCTCAGCCGGGGAAGTGCCAGCCACATCCCCGCCCACGTTCGCATCTTTATTCACAGGCCCAGTCTGGCAGGAGTCTACCAATGGACTATTCGTTTTTTCTAGAGTGAGACCAAGCCCTCAGTCTGACCCATGGGCCCCCGTAGCTCTGCCTAAGCTGCAGAGGCCAGGCCACCTGCCCTGCTCCTCTGCTTGCCGGGCGATACGGCCACGGGTGGGCCGAGCCTCCCTCTGTCCTCACTGGTTTGGCTGCAAAGGGAGTCAAGGGCTTATTTCCTACTTACAGCTGTGGAGGCCGGTTGGGAAGTGTCAAGCAGAGAACCAATGTGGTCTAACTTATATTTTTAAAGGTTACTCTGGTCGTGCTGAGGAGATGAGACCAGGAGGGGTCAAGGAGGGAACCAGGGAGGCCAGCCAGTCAGGGGCTGCTGCGGGCATCCGGGTGAGAGACGATGGTGGCTGGGCCTACGTGGTGATACCAGAGGGTAAGAGACGCAGTGGAGGCAAGTGGCCTCGCTGAGGGAAGAACACTGGGCTTCGGAGGGAGAGTTGGCCTTGCCCTTCACTGTCCATGTTGATCTCAACTTCCCTCTCCTCCCCGGGCCTCAGTTTCCATGTCTATTAACAGTCTCTGTTTCCGAGGCTTTGTGAGGAGCAGGGACCACAGGAGGCTCTGCATGAGACAGGCATTGCGGGGTCTGGCAGACACGCAGACCTCTGTGGTCTTCTTTCCTGTGTGACTTCGGAATCGGAATCTGGGGCAGGCCCAAGAACTCCCCTGCTCCGCTCTTGACTGCAGCACCCTTGCCCGCTTTTCAAAGGCTGGGAGCACACTGGCCTCTTCTCAGATGCTGTTTAAAAACAGGCTCCAGAATCCCGGCTTTCCCTGAGAACATACTTCCTTGATGATACCTTTTCTCACGTGCGTCTTTGAATCACCAGGCAGCATCAAGCTCTCCAACGTGGCAAATAATGCACCTGATACTTCATTGTAAAGAAGGTGGCACAGTGCACTGCAAGAATTTTCAGTTAATAAAATATCAATGTGATGATGATATTTGTTAAGAATTGTTGGAACTATGTCAAGAAGTCAATAGGCAGACGGGATTGCAGCCTCTTGGCATGTTGCCACCTAGTGGCAGCCGCTGGGATGGCCCCGTCTCTCGGAGAGGCAAAGAACTGCTGCTGTGGAACGGGACAGTCATCTGGGCCTGGTCAACAGTTGGGATTCTTAGTATTCATCTTGGAGGCCTTCCCCTCTGTCTTTGTTAATCCTACTTATCCTTCTGGGCACGACTTAAATCACCGTTCCACAAGGTTGCCTCTGAGCAACAGAGAGCGACCACGCTCTGCACTGCCTACCCTGGACACCACCTTACATTGGGCCTTGGACTCCTGGGGCCGGAGGCAGCAAAACGCCCAGGCCCTGCCGCTGAACGCTCAGCGCCCAGTGGGCCGCCGCGCCTGGGGTCTCCGTGATCTTCAACAGCCTTCAAAATGTTTGGATTCTGAAAAAAATTACTGGCTCCCAAATAAGAAAACTGCAAAATAACAATAAATGTTTTGAAAAGATCAACCAAATTGACATGTGAGTGAAATACAATACAATTCTTATGCAGTTATGTTTATTCCATGAGCATTCATTGGATACATTTCACAGGACGGAGAGTGAAGGAATCTCTCAAACCAAAACACTCAGAGCTGGGAGGGGACTTAAACAGCGCTGTCCTGCAGACCTAAAGTGACCTCCACCACCCCCACGTCCTCATTCATGACTGAGGACTCTGGGAGGTGAACTGACTTGCCCGCTTCCCTCAGTTAGGGGAAGAGCTGGGATCAAAGCCCAGCGTTTCCATGGTGCCAAAGTACCTGCACTAATAGCCCGATTCCTTTGTAGTGCCAGAAGTTTCTCCCTGACTTTAGACATTTTTTCAGGATTTGCAGGAATTATGTTCAAAATTAATTTGAGGATACAAAATGGAGAATGTTGACATTAAACCTCCATCATCAACAGCTGCGTTTGTTTTTCACTGTTGCAAAAAAACAAAATCACAAATCTTTTCATATGCCCTTGCCTTTCTGGCTTTCTTTCCCAAGTTTCTCCTCCTTCCTCTATAAACTTATCATCCTCCCTCGACTAGTCTTAAGATTGATGGCCTGATATTATTTTTATTCTGAGTGTACAGAATTAGCCACTTTTTTCTTTTTAAGTATTTCTTTACTTTTTTATTATGAATTTTGGGAAGACCATTTTTTTAAAGTTTTGACATTAAGCACTAAGCTACAATAACCATAAAAACCCAACCATTGTAACCTACTGCAGGGCCCCAGGACTAGTGATTGTACATGTCCCTTCCACGGCGACCTGACAGTTCAGTATAATGATCCCGTGCTGCAGACATGTACTCTCCTTCTTCAGTTTTCACACCATAAATGTCAGGGCTGGCGGATGTTTGCTGAGTTGACAAGTGATCCTTCAAGGTTACCACAGATAATCTCTAAAAGGCTTTTTTTTTTTTGGTGAATTTTCAAGTGGAAAGCTCTTGTTCTGTAGTTCCCGTCAGGGATGATTCCTGGGCCTAGACCTCATGGGTGTGGAAGACTGCCGTGCAAAGCTGGTGGGGGTGGGTGCACTACACCGGTCCCATCAGTGCAAGGAGTTGGCACAGTGTTCGCCTTTCCTTCTGTTTCCTCAACAGCGCCATTAAATCATATATATGTATGTATATACATGTATTTATATATGATATATGTATACCAGGTCCAGCAGAAGTGATGCCTGCTTGAGTGTGGTTAGTAGGGTAATAATATGGGTGTAATAATTTGTAGTTTTAATTTGAACATTTCACCCAAAATATCATACGGTGTGCTTGAGTGTAATATTGTTGTGTTACAGAATTACATGCTTATGATTTCGTAATAAAAAAGGTAAGGCAGCGTTCAGGGACATTATTTATGCTGTACCCTGTGCGTGTGCGTATGTGTGTGTATATTTTTTTAAAAGAACTACCTGTGTTGCAGGGCATGTACACAAGAAACATGGAGTGTCAGAGCTATGGCCTCAGAGCTGTGCTAGTCTAGCCCCTCACACTCTGGGCACGAGGCTCAAGAGGGAAAGAGGCTTGGTCAGGAGCAGAGTTCAGACCAGAGCTCAGAGCTCACGATTTCAAGTCCAAGCCAAGTTTGTTCACATTTGGAAACCCCTAGAGAGGAGAATCAGACCCCAAACAGGGACTTCTCCTGCTCGTCTCTGTGTCCCACACAGTGTCCGGCACGGCTCTCCCGCCCCTGTGAGTGTGCACAGTGCCTCTGCGCTGGGTGATTCGGGTGAAGAACACAGGGCCAAAAATGTTCCCTTGAAAACACAGGAAGGAGAGGTGCCACTTCAAACAACAGGGACGGCTGAAATAGAAAAGAGCAACAAGTGTTGACAAGATAGGAAGAAATCGGAATCCTCATATGTTGATAGTGAGATTATACAATGGTGCAACCACTTCAAAAAACAACAGATTTTGGCAGTTCCTCAAAAAGTTAAACTTTCAACTACCACATAACCCATTAATTCTACTCCTAGGTATATAACCAGGAAAAGGGAAAACATGTGCACATGAAACTTTTATGTGAATGCTCATAACATTATAATAGTCAAAAAATGGAAGCAACCCAAATGTCCATCAACTGAGCAACAGGTAAACAAAATGTGGTGTAGCCGCACAATGGAATATTATTCAGCCATCAAAAGGAAGGAAACATTGATTCATGCTATAGCATGGTAAACCTTGAAAACATCATGTTAGGTGAGAGAAGCCAGTGGCAGAAGACCACATACTGGGTGGCCCCCTTTGTGTGAAATGTCCAGAGTAGGGAAATCCATGGAGACCGAAAATGGTTTCCCCTGGCTAGAGGAGAGGGTATGGGTAATGGTTTCTAACATGGTCAGGCCTCTTTGTGTGTAAGGGACATGGTCTAAAGTCAGATATGGTGACAGTGTATGATTCTGTGTCTGTACTGAAAAGCATGGTGGCGTATACTTAAGGGTGGATTTTATGGCTTGGGTATTTCAGTAAAGAAGTTATACACACGCTCACGCACATTCCAGTTTCTCGGAGGCCCGTTTTCGGCAGGACACCCACACAATTTGTATGGCTCCTTATTTGTACTACTCCAGTGTGTGAATAATGACTGAATGAGGGAGTTTGTGACACACCACCTTCCAAACTGCCCTCTGAATTTAAAATTTTTTATTTCCTTTTTTTTAAAGATTTTATTTATTTACTTTCAGGGAGAAGGTAAGGGAGATAGAAAGAGAGGGAGAGAAACTTTGATGTACAAGAGAAATGTCGATTGGTTGCCTCTCACATGTCCCATACTGGGGACCTGGCCCCCAGCCCAGGCATGTGCCTTGACTGGGAACTGAATTGGTGACCATTCAGTTTGTGGGACAATGCCCAACCCACTGAGCCACACCAGTCAGGGCTGCCTTCTGAATCTATTCTAGTCATTCTTCAAGTCTATACCTTAAAAAGCATTTCCATATGTGGGTAAAAAATACCTGCTACCTACAGTAAAGCACACCAGTGTCCAGCAAGGGTTAATACCCGGGGCCCAGTAAGCAGTCATGGGTTGAAAGGGATAATATATTAGCACCTGCCAAAAAAACTCAATGAGCTATGAGGACACAGTGTCCCTTTTCTAAAAGACAGTATGCTTCTCCCTACTTTCCAGCACAGGCTTTCATTCTGTACCTCACTCAGCTCCTGGACTGAGTGTGGCTGGGCCTGGCCACATCTAGAAAAGCAGCCAGGCTCGTCAGTGGGCACGTGGCACGGAAAGTTTTGTCTTGGGCGCGTCCAGTTTTCTTCTTCCCTCCTGTTGCTCGTTCCAGGGTCCTCCCGGCACTCAGGCCTGGCTTCGGCTGGAGGATCCCCTCCCCCAAGCCCTTGCTCCCCACAGGGACACTTACTTATCCCTGTGGCGTTAATCCGGTAATCCAATAAATCCAGACTCCTTTGCTGAAGGTAGAGGGCTGTTTATGGTACTGGAACCTTTCGGAGTTGGTTATCTGAGAGATGAATCTGGATCCCGAGACTTTGCCCTTGTTGTCTGTGGACTCTGGCCTTTGAAACATTCAGTACCCAGTGAAGCCAATATGCTTTCTTTTTTGATAGCAGCAATATTTAGAAAGCCGCCAATTTGACTGCCTGGATGCCAGACTCTAGGGGGGAGGCTTGTGGAGGGAAAGGGGAAGGGAAATTAATGTCTATTAAGGGCCTATTATGTACAAGACACTCTGGTATTTTCTTATGTCCCCTCACAGCCTTGTAAGGTAGAGAGTAATACCCTCATTTTACAGAAGTGGAAGTGGAGGCTCCAAGAACCCGGACATGTGCCCAAGTTCCAAAGCTAAGTGGCAGGGCTTCGATTAGGATGCAGGTGTGTCTGACTCTGAAGTCCAGGTTTTCTCTCCTGGGCTTGACCTTGGAGATTACTCTTCACCTGGGGAGGCAAACAGATGCCTGGTGGAATGTGAGTGAGCCTCGTGAGGCTGGCGGTCACACTGGAAGCTCCACCAGTTACTAGATGGTCTGAAGCTGAGGAAGGCCTGCGATTTACTGCGGGACTTTGGACAACTTACTTAACACCTTTCTGACTCAACTTCCCCACCACTTGTCTGAACGCACTTTGAGAGCCTATAATATATGAGCTGTACGAAGGCAAAGAAATATTTTCTTTCAGTGTAGGCAGAAAGCCAAGGTTCCTCTGTGATCAAAAAAGTCCTGTGGTACTTACCAGAAATGTATGGGGAGAGCTTTAGGGCCCTGGGAAGATTCCAGTTGAGTAGCAGCTCGCAGAAAACCACCCTGCAGTTTCACCGGAGTGAGTGCTGGCTTGCCCGTAGGGCTGCGCCCCGATGTTAGGCCTCTGTTCCTCTGAGCTTCACCCCAGTGGCTGCTTTCCACGCCCCACACCCTCTGATACCATTTGCCCTGGCTTCAATGTCTAGCAAATGAAAGAAACAGCGTTAAGGGAGGTATTTCCTTTCTTCCATCCTCCTTTCCTCTCTGCCTCTCGTCCTCAAGAGGATGCATGAGAAGGCCCGCAAGTCATAGCAGGGAAGCATCAATTCTTAGTTCTAGCTCTACCTGGCCTGGATAATCATTTTATGCAGAGTGTTCAAAGCCATTTATAGAAAAGAATTGTGAAATGACTTCATTATTTTCTTCATCAACATGTGAATAAAAAGTTCCAAAATACATACATTATGTTTTCTCCCCCCTCACATCTGAGAGAGCATATCCTTTGGTAGACCATATGTCTTTAATATGTACAGAAATTTTATAGTTACTTCTCTGAAAAGTGTCTTCTTTATATTTGCCTACGTGGAGATATCCTCTTGTGCTGGGCACTTCTATTTAAGGAAGGTGGGGCGTTTGGTTGCTGCCACATGGGGTCCAAAAAACTCGAAACCTGTTTTTCCAGTTCAGGGAAGAGCTTCAGGAGAATCCAGGTGTCCTCCTCGGTGGTCACTGCCAACATCAGGAAAGTCCGTGCTCTTCTTGGAGCCACTGCGACCTTTCCCTCCACAGTTCCTTTGTATTTCCTGCCTGTGTTCTCTTTATGGGAGGTGAATTTTGTCCTAGTATTTGGACTTGGATTTTATGTTGGTTCCTGGCTTTGCTTGATCAAGTTTCAGTGGGTAGATTGGATATCATTTATATACTGAGACATTCGTGGAAATGTCTCAAAAGGAAAACTGGAAAAAATTAAAAACAACAGGCTTCAATAGGTAGGTGCTGTACATCAGACTAGCAATTTGGCCTGATGGGGAAGACCAACTCCCTCGAGAAGGGAAGCACTTCACACACGTGTTTACATGGGCTTGAAACAACAGGCAGCGCACTGGAGCTCATGTTTAAGGAAGCAAAATGTATGTTTAAAAGAATTGCATACAGTTCTATTTATGCAAAAGATTCATGTAACTTTATAAAGGTTTTCAGGGATTTTAAAGGATTTTAAGTGCTGTGTTAGGCTGTGCTAGTAGCAGATGTTCAACGGCGTGTTTAAGTTTTTGTTTTACTGAAGAAGCGATGGATTACTTAATATTTTCCTTTTAAAAAATCATACCAAAGCCACTACATTTTAAGTGTAGCTCAGATTCCTCATTTCTGACAAACATAAAAGATTTAAAACAACATAAAGGCTCCTAAAGATAAATATTGCTATCGTAGAGCTGGGAGGTTTCGTTTGCTAAATATTCCCTTCAGATTTCCAGTCTTTTGTGTCATTTCTTGTGCTTTTTCTATGAAGACAGATGGTGTCAGTAATTGCCTATATATTTAATTAAGTTAAAAGGCTACATAGTAAGGTTTTGGCAAAAAGTAGAAAATTCCGTGCTATGAGCAAAGAAAGCAAAAGAAAACGGATTGATAGCATAAGACCCTATTCCTCACCAAGTGCACACTTTGATGTCCGAGTGTGTTGTAATGTGAGATTGGATTTCGTCAATGATAAGAACAAAAGCATTTACTCTGGAAGGTAAAGCCAACTAGAAATCTAGGTGGCAGTTCTCTGACACTGTTGACCAGCTAGATGGGAATGACTGCCCATCGCCCACACCACCTCCAACCGTGGCCCAACACTGAGCGGTTGTTCTGAAGTCCTCTGACTGTCAGGGTTTCTTTTTTTTCCCTTGGGATTTTTCACCTAGCAGGCTAATTACTGTGAAATTATTATGGAGGGAAAAAGCAGTAGCTACTTGTAGAAAGTGGTTTGGAAAACTGAGTGAACCGTTCTCGTGGAGTCTGTTTTCAATGTTCCCGTCCCATGAATCCGCCTTCTGGCTCGACGGCAATATGGTGCTCCCAGCTGCGGCGCCGCAGATGGGCCTGCTCGCTGCGGCTCTTACGGCTTAAAAATGGCTACCACAACACTGATTTTATTCCATTTCGCTTAGTCATTAACATTTAATGATTACCTTATGTGCTGAGCACACGGATGGAATATATTAAAAAAAATAGGAGATGGGTTTTCTGGCTTTAAGCTGTTCAACTCAATTCAACAAGCATATTGAGGCTCTACAAGAGAAACATACATTTTCTTTGGCGATGGTCCTCGAGGAGGAGGGAGTGACTTACAAAGCGTGTCGCCATCAATTCGGTGCAGCGCCACAGGGAGTATCTGCCATGAGAGGAGGGACGGGCTTGGCAGCCAGCGTGGTTTGAACCCTGTCATGGTTTGCACCCTGGATTTGCCACTTGGTAACTGCGTGACCTTGGACATGTCACCCTAGGCCCAGTCCTCATTTGTAAAGTAGGGATAATAATACCCACTTCTCAGAGTGAGAGGATTAGGAATATTACATTTAAAATACACACCTGAGTGCCTGGCACTTGACAAAAATTCTATAAATTATTAGTGTTATCATTAATAGTTACTCTGGCCATCAGTGGCATATCATAGCCCTGAGACGCTGGGGCATGAAGGCAGTGGGGGTGGGATGGACTGAGGCGGGCGCCACGAGGAGCTGGGTTGTGAGACGTGTTGTGAAAGACAGGACGTGGTGTACCGACAGGAAAGAGAGGCCAGGCAGGCTGTAGGGATGAAGACGGCTTGTGGAAGGCAGGAGGAGAATGCATTTACCGAACACGGGAGTCACCAAGCACGTGAGCTTGCTTGGCCGAGAGAGCACTTTGGACATGACTGATGGGAAGGCAACAGTGCCGCATGATGGGAGGGGGCGGGGCAGCGCAGGGCTGTTTGAAGAAATAGGTAAGGCCTAGCGGGGAGGTCCAACCTTTTGGCGTCTCTGGGCCATACTGGAAGAAGAGTTCCCTTGGGCCACATGTTAAATACACTGTGACATGTAATCACAAAAAAATCTCACAATGTTTTAAGAACATTTATGATTTTGTGTTGGGCTGCATTCACAGCCATCCTGTGCCACATGCAGCCCGTGGGCCGTGGGTTGGACACCCCTGGGAGCAAACTACCCTTTACTTTGTCTCTCCAACATTATAATAGAGGTAAAATAAGTTAAAGTGAATGTTAGGGACAGTGTTGCAAGGCAAAATTTTTTTTAGGCTTTAAACTTGACCTTTTAAAATATAATTAATCTTTTTTAAGTTGCATTTCTCAGTTACAGGTGACATTCAATATTATTTTCTATTAGTTTCAGGTGTACAGCACAGTGTTCAGACAATTATGTCATTTACGAGGTGTTCTGCCCAATAACTGTAGCACCCACCTGGCACCACACAGAGTTATTACACTGTTATTGACTGTATTCCCTGTGCTGTACTTTGCATCCCCGTGACTGTTCGGTAACTGCCAATTTGTGCTTATTAATTCCTTCACCTTTTTCACCCAGTCCCCCAACGCCCTCCCATCTGGCAAATCTTTGTTCTTGTTACCTACGAGTTTGTTTCTGTTTTGTTTGTTCTTTAGATTCCACCCATAAGTGAAATCGTATGGTATTTGTCTTTCTCTGTCTGACTTATTTTACTTAGTATAAGACCTTCTCAGGCCACCTGTGCTGTCGCAAATGATAAGATTTCATTCTTTTTCACGGCCAAGCAACATTTTACTGTGTATATGTACCACGTCTTCTTCATTCCCTTGTCTGTTGATGGACACTTGAGTTACTTACTGCAAGGCAAATTTATCACACAACAGGCGACAGCTGGGAGTAGGAAAGGACACTCAGCTTTGTGTTTGTGATACTAGGGGACCAGCTGTAAATACATGCATGTGGAGAACCTTCTGGTCTTTCTTTGCATCAGCAGGGAGCCTTTTCCTTTCCCCCCGCTGCTGCCATGTGCATCCGGTGGAACTGTGGCACCTCCCGAAGAGCACAGGATGTGGTGTGAGGGACCAGATTCGCTCACTGTGAGACCTCTCAGTGCAGAGAGAAGTGCCAGCATTCCACTCAAAAGGAAGCAAGGGTCTCCATGATGAGAGTGGGCATCTGAGGTCCTGGGCGAGATGACCGGGTGGGTCTACTGTATACGCGGACCAGCCACAGCTCTACCCAAGACTTGAGGTTTGGGTTTGTGTTCAATTTGCTGAAAGCTGAGGTTTTACATCATAGGGGGTTAATCAAATATTTAAGGACAGTCACATATGGTAATATTTTATATAAGCAAAGTTGGCTGCACTGTCAGTGTTAAGAGACAAGATTGTAATTGTCGCTATAAAATTTATTGTCATCCTTGCCTTAGTATTTATTGTAGAAGTCATTATCACCACCAGTGTCATCATTATTTCTTGTATATTACAGGTCTGTTTCATTGACACAAAGATGCGGACCTTTTAAAGGGCAGGTCTTTTACTTTAATGCTTCAAAACCCTTTGGGATCTATTTTCACTATACTAGGTATTAACTTGTGATTAACAATGTGCCTATTATAGCATTTAAAAACACTGAATAATAGTCACTTCTGTTTATACTGAAGGCTTATTAAATTTTAATTTAGATATACACTGTTAACTTTCTTATATATAAATAAAATACCTTCCCTAAAGAGAGAAGGTAAATCTCATTGAGCTCCCTTGGGGAATACCCTGTATATCTTGAAAACAGAGATAGGGGGATCTTGCAAATGCAAGTACTGGAGGGGAGACTCGGAGAGAAGTGTTCATTTATTCATTTAATACATATTTATTGTGGGCCTATTATATGTGAGACATGGTGGTGGGTGCTGAAGATACAGCAATGAATAAGGAGGAGTGACAATATTTCTGTGGACCTTGGTTTTCCACTCTCTGAAATAAACATATTCATTTTTGATGCTTATATATCACTTTATGATGATAAAAATGCTCACTGACTTTTAAAACTAATGCTAATTCAATTCAGATTCCATTCACAGTTTGAGAACCTGCTGAGGCCTCCGTGACAGCTTTCCGTGTGATTATGCCATTTGATTTAATAAGAACAGCACCTTATATCTGCTCAGCCTCTCAGAACGTCCTATGGGAAGGAGGGCGGGAGGTTGCCATTTGTCAGTGAAGAAACCAGGCTCAGGGAGACCCAGTGGGTTGTCTGAAGCATCACAACTGGCAAGTGGGAAGACTGGGGCCAGACCCCATCACCCATCATGGCGAGGCTATTTTCAGCTATCTCCTTTTTTTTCAATTCTAGGCTGACATATTTGTATTAGTAACTCCTAGAAACAGTTTTCAGAATATACGGGATATTCTGTGATACTCATGGGGGTCTCCGTTTTTGTCTTTCCTCACAGTTTATACTTTGTAACAAGTCTCATCTTTTGTATCCAGGAAGGGCCATCATCGCTGGTTGCCTGCTGCTGTTTTCCATCTAAGCTCTTTTCTTAAAGATTGGATTTCCTTTCCTTTCTTTTTTTTTTTTTTTGAAGGTAATAGCATCAGTGCTCAGCAGAGATAGTCATTTCAAAAGTTCAAAATTGTCTAAAAATGAAGAAGCTTTTAGTCTGAGAATTTTAACGGAAATCATGTTTGCCAACATACTTGCCTAGCGATTTTATACACTGAAAGGGAGCTGGGGAACGACATGTAAGTGCATGTTTACATGAGAGGAGTCAGCTGTGATATCGGCAAGGCTTAGAGCACCATGGTACCCATGTGTGATTCGTTCTTCTCCACCACCGCCCTTCACGCATCTCCATCCCTCTTCCTCGCCCTCCTTCAACCCTAATCATCTCGCAGCTCAAACCCCACCTACTCTATAGAAACCTTTCTTGATTGCTCCAGACAGAAGGCAGTGAAACTAACACCACCTTTTTGATATCTTTTTATTGTTCTACGTAGTCGTCACTTGAACTTCCTCTTGTAATTCACTTTTTAGGTCTGTGTCCCCAGATAGATTGTGAACTCGCTAAGGGCAGGCACGTCCACTCTGGCACCCTTGCACCCTCTCTAGCACCTACCATGATGGCCCGTACATACTAGGTGCTTAATAAACACTTGTTCTTTCTTTTAGAATTTCCTGCAAGTGAATAAGTAAGCTCAACAGATCCGGATCTTCTAGAATTTTGAAAAGTCTGTCAACCAGCTGGCTGTCATGTGGCTGTCACTGTGTTAGACATCATGATGAGGTTAAAAAGTATTGCAAAGTCCAGTGCTTTCTAGAGGCTTTAGAAATCTCATGGAGGCGATGTTTATGCCTACGAGCCAATAAGAGGGCAAAACAATTGGATGCACGTACATCAAATGGAATTGGGTGAAGGGTATGAAATGAGCTGCCTGATGGCAGGGCACATGTTTGCTCTGATCTCTGTCCCCTCAGCACCTAGCTCGGGGCAGACAGGCCGTCGGGAGGTACTTGCCCAGTGAACACGGCAGTCTGCGCTGGAGGTCTTTGGCAGCTGCATCAGGGCCCTCCCGGAACCTACTAGATACTGCCATCCGGGACACGTTGGGTTTGGAAATAGAGGTGCTGCTTTTTGCTTAAGGACTGGATCCCCTCACGGTAACACGGGGCAGAGCCCCTCCCATCACTTCATGTGGGAAGCCACCTCTCCCTTGTGGGAAGTCACACGGCGACCTTGTGGTTCCACGTATCTGCACGGAATCGCCCCATCCCCAGGGTACAGGAATCTTGGACACAAGTGCGCCGCCACCAGGAGTGGTTTTGTACTCTGCTCCCACCAGCTCCACTTCCCAGGCTGGCCCTTTTCCTCTGGTTCCCAGGCGACCCTGAGTTCTGCCTGATGATCCCAATATTGAAACCCTGCGTTTCCAGACCGTTCCTCCATTCCGCCACCCTAGAATCTCACTCTCATCTCTGCAACTCTGGATGGGATTTTCCACCCTCTTGTCTGGAGCTGATTCCTAATTGTGGGCCCGTCCGTTGTGTACCACTGTTGTTTTATCTGCCTGTCTTTGGGTTCCGGTTCCCTCCCACCATGCCAGCATGGTCAGTGACAGGGCCCAGCTGGGGGCGGAGAGCAAGAATTTGAGATGGATGAGGTCACCTCAGTTTTCTGCCTCCCATGTCTGCTGCAAGACGTGTCTGTATGTAAGGCCATGGACGTGAAAGTGCTTTGTAATTTATAACATTCTGTACACATTAATCATTTTCACGACTCAGTTTTTTTCCTGATTACAGATATAATGCATGCTTACTTTTGCAAATGCAAATGCAGAAAGCACAAAAAAACTGTCGTGGTAACAACTTGCCACAAACTTAGAGGCTTAAAAGTCCAGACGTTGGAACTAAGATCAAGGCATCGACAGGCCTCCCTGCCCCACAGAGGCTCCAGAGGAGGGTCGTCTCCTTGCCTTTGCCAGCTTCTCAAGGCTGCCTGTGTCTGCTGGCTCGTGGCCGCTGCCTCTGTTTGCAAAGCCAGCAGGCCCCTTGTGACTACACTGGCCCCGTGGGTGATCCAGCATAAGTCCTCATCTCAACAGCCTTAAATTAATCACACATGTCACTGTTTATGGCGACATTCACAGGTTTCAGGGCTCGCACAGGCATCTTGTGCCTGGGAGCAGCCCCGCTCTGCCTGCCACACCCTTAGTCCTCCAGTCCACAAATGACAGTTCATAACATCTTCTCTTTTTTTAGTTTCTTTTTGTTGTGTGTATGTTTTTTCTTTTTATAAAATTGTCATATTTTATATATTGTTTAGTATCTGCATTTTACCTTTCCACTGTTCTTTTCTTCTTTAATCCTTGCCAGAGGATATGTTTATTGATTTTAGAGAGAGAGGAGGAAGGGAGTGACAGAGAGACAGAGAGAGAGAGAAACGCTGGTGTGAGAGAGAAACATCAACTGGTTGCCTCCCAGACATGCCTCAACCAGGGATTGAACCCGCAACCTTTTGGTGCATGGGATGACGCTCCAACCAACTGAGCCACCTGGCCAGGGCTCCACTATTGTATAAACAATCTCCTGTTAGATATTCTTTAAAAATTTGATTTTTACTGTATTCATAGCATTGAATTCTATTGATCTGTCCTAACTTGCTTAACAAATTCTCTACTATTAGAATTTGGGTCATTTAAAAATTTTTACTATCCTTAATAATGTTGTGATTAATATACGTGTACATAAATTTTTGTGATTATTTCCTTGTGACATTTCTAAAAAGTAGATTCTTACTATTATTAAATGTTGAATGTAGAAAAGTACTATGAAAATATTGTTGGAATAGCTAATTTTTGAACTGGAAGGTTCTTCAAAGGTCAAATAAGCTGGCCCACTCATTTCACAACAGAGAACCCTGAAGGCGAGAAAGAAAGTGATGAGCTCAAGGTAATACAGTACTTCAGGAAAAAAGCTAGAGCCAACCATTTGAAATGTTGGCACGGTAGAGAGCACCACGAATAAAATGCCGGGGCTCGGTCGGCATCAAAGCACAGGGGCACGGCGGTGGGGCGTCGTGTGCAGGAGAACACGATGGCTGGGTTGGCTGGGAGGTGGGTTGGCTACACTGGACAAACAAACGGATAAGTGAATAAGTAAGTATACTGAGGGAAAGACACCCAGGTTTATAGCTGTTGGAGAAGTTATTTATTTTTTTTAAGCATGGAAAAGGGGAAGTCTAGAATCTTGAAGCGTTAGATTGGAATTAGAGATATGGGCAGGAATGCATGGTTTTAAAATACATACACTGACAGGCTTGTCAAATTAAGATCGGCACCATTTTAAAGCTATAGCATTGGGTGACAGCTAGAGTAATAAAAGCAAAGGATGAAATAAATAGGAAAAATGTATATACACTGATAGATACAGAAATAGTTATAGAAGTATATATACATATATATGCTTGTGTGTATTATGTGTGTATACACACACACACACACATTTCTTGCTCTGTCCACAGAGAGACTGGAAACAATGACCCTCTAGTAGCAAGGAGAGCACCAAGAGTTCATATCTCAACACCATCTCCCACCAAAAGGACCCAGGCTCCTAGGTTGGTTCTAGGTCTGGATTAGGGCAAGTGTAAGATGAACCTGAAACATCTCATTGTGCTAGAAAGTAAGACAAAGTTCAAGGTGTAATGGGAGCACCTCTCAAGTACACAAGAGCCACCCTGAAGGGGCCCCCACTGGCTAAATCTGGGGCAATTTAAACATCAAGACAATAAAGTATGTAATATAATTGACTAAAGAGCGTAGAACTAGGGAGTTCAAACTAGTGTAAATACATAGAGGCACACCTGCACCTGTCCATGCATGCAGACTCACACACACGTATGTTCACACATGCACACACACACGACTGAAAGATAGAGAAGAAAAACTCTCCCTTGCAGTAGATTGCCAATGAGTAAATATGGAAAGAATGATGGAAATAGAAAATTGCCATAAACCAGCAATTTTCAATTCTTTTCATCTCACGGCACACATATGCTAATTATTAAATTCTGTGACATACCAAAAAAATATTATGTTATTTGTTGATTCAACAAAAACAAATAAATATAACTTTCATTTTTCACAACACATGGCTATTGTTATATTAGTTGTTGTCATTTTTTTAACTTGAAAATTGGAGGGAAAAGAGGTCAGTGCTCCTGACTAAACAGTCAGTATTACATGTTTTAAAAATTCTTGCAGCACGCCAGTTGAAAATCACCGATTTACACAACTGAATACTACTCAGTCATTAAAAAAGAAGGAAATCTCATCTTTTATGACAGTGTGATGAACCGGAAGAGTATTATGCTCAGCGAAATAAGCCAGTCAGAGAAAAACAAATACCATATGATTTCACTCACATGTGGAATCTAATGAACAAAATAAACTAACAAATGAAATAGAAACAAACTCTGACACAGAGAACAAACTGACAGCTGTCAGAGGGGAGGGGGGCTTTGAGGTCTGGATGGAAAAAGGTGAATGGATTTACCAATCCCCCCCAACCTCCCCCCAAAAACCTCATAGAGAGACAACAGCATGGTGATTACCAGAGGGAAAAGTGGGGTCAGGGGAGGCAGAAGAGGGTGATGGAAGGAGACTTGACTTTGGGTGGTGAACAAACAACACAACATACAGATGATGTGTTGTAGGACTGTACACCTGAAACCTATATGATTTCATTAACTAATGTCATGTCACCCCCAGAAATTCAATAAGAATTAAAAAAATATTACCACTTCCATAGTGGTGGTGGACTCAGGAGAATTTGGCAATGGATGTTGAGTTCTGTGGGCGGAAATTTGTTGGGGAATGAGATAGCGGTATGCTCTTGGACCACCTTTCCACAAAATCTTACAAAAGGAAAAATTACAGACTCAGTTACAAAGGAAAGGAGTAATAATTTTACCGTGAAGAAACATGGCTGAAAAAAAAAAGGAGAAAAGCCACAAATGACAGTTGGGAGAAGACATTTGCAACATGTATAAGAGTCAGAGGGTGAGAGTTCCTTACATACAAAGAGCTTCTACAAATCAGCATTTGTATTACAGCCCAATTTAAAAGGGGAAAAAGACATGACAAGGCAATTAAGACAAAATATATAAATGGCCAACAAACATATGAAAAGATGTTCATCATCAGTAATAAAGAAATACCGAGGAAAACAAGACAACATTTTTCTCTATTAGACTGGCAAAAAAAATAAGAGGTTGATAATATACCAGTCTCTTCACTGGCACCACAGCGCCTGCCAATTGGAGCAGAGGCTAAGGTGCTTTCTGACGGGACGTTACTTGCAAAACGGCTAGGCAATACTCCGGTGATTTTGCAATTACAGCTTACACATATACTATATAGAGAGCTAACGTACTTCCCTGGCCGACGTAGAAACACCCTTTGACGTGCTCCCTGAGAACTTCCTCCAACGTTCTATCAAAAACTGTCACACAAGAGGCTGTATACTCAAGCACCAGCAGGAGGAGACAAGAAGTCACAGCATGATGAAATCGGAGAAGCCTGGGTTAACGTTCGCGTGTCCCGTCCCTCAAAGGGCGCCTGAGCTCTTCCCTAACAGCCCTGGCACCGCCATCCAGCATCTGCTGGAATACCCTGTAATTGTTCGTTCATTCATTCGTTCGACGAATGTTTGCTGAACACCTACTTTGTGCCAGGGCAGAGACAGTGCTGAGAACTGAGTGGGGAGCAAAATGAGACAGAGTGCATCTCCTCAGAGAGCGTGTACTCTACAGGGGGAGACGGCTTAATCACATCACCACGCAAATAAGTTTAAAACCGTGACTACAGTCAGTGGTGTGAAGGAGAGGTCCCTGATAATATGAGAACCCGACGCAGGCAAATTTGACTTTGTCAAGGGAAGGCTTCCCGAAGAAAGTGTGGCTTGTGCTAAAATATGATGGATAGGAAGGGGGTCAACTAGGCAAAGAAGAGGCAAGAGCATTTCAGGCAGAGGGCAGCATGTGTAAAGGCCCTGGGGTAGGACATGGTATGATGACTAAGGCGGGCAGAGAGAGGCTAGTGCAGTTGGAAAAGAGAGAAATAGAGGGAGTGTTAATGTGAGAAAAGACTGGCACAAGGGACCAGTCAAGTGAAGGGTGCAATTTTTATTCCAGAACCCCACAGGAGTGTGGTGCTCCCAGGGACAGGACCAGCTCAGGGTTTGGAGAAGATTCCTCCAATTGTCCTGTGCATTTTCCCTATGGTATTCCCTATGGAATTTCCCGGTGGTATCACATATAAAGTGTGAATAAATAAAAACCACAAGTTAACTGTCCTCATAGTTCCATCCTCCCTACCACCCCAAGGATGGCAGGTTTAATCCTTCTTTCCCAGGACAGACATCTGGGGAGGGCAGCCTCCCCTGCTTGCCTTCCCCCTGCTCCCCGGCCACCCAGCTCTTCCACCAGAGGGCACTGTTTCTGTCCCCCCTCCTCCCAGGGCAGATTCTTTCTGAATGCCTTTCAGTGGGTCCTTTTCTCTCAGCCTGCAGGCCTGGGGAAGGAAAGTAAAACCAATGGAAGGCCCAGGAAGACAAATAGAAAATGATTATTGAACAAGCTGAAAAGTGCCCAAAACATAAACGCTCACTTTGAAACCATCATCGGACTGAAACGGAGGACCGTAAACCTGAGAACAATGAATGTAAAACAATGAGAGTGTATTTACGACGCTGGATGGCCAGAGAGAGTGGGCAGGAGGCCTTTTCACCCTTTAGATAGAGGTCTGGTCACCCAGCAGTAGCAGAGAAGGAACTGAACATTAGGGGAAAAGCCAGGTCCTGTGAAGCAAACTGAATTTAAACACAATCTGGACTGTCACACACCAGAGCCACACCTGTGCACGTGAAGGAGCTTGCAGATGGAGTACGAATGAACAAAAGTACGATGTAGGATAATAGCATATAGGAGGTTATGGTCTATACGAAGTTGATGACAGTACCCACATTACATTTGGGTAGTCTGTGTGCCGTAACAGTGTAAAGATAACAAAAGGAATCAAGTCCCGAATGGAAGACAGTGGCTGCCTCTGGCAGGAGGCAGGGTCACGGGAGGGGGAGGGGCAAGGAGAGCCCAGACGGGAGTGGTGTTGGCACCACTTTATTTCTCAAGCTGGGTAGGGGCACGTGACATTCATTATATTATTATTTAAGCCTTTTTATACTTATAAAATACTTCTCAGCATATTTTTTAGAAGAAAAAATGGGCAACCTAAGTTGCTGGGGAACTACTGACAAAAGGAACAGGAACCGGGACTCCTGACTCCTTCCTAGGGATTGACGTTCTATTTAAAAACAGGATCTATTCCTAGATGGCATAGAACCGTCTCACAAAAAGACACAAGCAGGGCATTAAGGTCAGGCAACAGAGGTGACAGAACTATGTGTCATGAGCCACGGTCATTTAAACTCCAACTGTACCCAGATGAGAAGACCCTGGTCCTGTATTTCCAGACATAAAGCCTGGTCTCGCACAGACTGGCACGGACCGTGCACATGCTGATTGTAGGGCGCCAGCTCACCCGGGGAGTAGTGCATCTTAGAGGCTCCCTCGTATGCCCTGTGGCATGGGTGGGGACAGTATAGGGTCTACATATTTTGGTATGTCACATGGCATCAAGTGACTTACCTGCTGTTCCATGGTTTTTGGATCAATAAAGGTCACCAGGTCTACAGACAAGTAACCAATCACATTTCTCATTCTACAAGCGTCTCCAATCCGGTGGCACAGAGAAACGAGAACTTGGGGGTCCACGGAGGTCTGAGGCACGGTGGTCCCAGAGGAGATGAAGGGGCCTTCTGCATGAAACTGGTCCCCTGTGGACAGCACCCTGATTTCTCCGTTGGGCTCTATCAGCATGTCCACTGTCAGGTTGGTGACGCTTTCTGCAGGGGGGTAAGCTTCGACCACGCCTCCTGGTGGGGAAAGCACGGGACAGTGAGAGGACTGGTTCACAGGTGCTGGGCCCACTTAGAGCAGGAGGGCGGGGGCCAGGCTCTGGCAGATGCACTGGGTTTTGGGGCCTGTGCCTGCCATGTCTTGTGAGACCTTGGGCAAATAGCTTCAATTCTCTAAACTTCCTTTCTCTCATCTGTACAATAGGCATAATAAAATCAATTGACCCAATTGTTTTGAGTCTTAGAGGTACAGTGCCTTTAATATTTAGCCCCATACTTGGCATACAGCAGGACTCAATGGATGGTAGTTTTAGTTCTCATCATAATGAGGGAAAAACCATAAAAATCATCATGTCTATGCTCATTCGTTATATAAATTATGAACCTGAGGCCTCAGGCAAATCCCTTCGGGAGAATGAGCTGCCCAGAGTCCACAGTTCACGCCTGATGACCAGTGTTCTTACTGTTCACTTTCACTGCTTTGTGAAGTTTGACAGTTCAGGGCTTTCATTAGGCATAAGAACGCTGACCACTATGTCAAGCCGAAGGACTCCTATAGAAAGCCAGTTGTAAATCATTTTTTGAAATACAGAGCTAGGTGAAGCTGCCATTTTTTTTTTAAGATGGAGAGGAGAGGTTTTGTTTGTTTGTTTGGGTTTTTCCCCCAGAGAGAGAGAGAGAAAGAAACACTGATGTGGGAAAAACACCAATAGGTTGCCTTCCATATGCATCCCAGCTGGGGACCAAACCTGCAGCCCAGAGATGTGTCCCAGCTGGGGGTTGAACCTCTGACTTTTTGGTTTATGGGACAATGCTCCAACCAGCTGAGCCACACCAGCCAGAGCACTGCTGCCCTTCTTGAGAAACAGGTGTGCTTCCTCCTTGCTGATAGTGAGTGCTTTTGCTTTGAATAACAGAAATCACACAGGCAAACTGGATGCTAATCACAGCAACAAGATCAGCCCTCGCTAATTCTGTTGACTAGTGGTATTTACAAATATCACATGATCCTGATTTTCTATTTTCAGGCCTAACATAAATCTTATTGTATATGTTATCTCTTTTATAGAGAAAATTAAATATTACTTGTAAAGAATTAGATGATGTAATTTAAAAGTAAAAATAGCTAAGTTTCCCACCACGTCTAAGTGTTCCCTAGACGTGGTGGGCTCAGGAGCCTGGCAGTGTTAAGATAAACTTGGTCTGTTATTTCACAGAAATGCTGAGAGGTGGCCTCTGCCCATGGGCTTTGAACAGCATATATGGTTAAATCCTGAGATTTTAGCACGTCTTAAAGGCAGCCAACTGTTATTTTATGCAAAGGCACTTTGCATAAATTGAAAGGCACTTCCACTAATTTCTACAAATGTAGTTGGGACTGGCCCTAAAGAAAGCTGAGTTTTAGAAGGAAAGCTGAGTTATCTTTTCAGTTGGTTTGAGATACGCTTTTCTTCAAATGAGGCCGACTAGTGTGCACTGCACCTAAATATCAGTTGTTGGGGAGTTTGTAAGGATAACACAAGAAAACAGTAAAATCCACAATAAACTCCCCTATTGAGTCTCTTTGATTTTGATAATCTTGTGACGTTAGCTGTCATCTGTATTTTGAAAGTGTTTCGGTGAAAACTCACTGTCCTTCATACTTACAAGATCACTTTAGATTCCTACTTTCAAGCAGCTCATTTGCATTGTCCTCTCAGCATCGTGACCACAGTCTTTTCATTGCTGATTTCTTCCCTTTCAAAGCAGTTAACTCCTTTTCCTATAGAAATGTATCGCCTTTAACATAACCCTATGACCATGCAGAGATCAAATTTGCAGCCCATTTTGTGGCCACAAGCACACTGAGAGAGCAGAAATGCGTGGCGGGAGATGCAGGGCGGTGGTGGCCCCAGTGGGGACAGAGGACCTGGCCTCGCCGAGCCAGTGAACTTCCGTGTAGGCCTGGTGCTCGCATGGGGCTCAGAGCTGGGCAGAGGTTTGAAAATACGTGAAAATAACTTACTCAACCAGATTTTTGAGATGTGTGAAAATTGTAGGATCTAACTGTGTTCCCATTTACCACATTTTGGTGTGTGATTTTGCTTCAGTTACTTCTTAGCTTTGAGTCTGTTTCTTCATCTATAAAACTGGGTCTTTAATAAAACTAGTTCTGCCTCCATGAACAGGCACTGTGTTTACAACATGGCTGGAAGGAAGGAAGGAAAGAAGGAAGAAAAAGAAAGAACAGAGATGGACAGGGGTTGAGGCACTGCTGAAGCTGTGTTCACACAGACCAGGGGAGACGAGGCAGTGGCTGGGAAAAGCCTTTCTAACCTACAAACCTCACGAGAAAATATGTAGATTAGAGCAAGGTTTGCAGGCTGACTTTGGAAGACCTGGAAACCGCCTAACATCCTGTCCTGGATGGACCTGGAGATCTTCACAGTCTTCCCCTCCTAACTTAAAAAGAAAACCCTTATTCTTGGCCATTCCGTTGTTGTCGGTCACTTATTTTCTTCCAGTTGTGCCTAGAGCTGACTCTTTTCATTTTACTTTTCTGTCAGTGGGTGCGTACAGAAATTTGTAGAGTCACGGAAATTCAGAATTGAGAGAACACTGGAGACCACACAGCATTGCCTCCCCCGCTTGTGAAGACCCCTTTTTAACATTCTTGTCAGATGGCTGGCCAGCCAGCCCCTTGATAAATAATTCATTCACAGGGTTTGCTGAGTCCTCCCACCCCACCCTGCCCAGCCAGGGTATTGCAACCACCAGCAGATCTGTCCTTTCTGATGCCCTGTCTACACTGAGCTGAGGTGTGTTCCTTGATACTCCCTGGCTCTGGCCAAATCTCCCGGAGTAACTCAGGCATAGCTCTGTGTGACACGGGCTCTGCTACACACCAGCAGAGTGATCTGGGGCAAGGTAGCTGATCATTTGTACTGCCCTTTCCCCTGTGTAAGACGAGGGTGGTAATGGTACCCTCCTGATAGGACTCTTGGGGGGGGTCACACGAATTAATACACACATACTTAGATTAGTGCCTGGCACACAGTAAGCACTGTTGGTGCTTACTATGTTATCATCACTGCTATTAGCGTCATCGTGCCGTTGCCGTTGTTCCCATAGGACTATGGTACTATTACATATTGACGTTAATATAATATTATTATCACCTGATAGCAGTGGCTACCATGGCAACGTGATCTTCTATAGCCTGTAATACTGACCTCTTGTCACTCATGTGGGTAACATAAAGCATGTCTACCTCATGCCGTAACCTGCTAGAGAGTAAGGGGTGTTGCCTGGGTGTCCCTGGGTGCAATACTCTCACAGGGACCCTGCCATGGGGGAGACACGTCCTTCACTCCATTCATTCCCCTGTTCACGGACCTCCTGACGCCCTTAGAAAATGAGGATGAGTCAGGAGAAGGAGGGTGAAAGAAATGGAGGATGCCTTTATTCCAGGGCTGCAGAGGACCTTTATTTAGAAGTCCTGCCTTTGGAGCTGGAGGTGAGACGTTTCTACTCCCCTAGACAACAGAAGAGGGAGCCAACATTTACTAAAGACCTACTCGGGGTCGGCTCTGTGGCAGAAGCCTTCACATCCGTTTCACTGAACCCTCCCATCAAATCAGCACTGTGAAGTAGGCGAAGGAAGAAATTGGGCCTCGGAGGGTTTAAGCACGTTGCTCATGGTCCTGGATGAGATCCAGATCCCGGTCACCTGACTGCAAAACCCACCTCCCCGGGGAAGTCTGGGGTGCAAGAAAAGGGCTGCAGTCGTGGGCTGTGCATGTCACGCTTGGTGTGCTCAGCTCTGATTTACTTAAGAGGCTGAGTGCAAGATAAATATTTAGGCAGAGTTTCAAAGAAAAAGAGAGTCTGCTGTAGGAGCACTTTTCTAAACTGACACAAGAGAGGCAGGGTGTTTAAAGTGGCCCCAGGTTGACCCGAAACTAGAATTCAAGGTTGTGGAAACTGATGCTCGATAGAAACTTCACAGTCTTATTTACCTTGACTGAGAAATGTGTGGAGGAATTTCCTCCACGTCGGGAAGCGTTTCTCATTGACTGGCTGAGCGTGCTGTGCTAAAATGCCCGCCAGCTCCTCGGAGATCTTCACCAAAGCTGGCTCCTGCAGAAACAAATTAAATAGAACCACAAGCAATTTTACTACAGAAATGAAAACTGCTTGTGGAGTGATTAAAAACCAGGCCTCCAACAGGCAAAAAAAAAAAAAAATGTGGTTACTGTTTACCCAGAGTCATAAAGCCATTTTGAAAAGTTTCTCCCTTTTTGCAGCCACTTGGGTTTTCATATTCTGAAGCGATCTGGCCCCTCAGTGTTGCTGCTTGCCGTGCCTGTTGGCCCTGAGAGGCAGCCTCCTGCCTGGGCATCAGGGGATTCCGGTTTCAGCCCCATGGTGGCCCCACCAGCTCAGTGTCCTTGGGCCATGTGCCTCCCCACTCTGGGCCTCAGTTTCCCTTTATGTAAACATCAGATCCTTTAGGCCTGAATGTTTTTTACTCTATGACCTTACCAGGGATGGCCCAGGAGAAATTACAGAGAGGGGAGGGTCTTTCTTGTGTACCTCCATCTCCTTAAGCTGTGCCCTTACTCTTGTTGGGGTGCCTCTATGTAACTGTACAATCAAAGCTTTGGGCTGACACTATAGGTGTGGGGTTTTAGGTGGGGGCAGGTTGGAAGAGTGAGGTGAGGGGGGGCTGGGCCCATTTAACTAGATGTGAGACTGGCCCCAAATCATTGTAAAACAACCTCAAACCACTGAGCCTCCTGTCAGAATGAAAACAGTAGGGAACCCTCCGATGAATTAGAAGCTCGGCTTTTTGATAGAAAAGTCCTCAGTTTGCCAGGACAATTTTGTTTTGGAATAATCTTAGACTATCTAAAATTTTTCAACTGGAAGCCTCCTCTTCAGATTTTATCTCTGCCAGAAGGAGGCTAGCGCCGTAGATGCAAAACCATTTGATGGGCAGAATTCATACCTAAAATATGGACATGGGTGAGAAGAACTCAGGCTTGCTTTGGACTGCTGGGAACTTCCAGATCTATAGGTGAACGCTCAGTACTTTGGGGAATCAGAAAAAATCAGCTTTGGAGAGTGGGGCTATAAGGAGTCTGTGATATAATCTGTAAGCCCGGTTATTTACAAGCTCCCCGACCTTAAGGTGGTTGTCCTCACCCTCCTCCCAGCTGCTTGGAAAACCTGGCTCATTCTGGGTCTAGTGCCCTCTGAAAACCCACATTGGAAGACAAGCATCTGAGAATACATATATACTCTAGGCAGGTCCAAGTAATCTGAATAATTTCTGAAACATCCAGAAAGTCCTGGCAGGAGGGTCTGATTACTTAGCGTAGTAAATACTTGACATAGAAAACAAAATGTCAGACGAAAGGGAGAGAGCCCTGGACCACACTCGTTCAGGAAGGCTCCCCACACAGCACGGGAGGTCTGCTAGGAGGGGCTGGGGAAGCTGGCTCAGGCCGCCTGCCTCTGCCCTGGGAGGCAGACAGGGACATTGCTGTCACAGCAGAGGGTCTTTCCCCTTTTGTATCTTGCATAAATGTACACACATTTTCCCCCTGCTCTCACCGTACATCCCATCATTTCCCCAAAGCCCTGCATCTAAATCACAAATAAGCACACAAGACATGTAGTCCCAACGACCTCCCTCTTGGTTCCTTCTTTGAGTACTGTCCTCTGAACTCATCCTTCTTGTTGTTCTACACTCGTTTCCGTTAAAATCATTCTACTCCTTTAAAGAGACCAATTGTCTGTGACTCATGAAGTGGCCCAAAGCTGGGCCCAGGAAGCATGGCTGTGGACTCCCACCCTGTTTGGGAAAACCGAGCAACGAGGAAGGAGGCCACGCAGGCCAGGCCCTCCCCCAGGACAGGGGAGACTTCCCTTTTGTTCTGCCTTCCGCCCTCCTTCTGAAAGGTGTCGGACCCTCCACCCAGTGCTCTGTTATGTGATCATTCACATCAGGACACCAAAGAGGAACAATTCATTCATTCGTTTATTCATTTACTCACCCACATATCAAAAATTACAGGTACTTGGAGTGTCAAAACCAGAGACAGATGGTGAACAGTGGTCGTTGGGTGCAGGTGCGGGGGAGTGGGGAGTTAGCGTTTACTGGGTAGAGAGTTTTGTTCTACGAGATGGTAAGAGTTATGGAGATGATGGTAGTGATGGCTGCACAACCTTATGAACATATTAATACCACCCAACCGTATATTTAAAAGTGGTTAAGATGGTAAATTTTACGTTATGTATATTTTAGCACAATAAAATATTGGGGGAAAAAATCACAGAATGTCAGGCCTTTTAAGTTACTGAAGTAGGGGGAAAAGTGTTTACGTACTTTGGGAGCTGGAGATGGAGAGGGTGCAGTGAAGGGGCGGTGAGCCCCTTGTCACCTAAATCTTGGAACCGGGTCTCCATCCACTTGAGGAGCAAGTCCAAACTCCTCAGCGAGACGCAGAAGGAAGTGTCTCTGCGGTGCGGGCTCTGACTCCTGAAGCCGTCTCACTTGTCTCCTCTCGGTCCGGCCTCGCCCAGCCGCCCCGGCTCCATCTCAGTTTCCGCCTCCTCCCTCCTCTTCCTGCCCTGCCTCACCTCTTCTGACCCTTAGTGAGTTAATTCCAGTCACCCCTCCTCCAGGAAGCCTTCTCTGCCACCCGCCGGGCACCCTTTCTCTGTGACCTCTGGCTCCTCAGTGGTGCAGTCAGTGGCTTTGAAGAAAAGTATATTTTATTGATTATGCTATTACAGTTGTACCAGTTTTCTTTCCCTTTGCCCCCGCTGCCTGGTACTCTTTTCCCTACAGCAATCCCCTCCTTGAGTTCACGTCCATGGGTCATACGTATAGGTTGTTTGGCTTCTCCATTTCCTATAATATTCTTAACATCTCCCTGTCTATTTTGTGCCTGCCAATTATGCTTCTTAATTCCTGTACCTTTCCCCCCATTCTCTCTGTCCCGCTCCCCACTGATAACCATCTATGTGATCTCCATTGCTATGATTCTGTTCCTGTTCTAGTTGTTTTCTTAGTTTGTTTTGTTTTGTTTTTTAGATTCAATTGTTGATAGTTGTAACTTTATTGTCATTTTACTGTTCAGAGTTTTGATCTTCGTTGTCTTAAATAATTCCCTTTAGCATTTATATAATAAGGGCTTGGTGATGATGAACTCCTTTAGCTTTATCTTGTCTGGGAAGCACTTTATCTGCCCTTCAATTCTAAGTGATAGCTTTTCTGGATAGAGTCATCTAGGTTGTAGGTCCTTGTTTTTCATCACTCTGAATACTTCTTGCCAGTCCCTTCTTGCCTGCAAAGTTTCTTTTGAGAAATCAGTTGATAGTCTTACGGGCACTCCTTTGTAGGTAAGTCTCTGCTTTTGTCTTGCTGCTTTTAAGATTCTCTCTTTATCTTTAAACTTTGGAATTTTAATTATGATGTGTCTTGGTGTGGTGTGCTTTGGGTCCCATTTGTTTAGGACTCTCTGTGCTTCCTAGACTTGTATGTTTATTTTTTTCACCAAATTACAGAGGTTTTCTTTTATTATTTTTTCAAATAATTTTTCAGTTTCTTGCTCTTCCTCTTCTCCTCTGGCATCCCTACGATTCAGATGTTGGCACATTTGGAGATGTCCTAGAGTCTTCTTATTCTCTCCTTGTTTTTTTGAATTCTTGTTTATTCATTCTGTATTGGTTGACAGATTATTTCTTCCTTATGTTCCAAATCGTTGATTGGAGTCCTGGCTTCCTTCCCTCCACTGTTGGTTCCCTGTGGATTTTTCTTTATTTCACTTAGTGTAACCTTCATTTCTTCCCTTATGTGTTTGCTGTAGTCAGTGACTTTTCTGAACATCCTTATCACCAGTGTTTTGAACTCTGTATTTGATAGGTTGGCTATCTCCGTTTTGTTCAGTTCTTTTCCTGGAGATTTGATCTGTTCTTTCATTCGGGCCGTATTTCTTTGTCTTCTCCATTTGGCAGCCTCCCTGTGTTTCTGTGTGTTAGCTAGAGCTGCTTTGACTGCATCTTGGTGCACCAGTTACATTGTAAGGGCGGAGCCTTAGGTATTCACCAGGAGCAACCAGCTTTGCTCCTTTGTGGTGCTATATGTGGGGGAGGGTCCAAGAGGGAATGATGCCACTTGCTCATCTCTCACTCCATTTCCATTATTCCCCCCACTTCCCATATGTAACTGGTGCCCTTGTAGCTGCTGCCCTGGTGCTGAATCCCAGAGTGGGTGAGTTTGCATTGGTTCTAGGACCATGTCAGTCCTTTAAATGAACTCCCCTGAGTGACTGACAGTTTCTTCTGCTGCACAACCCCCACTGGTTTTTACAGCCAGAAGTTATGAGGCTTTATTTTCCTGGCACTAGAACCCTGGGCTGCGCAGTCTGGCCTGGGGCTGGGATGGCTCACTCCCCAGGTGTCCCTCCTGGTTTTTATCCGCCACATGTGAATGCCGAACCGCCCATTCCGCTGGCTGCGCTGCACTGCCTCACCACCACCACACCACATCCTCTGCACTGTGGCTCCCCGTCTCTGCCCCTCCTGCCCAGCTAGATGAATATTTCTTCTTTAAATACTTGGTTGTCGGATTTCCATACAGTTCAATTTTTTGGCAGTTCTGGTTGTACTTTGTTTTGAGGTTAGTTGTGAACCTCCTTATGGTTGTGCAAAGGGGCCAAGTGTTTCTACTTACGCCTCCATCTTGGCTAAAAGTCTGGTCAGTGGCTTTGAGACCAGTTCTGCCCAGTGCTTGGCACAGGGAGCACTGAACATTTATGGGATGAATCATAGCGGTGGTCACCCAGGGACCCAGCCCTGAGCAGCTGAAGTTACAGAATATAAGAAAATGTGAAACAGGCCCCTTCCTTGCTGCCCAGGAGCCACCTAGATGATAACTACTTAAGAACCAGTAATTCTTACTGGGTGGATATTATGGGATTCCCTGCCCCTGAGGGGCATGGGAAAGATAAATGAGGTGACATTTGTGAAGTGTCACCTCAGACACAACATGCTATGTGAGGCCCAATAATTAACTTGCGAGGCCGTGGCACGTGCAAGGCACCTGGATGCTGTGCCAGGTGCCCCACCACCTCTGCACACAAAGCCAGCTAGCTTCCGCGGTGCGCAAAGCCACAGCAAGGGGTGCATTTCCTAGAGGGAAGTCTGCTGCGGGGTCAGAGGATGACTTGTGTCCCGTCATGAGAAGTGCAGTGCTGCAGGCATGGGCAGGGTGACGTTCAGTAGGGGGTCCTGGGACACACGGAAGCAGCTTGGAACATGATTACTTCTCTAAGGGAAAAATAGACAAACAATGGGAGGGGGATATTAACTGTTTGACTTATTTCTTTATTTTAAAAACACCTGATAGGAAATGCAAGGATTCTACTAAGAGTGGTCTTAATACCAGTGAAGAAAATGATCTTTTTATCTCTACAAAAATAAAAAGAATACAACACGACCTGCAACTCATATATTCAAGAAAGGGCAGCAAAATGACATTCTGTGTAAGAGTTTCAAGTTACCTCATTCCCCGCACTCCATCCCTGAGACAGCACAGCATTTTCTGGGGATGCAATGCTGCTTACGAACTGTTGGGAGAGGCCAGAGTCTCAGTGGCAGAGGAGTCTGTCACAGCAGTGGTGTGACCAACTGAGGACACCTCCTCCTTGGGGGCAAGAAGGGCTCAGCAGTCACAAAGGGCCTACTGATGTCGGCTGTGAGTTTGTGGTTTGCGAGGCAGTTTCTGTTCCCTAGTGATGACCATTCTGCACGGTACAAACTTTACTACAACTTCAAGGGTGGATGCTGGTAAGGGAAGATCTATAGCTATTCAGGCTCATCCTGTTTAGAATAAACTTAAGTACATGCAGAGACACACAGAGACACACACAGACACGTATGCACACACAAAGACACAGCCGCTCCGGACAAACCCCCACATTCCTGTGAACCATCCAACAGTATTTGTGAAATACTTCTCTTGTCACAGCAGGGTCACATTCATTATCTGGTTCAGTCCTCCCAGGAGCCCTCTGAGGTCGGCCAGCACAGCGTCGTCCCCTGCTTTGCAGAGGGGAAGTGGAGGCTCCCCGAACGCAGAGGCTTGTGTCAGATGCCTGCTGACTTGGCAGATTCTGTTCCTGGATGGCGTTTAGCATGTGATGAAAGCAGAAAACAATGGACGTAGGGGAACCATTGCTAGTTTGCTTTCTTTTCTGCTTTTCCACCCTCCTAAAGTGTGTGTGTGTGTGTGTGCGTGCGCGTGTGCATGCGAGCGTGTGGTCGGTTACAGGCCAGCGACCAGGCGCATGTGCTCCATCTCACAAACCTGGGTGTCAGTAGTTGGGGAGTTGCTTTTTGTGGAGCCACGTCGAGGGGTGGACCCCTGGTCAGTGTCTGAGAGAGCCGGCCGCCCACACGGAGCAGGTCGTGGAGGCCAGATGACTCTGGAGCTGTGGAGAGTGTACAGCTTGTGGACAATAAACACACATTAGAAAAACACCCTTTACCTTTTGGGGGGAAAAATCAGAATTCCAGATTTTCACTCTACCTCGATGGCACTAGTTCTGACAATCACAGTAGCTGCCGAACTTTGTGGAGCCAATGACTCTAGAGTCATTCCCATCCGGGAGGAACTTGAACCCCATCTGCACCCCTGCACAGCCTGCTCACCCTTTGGCCGGTACCCACATTGATCCCTCAGAGTGTGGCAACAGTCATGACCTTGGAGGCTTCCGGGAAGCATGGACCTTTCCTCTCAGCTCTCTCTCTTTTTCTATCAAGAAAGTGTAAATTTGAAGGAACAGATTTTTGACTTGAAGGAAATTCGGGACATCTCAGGGGAAGCTGCTAGCATATCCAATTTAATACTGGCTAGAGCTACTTCAAACTCCAGAGAGTTAACTTTCTCAAGTAACTCCTGTGTGTGTGTGTGTGTGTGTGTGTTGGGGAGGATGGAAAAAGAGGAAGAAGGAATACAAATTAGAATGCTCTAAATATCAGTCCCAGAAAAACTCATTTTATCTTAGAAGCTTTTTGGCTGGCTCTGCAGTGGTGAGCTAAGTAAAACAATGTCTTGGCTACTCACCTCCAGCCTCCCACACCAGACAGTGCTTGGCGGTGTTCAAAAGAGAAACCAAAGGACCTGCCTAGATGGTCCTGCTTTACAGGGGTTTCTGGGGTTCCTAAGTGAAGGAATGGAGGCCGAACGGCCAAGACAGCGGCCTGGAGCACTAAGCAAGACTGTCAGGGTTGGGAGGGGCCCCGTGGACTGTCAAGCAGATGCCCCAGGTGACAGAAGAGGTGCTGGGCCTTCGGCACACGCACACTGGACACGGAGAGTGCAGGAGCTCTCCATCTGCCTCTGGCCTGGGCGAGTGCTCTCCACCACTTCTGCCGCCGCTTGCAGGGTGCAATGAGTGGGATGGGATTTCAGTTGGCTAGTTGTACAAAGATGGAGAACGGAGGGGTTCCGAAATCAAGGGTGAGTTTGCTGTGCGTGGGCCATTTTTGACCATTATATTCATTTTTTAGGTAAAATAACAGCTCTTGCTTACTGAAAGCTTACCAGGTGGCAGGCCTGTAGCAGGGGGTTTGCATTTATCATCGCAAAGCCACTCTCTGAACTGGTTACTATTGTCCCTGTGTCATGTCACACAGACATGGAGCAGTGAAACTGGGATTCAAATCCAGTTGCTACCAGGATGTCACAGTGCAGTGGGATCTGTAATTGCCATCAGTGGGAACAAATTGCCAGTGGGCACTCTGGGTCAGATTGGTTTGTCCACATGTGATGCCAAGTCTGTGATGTCATTATTTATGGAAAAGGGTAGAACTGACACCCGTTGTTGGCCACCCAGCGTCTCTGTCCCTCTCTCAGGGTAATGAGGTCCTGAACTTCCTTGCAGGAACTGCCATTATCCCATTCTTAGCTATGCTGGTTGATTGAGAGTGATTCCACTCTCAGCTCTGAGGATGGGCCCCTGGTTAGCAAAGCCTTCCCCTGGCCACAGTCTTTGGTTCAGGACGGGCACGTGACCCAAGTAGGCCAATCAGATGTTCGGAAGTGCTTGCTGGGGCCTTCTGAGAAAGAAGCCTTATGCTCTTCTGAGAATGCTGCCAGGTGAGATGTTCTCTTTCCCTATTGTCCTGACCAAGGACAAGCTCCAGGAGGACATCTTTCAACCCTGAGGACGGCCAGCCTTCTGGGGGAGCAGACATTACGTGAAGTTCGGAGGAGCGACGGAAAGTAACTGGATCCTTGGCGATACTGAGCCACTAGATTAAAGCTTTGCCTGAAGCCAGACTTTAAATCTTAGCTGAGATCATACATTCTCCTTATTTTTAAAGCTATTGTGAGTTGAGTTGGGTTTTCTATTACTTGGAGCTTAAACATTTTAAACTGACTCGGTGGGCGGGCCAGCCCGTGGACTGTGGAACCCACGGTGGACCCTGGAAGCCGGTGAGTGCTGGGACCCTCCCCAGCACAGGCTCCTCCTGCCCTGCAGTCAGCAGTGGGATTCCCACTTATTCCTTTCCATTGAGATCATTAGAAATGGTCCCTCTTTAGAGTGCAAAAATATGCTGAGAGGATGAAGAAAAAATGAAAATGTCTCCAGCAAGTCGTAAACTACTTCCCACACCTACTTAAAGTTTAAGGCTGCTTTAATACTCCATGTTTAATTGTTAATTGAGAATTTAAAAATCAAAAATGCCAACTTCGCCTTTGATGAGATGGAAAGTTATGCTGCTGTAGAAGGTAACATAATGTAAAACAGCCACCATTACCAAGGCACACAAATGTTTTTGGTATGTAAAATTGCTTTGTAAAATATTTGCTCCATCTGCTGAAAGCGGCAAAGACAATTTTCCCTTGATAGCTAATGGCCCATTTCGGCTGTGTGGCAAGTGATTCGCTGCGGTGGCGGCTCTCATTAAACAGAATGGTGAAAACGTGGTATATAATTCCATACTTACGTGGCATTATCCACTCGCTGCTTCTCGAGGAGTCTGTCCCTCATTATCCAGGCCTCCACCTCGCACCGACGCGCGGGCCTAGCAGTCGATCTGACTCCAGAAGCCTTTTGTCCAACTGAGGCACATATGTCGCGCCTCCATCCCGAAGCTCAGCACAGCTGCTTCGCCTCAACCAGGAACTCGGCGAAAGTGCATCCGCGTTCAGCTTCCCAGCACTTGCACTGCTGTTTCTGTCCCCCCCACAGGGGCTGTGGTTCTCTTTCCAGGCTCACCCAGTCACGCTGCAGGCTGGTTTCCATAGATAAAGATTAAGTGATTCTTGAAATTCGTAACGGAACTTCGCACGTATACAAAGGCAGAGCAAATTTTCCCGGGGCCTAGACTGTCTGTCATAAAAGCCGGACAAACACTGTCCTTGGTTCCTGGCTTATGTGGCGGCCTGTGACTGCCCACTCTCCTTAAAGGGGTTGTTTGCGCTACACCCCAAATTACTCCAGCAGCCGCCGAAGGAACAATTGAAGATGAATAATCCAGGGTGGTTCGGAAACAGAAGAATATGTGCATGTTTGGGGAATGATACTAAAAAGTAGTTACAGCAGCAAGTGGCAGATTAAAAAAATGTTTTTAATGTTGGAAAATGGGTTTGAAGGAAATTATATTAAATGTGAATGACATCAAGTAAACACATACAACTGTTTTAAAGATTGCATCGTGTTTTAAAGCAAAAACCATGCGATTTAAAAATCAGCTGCAAGTTGAAATAGCTATAATTATTATTATTGGTAATTGGCTTCTTCTTTCCAGTTAGAGAAACATTGCTGGCTGGAAAAATCATGTAGGCTGAAAAAGATCTTTAATTGAAAATTAAAAATGAAAGAAAACACATGTGCCCTTTGGATTTAGTTTTTCTTTCAAGTGGTGGGGGAGAAGGGTGGATTTGTGGCACGAAATGAGAGACGGTCAGGAGAAATTATATTTTAATTTTATACAAAAGGAATGGGTAAGCATCTTCTTTTTAAAATAGGAGTGAAGAGCTCTACCTCTTCTGATATTCCCGCATGTACAGATGTATATGTACTAAAGGCAGATGTAATAGCATTATATGTTGGTTTTTCTTTTCTTCCTACAGACCACACTTATTAAAATACCAGGGTAATAAATCAGTGAATTCCAAAAGTGAGGAATTTTGTTTGATCTGGCACCACGACACGGAAGTCCCAGTCTTCTCAAGGGCATCCCTCTCCCCCGGAGGGAGGGGCACAAGGTGGGGGGACAGATGACCAGAAGCAAATGGCGCAGTCTCCAGCAGAGGAGAGTAAAGCTCATTCTGAATTCCGTCCAAGTATCCACGCCTGCTCTGGGGTTTTCAGCCAAGCAGAGATTTCCAAAAGAACTCTTTAACGGGGACTCCTGGATGCGAAAACACTAACCAATTCTCGTTCCTCTCATCTTTTGCTTTATTCCTTCCTTCCGCGATGTTATTGCGAAAAACTGGCAGTTAAATTCAATTGATTCAGAATATTCTGGATCCATATGGCCGCCAACCCTGGAGCTGAGGCGGCGAGAGCGCCTCACTGCTGTTCCCCAGCATTTGCCTCTCCCCCTCGTCCCCAGATGGCGGGAGTAACATTTAAACCTCCTTTTCTCTGCCTCGTACAATAGACCTTGGCACCATTTCAACTGTTTACTCCGGTAATTAACAGCTCTGATACCACAACAATTACAACTCCTCCACTCTCACCACAATAATGCTATGAATTAGTGCGAGCTAATGGCTGGAAGGTAGAGTGTTTCCAGACTGTGAGATCTGTGCATTTTTAGAATAAAATAAAAGGTACAAACAGCACGCTTGCAGTAGACAATGATTACCTAGTAATTAGTTTACACAAAGCTTCCTATTTAATGGCAAAACGCTGTAATTAACGTGTGACAGAAAATCAAAGGGTACTTTGTAAGCATATGAAAAATTAACACTGCAGGCCCATAGCTTTATGTACTGATTAGAAGCATATTAAATCAATAGGACACACAAACCAAACAGCTTGTATAGCTGATTATTCTACATCCTCGGAAGGGGGACCTGGCTTTCATTTAACTGGGGGAGGCAATTTTCTCTCTCCTGTCATCTTCCTCGGGCACAGAGAGGCCCCTCAGACCCAACCCTGGCAGCTTCGTGAAAATAACCACTGAACTGGAAGAAAACATTCTAAGTCATTTTCAGAGATAAGGAAAAATATGTAAATGATTAAGACTTTCCAATGATTGTGGTGACGTGCTGCTACACTAATTAGAAAAGACACCAAGTGGAACCAGAAAATGAAGCGACCAGGTTTCGGTCGTATGGGCAGAACAGTCTCTACCAGGTCAATGCCTCTTCACTCAACATGTAGAAAGTCCGACTAACTGGAATTTATTTTCCCTTTTCAAATGATAAGAAGCCAGTGTGCTATCAAAGTTTATTCTTTTAAAGGCATTAGTATCTGGGTAGATAAGTGGGTAGGCACAATCAGGTCACCATTCTGTGTCTTCAATGGCCACAATTTTATATAACGATAATTGATGCACAGAAAAATACTCTGGAAGCCTACAAGACCCTAAAAGACCTCCTGATACATCTTCAAAGAAAGATTGTGTATACTTGGTTCAATGTTACCTGCAATTTAATTGTAATGTAATTTTATGGTAATATTAATAATAACAGGGAGCATTTCTTGAAGGTGTATGATGTGCTAAGGATATTGTTAACCAATTCACAAGGGGTAGCTCACTGAATTCTCACCACCGCCCCTCGAGGCAGGTACCAATATTACCCCTCTTTACAGATGAAGAGAGAGAGACTAGAGTCCATGGTTCCCCATTAGTAACCTCCGTGGGCCTGGGCCATGGAAATTCTAGAGCAATGGCTGCTGCGTTCCAGGGACCTTTGTGTTTTTCACAAGTCTCTGCAGAAAAGAGAAAACCTGCCACAAGGTAGCGGGTCATAATGGTAGGGACCTGGAGAACACTTCCCTGGGATTCTCAAACAAGGGGTCTTCTCCAAATGCAGCAAGTACACTGGGCCAGGAGGAGTGAGTGGGGCTTTCAAGTGAGGCACAACAACTCACTAGCTATCTGAGCTTGGGCAAGTCAGTTAACTTCCCACACACCAGTTTCTCCATCTGTAAACAGAATAACAATGCCTTCTCGTCAAAGTGGCACCGCCCTCTTAGACAGTCGCGTGGCAATACGTAACAAGAACCATAAATGAAGCGGTCTTTTCTTTCTTCCAGGAAATTTATTCAACAAAAGGTGTTCAATTTCATAATAACTAAAAATAAAAACAAATTTTCCCCCGCCTCCCTTTCTCCCTCCCTCCCACCACCACTACCACACACACACACACACACACACACACACAAGCTGGACACAACCTAAATTTCCAACTTAGTTGAATGGTTTACCAGGTTAGAGTAAATCAATATGAGGGAATATCATATACCCACTAATTGTGACGACCACATGTACACCCAGAGAATGTTGAGGATCTGATGTTTAAATAGCAAATACACTGTTGCTATAGCCATAGGAAATAAATACAACACACTGGGAAATTAATACACAAAAATGAAAGCAACTATGTTTGGGAAAAGTGAGTCGGGACTTATTTGGTCTAATATCCCTTTCATCTTACTAGATTACCTTTTAACTTCTCCAAAAATTATGCGGTTACAGGGTCACGGTTCCTCGGGCTCACCTCATAAACATCCATAAAATTCCACACACGGCACCAAGCTCAGCCATCCCGTAGTGGCTCCCGTGACCCAGTTATGTGGCCACCTGAATGGACCAAAGTCTTCTCAATGGAGCCACACAATTCTAAGGCACGGACTGATGGGCAGTTCTCTTCTGTACTAGTCTGTTTGGTTTGCTGACTGACTTCTACAAAGAAGCAGACCTCCTGTGGCTTATTCCACTTTTTCTAGGCTGGGTGCCTTGAGTTAGTATATATATATATAATGTCCTCCTCTTGGTGACCCCCAAATTAACTTAAAATGTCTAATAAAGTACACAGAAGTACAAGTAAAGGTAAAACTGCTCTTGCCAATGGCTAAAATAGTAATATTACATAGTAGCATAGAGCCAGTTCAGTTTCCCTTTTCTCCTTTTCTTGTAAGTGGTAAAATCATGACACCAGGACCTCTACATCTTACGCCACTCACCCAGGGAAATAGAGGCCCAAAGAAGGTCTGCACAGAAAGACCAAAAGAGTGGACGGCTTAGCTCTTCACGGAGAAACTGCTCTACAAAAGTCTCTTGCCAAATGGCATCAGCAGTTGCATCACTGCCATCACGCCAATCTCCCAGGAATGAGGGAGGGAAGGTTTACCCCTTAAAAAAAGAAATGAAAGAAAACACCAGCTCCATTGGTTAGAGTATCCTCCCAGAAGCCGAAAGGTCGCTGGTTTGATTCCTGGTCGGGGCACATGCCTGGGTTGCAGGTTTGGTTGCCCTTGGGTGCGTACAAGAGGCAACCAATTGATGGTTTCTCTTGACTTCCTCTTTCTCTACCCCCACCACCCCTTCCACTCTCTCTAAAAGCAATGAAAAAATGTCCTTGGGTGAGGTTAAAAAAAAAAAAAGAAACCACCACCAAAAGGACTGGTACCACAGCAAATGTTCACCTGAGTCTCCCTACACTGTCTGAGGCGAGCGTGTCCAGGAAGGCTTTTCCCTTACAAGTGTGCCTTCCGTGACCTAAGCTGTTACTCCTACTGCGCGGGAAGCAACAGCTCTGACTGGCGGGTGGGGAGTATGGAGGGTGAACAAGTGTGCAGATCTGCTGACCGTCACAAGCATCGAGGACTTACACGAGTTCACCGGAATCTTTTGGAGAATTAGGTTTTGTTGCCCACTGGAATGAGGAGGGTAAGGTTTGTGCCAAGCCAGCATGAAAAGACTGAGGTCTGTCCTCTGCTTTCACGGTGGCCATCATGAAACATTCTGCTTTTCCTAAAGCCTCCTGCGAGTCTATGCTGAAGTTTAAAAATGTGACTGCGGCTCATTAGCATTTGTTTGCTCTGTGACTTTGTTTCAAGTCTCAACTGCAGCCAGTTAAGTAGCTCTGGTTCTAAATTAGACAGGTAGAAAAAAGATGACCTTTGTGCTGGGTCCTTGGGTCTACACAGAAACATGCCTCCGTCTTAAAACCATTATCTGTGTAAGATGCAAGAGAATCTCAAAACGGCTCCAGCTCCCATAAACAGCCCCGGTTTTAATCTGTTGCCTACAACACACCAATGAGAAAAATCATGGTATCGTGCCGTAAACTGCTATGCAAATGATGCTATTTGTAAGCATTAACATAATTTAATGCTTACAGTCATAATCTCATTTCTAATAATTCTCCCAGAATGGATTCTTTCTCTGGACTCTTAGCCTGCAGGATAGTCTTCCATCAAGAAGCTGAAATTTTTAATAACCTGCCAGCATATGTTTTGTATGTGCCGGGCGAGGCTTGATGACACAACACCTTCATTATCAAAAGAAACAGGTCTACCAACTGTGATAGGACATGAAAACACGCCTGTGCTCACGAAGTCTTGCTCTGATGTATGTCTAAGTGTGCGCCATTATGATGGTCTTCTGGAACAAGGGAGGATTCTAATCCTAAATTCTCAAAAGCTGCCCTCAACGGGGATCACAGTTCACTTCCACTCTGAATACAATTTTACTTTGAAGGCAAAAAACGTTAATAGTTTCCTACAGCCCCCCCCCCCCGAAAAAAAGCTCTTCAGAGCTGTTTTTTATTTATTTTTTTTTTAAACAGATTTTTGGCTTCTAACTACACCATGGCTAAGCATATATCTCAGAGTATAAAAAGATTTCAGAGTAATAATTTTGTCCTTATTAAGTTAAAGAATGATTTAGACAGATTATTAATTATTCAAGATTTTCACATTTAATAACATTAATAATAATGCTAAATGTATTTCATGACAATTTAAAATGGTATAGTTTAAAATAATTGAAATTAAATAATATATAGTCAAGCTCCTAAGTACAATTCAGCCAATGCCAATATTTTAAGTGTTTTTTTAAATGTAAAGTCAAACATTTAAAATTTATCATGGTCTAGTTTCAGGAGAATTTAAGAAAAAATTATTGGTTTGAAATATTGAGACCAACCAATACTTTGCACACTAACATTTCAATTTTTTAAATGAAAAAGTCATATTTTCATCAGTGGCTCTCAACAGTTTTACTTTAAAAAGAAACTTCTATACGATATGAAATAAAATCCGTTTCAAAAATAATACAAGAGAAACCTCTATGGGCCTCAGAATTAAATACATTTTCCTTGTTTTATTTTTTTTTCTGGAAGAGTAATTCATTCTGGTAGCCCTTAAATAATATGTAAGGAGCTGGCCGTGACAGGTGCCGTGTTCGGCCCATTCACTGATTCTGGGGGGGGGGGAAGCCCTGAATAGATCACAGGGAGAACAGTAACATTTGTCAGAGGGAACTCTCTCTTCTGACTGTTCTCTAGATTTATTCCGTGTCTCACTTCCACAAGAATAATGCGGCTCTCTCGCGCGTGCCCCCCCTTTCCCGTCACCCGTGTCTTGATTCATGTCCTTCTAAATGTGCGTGAGACGACGGAAACTCAGAGGAGGTGCCAATCACTGGGCAGCCCACTGCCACGCACGTCTGTGGGGCAGGAGTCAGTGAAGGGAGGTCAGCTCTGAGTTTTCTTCACCAGTAGGTCAGCCAAGACAGAGCTGTGGGATCAAGGACAGCGAGGCTAGTCTGGGCCTCTGGGGGCAAAGTGAGGCAGCCGTTAGAAGGGTGGGTTTAGTTTACATATTAGGCCATACAAAATTACTTTAAGTATTAAGCAAGTTTGGAACAGACTGAGAAGTTGTACAATTCGTCCTTCCACCAATATGCAATGCACGGAAGATTCTATACACCCACACGCAAAGATGTTTTACCTATTGCTCAGCTTTGACCTGGAGATTTTCAGGCTGGGATGTATCATTTTCTCAACATCTCACAGGGACCAGCAGTTACATAAATTTCCTTGAATTGTCTCCAGAAACACATGGCTGTTGACAGAATGCTCTTATACATTAGCTTGCGGGTGACAACCATCCACCAATAGAATTTCTCTCTCATAATAAAATATGGGCTAGCTTTTTAATGGCAGTTGTTAGCAGCATGTGATCAAGACCCACTTAGAGCGAATGACGAGACTTGTTACCTGAAGATGATAAAAGAAAAAAAAACTATTTCCTAATGATTACTAGTTCCTATTTGAAGACATGAATGAAGACTTTTAGGGCACAACGAAGGGACGTTTAAAATAACCTGACCAACCCCACTGCCTAAGGAGGGCGGAACGACTTGCCTGAGGTTCACTGCTGAGCCTGGAAGAAGGTGCTTCCATCTCCCAGCGACGCCTTTGGCTTCACGTCCTAACAATTCACAGACACGGCATGTTTGTGTCACCAGCGAACACTCACCTGTGCCCATTTCTTGTTCCAGTCTCTGCGGCCGTATCTGCTGCTCTCCTTCAGGACCCACTTGTGGCATTTGAGGTGGGAAAGAATGTCACAAAACGCGGTCCCGTTTCCTCCAAACTCATAGTCCATTTTAAAGAGCCAGCGTTGGATTCCCAGATGATCAGCGACCAGCCGACTCAGCTGTTCGATCATCTGTGGGGACAAAGCCACAGCAACACTTAATATGACTAGTTTCCTGGATTCATTTTTAGGGTGTTGGACTTCTCACATCTCTCTGCCAAATGGTCTGTCCATTTGGTCATCCTCTAGTTATTAAGACAGGTTAGAAGTTTTAAGTGATGTGTATATGATGTGAAGAAACCACTAACCAATGGGAATGAAGGCATATTTAAAAGTATAGTCTTATTTATGGGAAATTCTGAAATTATCATTTACCTGCTTTTCAAGGCAAAATAAAGAATCCTTCAATATCTGTGATTGAATCTTCATATTGTTTTCTCTTTTTCAGAGAGGTATGTGTTTACTTATTGATTCAAGTGTTTTGTTTTGTTTTTCAGTTTCAACGCTATAAAGTTAAAGACTGCAGTAACTCTTTATAGTCTTGAAAACTAACTATGGTGCTTTCTTGAGTCTTTAAATGTTATAACCTATAAAACACTTAACTTTTTCCTCATTAACATGCTTGAATGCATTTGTTTGGTCAACTGGCCAAGAGTACCATACCATATGTGTTAAATGAACACAATAGATAAAGGAGATGAAACATTCATGGAAGCAACTTTCCTGGAATACAGACCTATCCTACATTTTATTTAAAACAGCATTCCCTCAAGGACTGGGCTCAGTCACGTGGAAAGGCAAGGGATAAAAGTTCAAGCCCCGGTATCGTGATGATAATAATGACAACACTAACATTGCTCTCAGTAGGAGTCAGGCCTTTAACTAAGCTCTTCACATCAGTTTTTGCATTTCATACTCACACAACGTATAAGGTAGGCACCATTATTAGCTTCATTTCCTATATACATAACTGAGACTCAGCTAATTTGAATAACTCGCCCGTGATCACGCAGCCCTGAGTGGCAGAGCAGAGACTCCACCCAGGCTGCTCTGGCTCCCACACCTAAGCTCATTCTGTCTGCACTGTGTGGCCTCGCTCCACCTGCAGAGAGGCGGTGGGGGAAGGTGGGGCAGGGAAAGAAGTTAGGGAGGAAGCAAGGGAAGCAACTTGCCTTGCTGTCAATAAGTCATTTTGGATTACAGGTCTTACTGTTGTAGGACAGCCATGGAAAAAAATAACTCATTAGGTCACAAAATGCTTTTTTCCCTGGCCTTCTCATCAGACTTTCCAGTCTATACTTCCCAGGAAGAGACAAAGCAATACCAGGCATTCACTCTGCTGCGCCTACCCACTGCTGTTCTTGGCTCCGGGCTTCTGTACTTAAGGAGTCTCTGCAACACTCTTATTCTCTTCTCTCTTGATGACTTTTTGCTCACCAAATGGATTTTTAATTTTTTTCAACTAAAAAATGTGAAAGGACTCAAGATTACAGTTCAGCTGAAGTCTGGAGCTGGAAGATGACCCTTGTTTTGATTAAAGACACAGCCTGCTCTCTTGAGTTGTAGTTTTTCCAGCAGACCTTCCTGGGGAAGTCACACCACACAGTAGTGTGGAAGGGATATCGAAACGGGTGTTCTTGGGATCCCTGCAAGCCCATGCAACCATGGGGTATTCAATTAGGGCAAAATGGAATTGTCTTAGCTCCCTAATTATCCAGTTGTGTCTGTGGATAATTTGGGTGTTTAAATGACAAGAACTCTGGTCTATACACCATATGGCTGTGAGCATAGCCTACAAAGGTTTTTTACTGTGCCTTCCAAAGTCCCATCCCTTCTCTTTCCAGTGCTGTGCTGAGAAGATAGATTCTATATTTCATCATATTTTCCTGTATTATGATCATACTTTGCAAAACTAGAAATGGCCTTTGGCATGTTAATATCCTATAAAATTCCTTTGCTAGTGTAAGGAAAGGTGTAATAGCCTAGCATTTTTTACTGAATCTTTGGATGTACTGTACATTCAGAGATTCAACTACTAACAAAATTATCATCTGTTTCTTCCAAATCCTATTATTTGTTGCTCCTGAGAATCCAATAAATGGGCATCTGTTGATGGATCCCCTACAGTAATGAGAAGGATCAATAGTATCGTAAAGGCTGCACCACGGGAAAGAGTTATGTGCTATCTGCAAGTGAAAATTGAACAATGCTTTAAAATAGCATTGCCATTTTTTTGCTTATTTAACCAAAGCTGTCAATATTTCATAGGGAGAACATGCCAGAGAGAGGACTGGCATGCATACTTTATGGATCAAAACAGGAAGTGCTCACAGTACTCATGCCTGACGTAACAGATAAATAAATAAATTACTTTATCATAAGCCAAATGACTTTATATTATTTCCAAACATTTATCATTTTCTGTTGGAGTCTATCTGTTCTTGCCATTCATTTTACACTGGTATAGAGTAGAAGTAGAAAAATGACTACTACTAAAATCCAGCTCATAGTCAGGGATATTTATTAACCTAAATGAAAATGATCACAGCTTTCCTTCACCAGCTTTAAGTTTATGATGCACATCGGTAAAAAGTCAGTGCTATTGATTCATCGCCATCTGCAAATTCCAAATGCTGACACACTCAGATAGATTAGGTAGGATAGCCACTCTCTGGAAAAATCTCAGTGGAGTACTTCAATTCTTGATGACCTCAGATGTATGTTTTCCGAGCAAGTAGAATAGGACTCCATTATAACTCTGTTTATTGTGCTGCAATTTTCACTTGCTGTGGGTGAAATGACATCCCTCAGAGCTGGTGCGTCTACAAGGTTTTAAATCCTACTTCTGAATACCAGTATTAGAAGAAGGTTTTACTGCATCAAGTGTGCCTGCATCTGTAACCATGATCAACATATACAGTTCCACAATGTTTCATGGCAAAGATTGCCTGAGTTCTCATCAGTGAAAACAAAAGCAAGACTCGATATAAATATTGCACATATGTTTTAACGTAATGTATTGTACATGTGTGAACATTATTTAATGTAGTGTACACATGTGAAATTGTATCATTTTAAAATGCATTTCACTTGTATTAAGCCTGTCAGTCAAGTATTCTACTGGGAGGCAGAGTGAAGCACTTTGTCATCTTCAAATTCTAGTGGAGGCTAATGACAAGGGACCTAACAGTTCAGAGCAAGCCTCTTTGCTACTCCTACTAAAACTGCCCGTGTCTTTTCCAGACTCTGCGACCTTAAAGAGCAACTTCCTTTATGAACCCACATATTAACCAAGAAAACTCTTGCAAGACAGAAACATTTTAGGGCAATATAAGAAGCTAATAGTATCTTTAAACTTGTCTCTGAAAGGTATGTCTTGTTGAAAGGCTTATTTTGGGGGATCAGCAGATATGAGGCGCACAGTATCGGGATCAGGCAGCTGAGAGAACAAGGACAAACCCCAAATGTTGTCGCCCCCCGAGAGTGCCTCATTGTGCACAGTCCTTTAGTTTCCCAGGAAGTTGGTGCCTGGGACCAGCTGTGATCAGTTCAGAGTCATGGTCAAGAGGGGGACTAAAATAAAGGTCAAGAAGTCTTACCAGCCATTTACCTTTTTATGCTTTTTATTGTGACAAAGGATGCCAGTTAAACGAGAGAATACCTGCCAGAGTTAATTCAGAGATATTTCTAGTAGCTAGTATTTTTGTCTCCGAATTATTGGCTAGAAGAGTACATAGCTACAGACCTAGCCCAAGACAAAATCCAGAAGCAGTTTTATTCCTGGGGCCATCTTCCTTTCTCCTTCTGGGTTTTCCCCCTCCTCCCTCCGTGGCTCCTTCCTGAGGGACCAAAGGGTTTTTGTGTGAGTGAAGGATGTCTGTGGCCCTCTGCTACAGGTCCTCTGCAAACTGGCTTAGCAGAAAGGCTCACTCCCCGGAGCTTTCCAAACCCGCCCCTTTTAGCCAAAAGGGTCACATTTCTTAGGGTCCTGCTCAATGATTGGCTAGCTAAAATGACAATGAACTAACTAATCCACATTGAGGCAATAAATATTGATAGATGGTTGGTACACTAACAACATCTTCAATGTCTTAATCCAAATGAGTAAATATTTTGGGAATTCAGCAATTTCCACAAGGACAATACATTTAACCACGAAGGCCAAAGTAGATCCCAACCAATCAACCCAAGTATTCCCCATGGCCTTCAGTGGGCAGGGCTGGCTCCAGAAGACCTGGCATCTCCGCGAGATCAAGAGGATGTGCCAGGTCCGAGCAGAGCCTCTCCTGTCCTCCCCACATACCTGCTGTTGATTGCAGATGTCGCATATCCCGGGAGGGACCGGCACATTGGCACTGGCGAAGACCCGTTTGCTTCCAGACTTGGCGCTGTAAAGGTGAGCTAGTTCAGGCTCTGGGCCCAGGATGGGAACCTCTAGCATGTCCGCCACGGCCAGGTCATCTCTGTGGAGGAGCCCACTGACTATGTAGGCCTCTTGTCCTCGGATGAGGTTTTTTATTCTTTTGATTGCCTTGGGACTGTACATGAGGTGAGTGGCCAGGCACATGTGGTGCTTCTGGGGGAAGAGCATATCACTCTTGTTAGAAGATGTTCTTCCTCTAGTCCACACACCTAATTTATAATGTTGCACACCATAAATGCATTATTAATAGCAGGCTGGGTTATGACCTATCCTGTTGTTTAGCAGTTTAAATTGATAAAAGCTGTTGGGGTGAGGCTCTATAATCGCTCACATCTTTAGTGTGTGGGAAATAGGCTCACAGGGAATAGAACTAATTACTACACATCTGTATTTATTTGATCCACGTGGAATTATCCTTCTGTCAGAAGGAAAAGAGGCTGGCGGCCTTTGGATAATAGTGATTCATCTCTCCAGCGCTTCTGGCATGGTTTAACACCAAAGCGTCTGGAAAATCAATACAAAAAATGAAGAAAAACGCCTCACAGGATTCTTCACTGTACAGGACTCCTAGTCTGGCAACCCTCTGAGTGATTTGGTAGGAAAAAGGCACTTGGCTCGATACCGTCTTTCCCAAGTTCTGCTTCAGAGAATATGTACTTTTATAATGAGGATCATGGTCGTTGGCCAACAACTCTGGGGAAGATGCATGAATAAAAAAATATTTGAAAATTTTAGTAAGACTCAAGCTCATTTTCCAATGGAAAACTCTCTTATTGTATTTTTGATTATTTAGACCCAGTTAGGCAACGCATGTGATGGTCTCATTCAATTAAATAAATAATTCTGGAATGTCTGATAGAGGCTGAGGACCAAGCCAGATGGTCATTGTGCACCAAAACAAATACAACCATGCTTCTGCATCGAGGGTGTGGGGACGCAAGTGCGTGCTGTTAATGAGTAACTAATACAGAGCGGAGAAAGTCCATGAAGAGCTACAGAAGGCCTCAGAGGCATGGAGAAGGGAGGCAGGAGCCACATGCTGATGGGGAGAGCTGAAAAGGCAAATCACTCATTCTCCTCGGGCCTCAGTTTCTTCACCTGTAAAATGAGTATAATGCTAGTCCTCACCTCATAGGGTGCTGGGAGCATTAAATGAGGTAATGCATGCAAAGCCTTGTGCAGTGCCTTGGACATAATAAGCACTTAATGAATATCACCTACTATTATTATTATGAGAGAGGTTGGGGTTGAGGTGATTTCTGAAGGATGGGTAGGGTTTTATAGGTGAGGATGGGCAAGGGAAAGACTTTAGCCAAGGATGAACGACGAGAAGCCATGACTGTACTCACTTCCTCTAGAGAAGGGCTGAGGCTGGGAGTCAAACAGCTCTGGCTTTGGATCCAGCTCCATCACCTATAAGCTACCCGAACCTGGGCAAGGAACCCAGAGCCCTGAGCTTAAGTTTTCCTGTCTGTTAAATGGGAATCAAAATACCCACTTGCTGGGTGGCTCTAAGGATAAAACAAGATCGTGAGTGTAAACACCTATGATAATGCATGGCATTGCGTTGCTATTCAATAAATGGTAGTACTTATTAAAAAACAGAAAACTCTCTTTTTTAAGCCATTAAAATGTCATGCAAATAATATAATGCAAGATGCCGGAGTCTTAGGGAGTTCAAGGGATTTTGTAGACTCGCAACTACTTCCCCAATTCTAGTCAAAGCTGTCTACTCCACACGGCATGAGAATGTGGAAAAGTGCCGAGCAACCCTTCCTGGGGTATCGGGGGCCCCAGAGTGCACACTGTTGGTGGGCACGAGAGCTGCTGAGTGTGGGAGAGAGGTGCTGCAGGAGCCCCAGGATTCCAGTCCTGCCTGAATCTGTGACTTGCAAGGTGATTTAGAAACCTCAACCCTTCTGAGCCCCAGTCCCCCACATTCAAATGGAGGGGTGGACTAGATGTTTCCAGGGTCCTTCCAGCTCTGGAATAACTTTTCCTTTAAAACCAGAGCTCTTCTGGACTTACTGCTTAATGGATACTGAGTTTCTGCTTGTGATGTTGAAAAAGTTTTGAAAATGGATAATGCGATGGTTGCCCGATAGCGTGAATGTGCCTGATGCCTCTGAACTTACACTTTACGTGGTTACAATGGTAAATTTTATGTTGCGTGTACTTGACCTCCCCCTAAAACCCCAGAGTTCTTCTGAGAAGAGGGTTTATTGATACCCCACCCTGTTGGGCCCTTCCTCTAGAGTAGGTGTTCTATTCTAAGCTCCGTAGATCTATGCCATGTGCCTTTTCTACCATAACTGAAACCTGTTTTCACTCCCACAGTTCTGGGAAGCCCAGGGCTCTGCTACACAGTGGCCAGGAACGTCGCCTCGGGCGGCTGTGTCTCCTGTCTGGCCGATCAAGGTCTCTCCCCCTTGTTTCTTCCACTCCTTTCCTTTCCCCACCAATGATTCCAGCTGGGCAATGTAAAGATATCATACGCCTGGGAGAACTGGGGAATTGCACGGTATGCATGGCGGGCTTTTTGGGACACCTGGAACAGTGCTTCCTTCCAGGTGGTAATCCTCACATCTTAAGGTTTACAAGGTCGAAATGTTCGGACATGCCTTCTCCCCTCTGATCCACACCACCCCATGCCGATTCACACCCCTCTTTTGGAGATGAGGAGACTGGGGCTCAAGTGATTTGCCCAAAGACACCCAGCTAGTTGACAGCAGAGATAGGATGTAAACCCAGGAGTTAGGACGGCTGCCACGCCACAGCTGCCACAGTCTCTCCCATTTTGCAGGCTGAGCAGTGAAGGGTTGGTGCGCTTCTGAGCTGCGATGAGGGGCAAGCAGATGCAGCCATAGGTGTGATGTCAACGTTCTGAGCACATCTCCAAGCAGGATGAACTTCGACCTCCTCTTGGTTTGCTAATCTCTGTTGGCAAGCACTCTACTCGACTCTATGTGACAGTCATCTGTGGGGCTGCCTTGTTCTTCAGGCCAGGCGGTGCCCTGATACTGTGTCCGATACGTGTCTATAAAGGTTTGAACGTGAGTGAGTGGCAGAGGGCACATTACTGACTGCAGGTCTTGTGTGACCATTTAGAGAAAATCAGTGTCACTGGATTCAGGCAGTGGATTACACAGCAGACAAAGATCTAAAATGGCCCTAATTCCATAGCATTATAACTGCATTGAACTTATCACCACTATTTTTTTTTGACCTAAGACAAAAGGTAGTTGTTTGGGATGTCTTTATATACACTAAAATGTTCAAAAATAGACACAATGATGTCGTAACAGCACCTTTACCCAGATCTAAACATTGCACAGTGACTTGGAGAGAAGTACAAACAAATTTTTGGCATGCTTTTTAAAAAATCTCCTCAAAGTCATCCATTTGAATGGAAATCAGCAATGATACAATCTCTCCAACCCATTAAAAAGAAATAAAGCAGTAACTAAACATGAGCAGGAACTGATTTGAAAGAGAGTTAAATTTCTGTATTCTAAAAATTTGATTGCCTATGAGCGATTACTCAAGTAATTTAAGCTTAAACTATGAGAAGTATTAAGGTGTACTTAAAATATTCCCTAGTTGTTTCTACGCGCCATGATGCAAACCTGAATTATGAATGAAACACGGTGCGCCTGTGAGCGCTGACTGCCTTTCTCCTGCTTGAGAGTTGGCGTGGGCAGGCAAGGGTTCCTTTCTCAGGTAATAGGGTTATAGAGCTGGCAAGGACTTTGAAACAATGACCCATCACCTCATTGTATAGATGAAGAGCAAAGAACAGAGAGGCAGAGGGCTTGCCCAAGGCCACAGAGTCATCCAGGAGCAGTCACTCCAACCCATGACAGTGTCCTGGGGCCAGACAGATTTTGGTTCATGCTCTGATCCCACTGGTAACTTTGGAGTAGAAAAATGAGTCTTGGTTTCCTCACCCACAGAAGGGGATTGGTCATTTCTGTCTTGTTGCATTGTGCTGATAATGAAATGATACAATGTATGTAAGCATTTGATGCAGGTCAAGTTCACTCCCATTCCTTCTTCCAAACTAGCACCCCTTCCCATTCTGTGCCTCTTTAATGCATACGGGCATTTAAGACTCTTTATCAGCGGCTATCAGGAGGAAATCAAGAAATTCTACACAAATGACAGTTTTTCTTCCTTGCTTCCTAACGTCCGCAGTAACTGAGGCCAGGGGGTGATCAGCAAGCACCAAAGCGACCCTTGCGTCGGTTGTGGATGCTGGGAGGTTCCTAAGACTATAAGTAAGTGGCGATGATTTGTCCTCCTGTCTTTTCCTTTGCTTGTCCCACCCCTGCTTTTGCCTTTTTCTTCCACAGCCCAGAGGTGCAAATGACACACAGAGCTTTGGGGGGAACATTAAGGTATCCAGTTATTAAAAAATAAAATCTTCATCTCGGTAGAAGAGAGCAAAAGCTGATGACAATTCACTGAGGACGCCAGCAAAGCCGAAAGGGCGTGGCAACCCTCCCCAGCACGGGCAGGCCTGTTTTGGTGGGCAGGGGTCAAAGTCATGGTGCATCAGAAGGGTTAGTGGGTAGTAACTGAACACATACATACTTCTGTGTAAAGCGTGCGATCAGTGTCTCTGGCACGCAATCAGGGAGAGCGTTGACTTTGGTGCATCCCACTTGTGAATGGACAGCTACCTTTATTAGCAAATTCAGATTCTTGTTTGTACCAAAAAAAGGTCTCAAAATTGTACAGTTCATTGGGCATTAAAATGTTGGTTGGAAAACACGGGAAGTGTAAATTCTTGTTAAAGTACAGAGGAGTTCATTCCAAGCGGTCTCCTGCACTGCCTTACTCTGGAACACCGCCCTCGTAGTGCCGTGAATCCCCGAAAGCGCTCGTGTAGGGATGGAATTCACGCAGAGCTCTTCCCACTCACTAAAAATCAGTACAAGTTAAAAACAACCGCCCTGGCTGGCGTAGCTCAGTGGATTGAGCGCGGGCTTCGAACCAGGCATCGCAGGTTCGATTCCCAGTCAGGGCACATGCCTAGGTTGCAGGCCATGTCCCCCAGCAACTGCACATTGATGTTTCTCTCTCTCTCTCTCTCTCCCCCTCCTTTCCCTCTCTAAAAATAAATAGATAAAATCTTAAAAAAAAAAACAACAAACAACCACCATGACCTGAACCTTGTTCATTATGAACCACGTGATATGGTAAGTAAGACCGACTTCCCCTGAGGGGTGGGGGTGGAAACAGAAGGGTGGAATCAGGAGGAAGACCAGCGTGGAAATCAGAAACCAGGCATCCTGGTCTAGACCCCATCCCCAACAAGCTTTTTGAGCGTGGACAGCCCAGCCGTTCTCTGCCTCGTGTTCCTCCACACAAAATGGAAACGGAACCGTAGGTATTATAAATTCACATACTTGGTGGTACCACCCAATAACCTCAATTAGGCTTCAGTGGCAGAGAAACTGGGGAGGGATGGCTCAACTGAGTCTGAAAGTTAAACTGGGGTATTTATTTTCTGCAGTCCGACTAGTAGTGTAATCAGTAAAACTGTTATACTTGCAATAATATTTCACTGGTGTGCACCAGAGCGTTGCAAGTTCTAAAATTTCCAATTTAATTTTACTGCATCCCTGAAGCCGTAGTAATTAGAAGACAAACTCACAGTGAAGATCTTTATAGCTTCAGGGGTGATGATTTTGAACCTGTCCTGCAGGTCACTTCTGTCCTCCAGGTTTCCTGATTTGACAGCTGCCTGTAGACTGAGGATTTTATTGTAATACAGCAGTAACTCATCATTCATTTGATGGGAGCAGATGTAGATGACGCTCACGTTTTCATCTAAAAACAACAGGCACAATGTTAATTACTGGTATAAAGGTAAATGACATTATAAACTCTGGCATCGGATTGATGTGGCACAGTTTAAAATAAAGAGCATATCAAAAAGCCACATTAAAGTTAATTTAGATTGGCTTTGTGCAGATCTTAGCAGTGTAACTGGCTTTGGGGCACATTAGTGTTTCTCTAAAGAAAAGATAAATACTGGTAACACTGCCACCAAAAAAAAAATGGACACAATGATTCCTCCAGAAGGAGGGCTGTAAGGTACCATGGAAGTGTCCTGTCACATAATACATAGGGGATCAGCCCCACAACTCCCATTAACATCAGTGGGAATTGCATACTGCTTTAAAAATGTATCCCATTAACTTCAGTAAATTATGAAACAGAGCTATTAACTTTAGAAAGCTGATGAAATGGCAATTTCTTATTCTGCCCAGACTTGGCAGGGCCCATTCAGGGAATGTCCTGTCCAAATAAATGGTATGATTATGACCACAGCAATGGTTATTTCAGGAAACCAACCTTTTCCCTGTTCCATTCCCAAGGAGGAGTAGATTAGTTATATAAGATATTTAGTGATTCTTGGTTTAAAGGAAACACTGTCTCAATTTAACTGTTCTCTTTTTAAAAAAGTACTTCTTCTTACATACCTAGCAAGAAATCCCAATGAAATATCCCATCCACATGGAACAGTGAGATGAGATTACCCAATCTAGGCTGAAAAATATTTTAAGGAGTATGGACAGGAAACCAGCAGCCAATGAAATTCATGCATGCATTCATTCACTCACTCATTCATAAAATCACTGACTAGTAGGGGCAAAGCACTGGACCAGACACAGGAGAAAACACAAGAATCACAGCAACTGAGATGCGGCCCGTGAGCAGCGGCATTTCGCACTCTTGAACAGCCGTGAAACACGGGGCGGGGGCGGGGACAGTGAGCACAAGGAAGCACGAGGACCAGGTGCCTAGCGGAGTTCAGAGGAGGGAGCACTGTAAATACTCCCTCGGTCAGGCAGGGCTGAGTGGGGGTTGGAAGACCCCGCTGTTTGGTTTGGCAGAGCATGCAGAGCACAGGCTGATTGAATTCTAGCTCAGCTGTCTAGGGGCCCTGCATATGTCATTCACCCTTTGCAAGCTCTGGTTCCTTCATTGTTAAATGAGGGATAAAATCACCTGGGGCAGGGCAGAGTTTTAGGGAGCATTAAAGGAAAGAATACATCATATATCTATATTTCCATATGGGGTAGGTACAGTTTGTATGGAAAAAGACATGCAGGTTGTGATTACTACAACAGCTTTATTAACTCACAACTGTATACCTACTTTTGTCAACCCTTGTGTCTGGCACATAGTAGGCACTCAACAAATAGTCCAAATGCACGAATCTCCCCCGTAGCTTACCTATCAGTTATTCCCCGCTCTCCCCTCCACACCTGTGCTCCTTTCATCATTCAGTGCCTCAAGATTTCACACGAGGAGGTTGTGTTCTTTGTTGTTCCACCTTACTGATCTTGCCTTCCCAAACTCCTGGAAGGTAAGGTGTATGCCCTTTCTTATGTTCCCCCAGCCCTGGGACAGTGTGGAACATGCAGGAGGCACTCGCTAAGTATTTGTGGGTTGACTAAAGGGATCTGGGAGAACGGAGAGATGCAGGAAGTAGAAAGTCTTACACAATCGGTGAGCCTCACAGCACACAGGAGAACACCCAGCAGCAGTGTCTTCTGAGCTGACCTGGTGCAGGGCCCCCTGAAGGGGCTCCATGAATGTAAATATGTAAGCGGCTCCTATTTAATTTTGGAACTGAAAAGCCACACGAGTCTCAAAATAAATTAACTTAGGAAACTGTGGGCAAAGAACTTGCACCCAGTTGCTGAATGATCAAATTAGTCATCCCGAATCTTGTGTTTTCCAGAAGAGAATAGTGCCCCACCAAACTAGTGGTTTGCAAAACCAAGCTAGTATTTTTCTGAAGTATTGAAGAAAGACACAAAAACAAATTAAAATAACTTAAAGACTCCATAACAGAAAACGAAACTTTTCTTGGGAAGAAATTTCTAGGTTTCAAATGCTAACAAATTGCGTGGCTCGTTTTACCTTCCCCGTTCGTTTCTGGCAAAGGAATACATGTCACTGACACTCACACCCAGTGTCAGTGTGGGCTTGACTGTGAGTCTATAAATGTCCAAAAGTGACAGGTAATTTTGGGAAGGAATTGATATGAAGATGAAGATTGCTTTGACTGCTAAGCAATAGTCAATGCCAGCTACTCTCTTCCTTAAGTCCTCTGGAAACTGGAAAAACTAGCTGTTGGGTCTCCACCTGACATCCTGACTTCACGGCCACTGTGTGAACGACAAGTCTGACCAACACCATCAATTGGATTGTTTTTATTTCCCCTGAATAAACAGAATAAATGAATAAACTCTTTTACTAGGACACAGTGGAACACAAAAAGTACAGCGTAAGGAATATAGTCAATATTGTTGTAATAACCATATACGGTGTCAGCTGGGTACTAGAATTATCAGGGGACCACTCCCTAAGTGTCTAATTTCTGGGTTGTACATCTGAAACTATTATAAAGATCAATTTAGAAAGATAAGCATTTATTCTTCCATGAAATTATTACGAATTTTCCTAGTTTCTTATTTTTATTTCACAAGCAAGTACTTTTTCTACTTCCAACTACTACTTCCAAACTCCCCTTGCTCCCCCTGAGAGGCTTTAGGGCCGCCTTGCTATGTGACGGGAACAGTGTGCCAAGAAAAGGTGTTTGGCTCACAATCTCAGAAACGTTCGCCTTAGCGATATTTTCCATTGCAGGTAGAACCTGGATTGGATGGTTGAATTATTTAAAATAGGAGCCTAATACTTTCAAGTCTTTTCTAATAATGAGAATCTTTTATAAAGAAATTCTTTGGAGATGGTTTGTACTTATATAGAGGGTATATGAAAAGCTGTGAAAAAATTAATTCAAATAAATCAGGGCAAAGCCTGCCCTCTGCTGCACTTGAGTGGTTTCTACCCAGTCAGGGTTTTAGCTGAAATAGCTCATCGCTAACAAATCAATCTCTAGTCATTAAAAAAAATTTTTGTAATGCTGAAAAACAGTATTAGTGCCTAGATAATAGATTAAAGCAATTATACTATTATAATTTTAGGATACTGTAAATTTCTAGTGCTGATGTATTTTTGTTACCAAATGGCATTTATAAAATAATAATGATGCTGAAATATATGAGAATCATGTAAAGTATGTCATTCCAGGGAGCCAGCTAAGTTGGTCATGGATCATGTAAAATTCTTCTTTGTTTTGCTTAAATAAGGGCCAAAGCAATGACATTTTAAGTTCTGATTGGGTAACTAATAAAAACCTAGTTTTTGTTTAATCCTGAATTTTGGCTAGTACATTCCAGACTGATTCAGTATTATTGCTGAGCCTTTGCAACCTTGATTCTCCAAGCCTAACCTGAACCCTAGCTTCCAACGGTGCCAGCTAAAGCCACCAAATCCTTGTGTCCTTTGCTTCTGGTCCCAGGTGGTGTCTGATTTAGCACTGATCAAACCAGTATTGGAACGTGACTTTTACAAGGATGTATCTATCACTCAAACTTTGTATTTTTAAGAATTTTCTCTACAAGGCACCTCCCATTTCCTAATAACTAAATGCTATATATTTAAATAAAAGGTTCTTCATTTATATCTTCATTTCCCTCTTATTCTTATAATGAAAACACAATGTTTTTCATTTCTAGTACCACCTTTCCACTCATTCCCGAGATAATATACAGGGTCCGGCAGAAGTAACGCCTGCTTGAGTGTGGTTGCTAGGGTAATAATATGGGTGTAATAATTTATAGTTTTAATTTGAACATTTCACCTAAAATGTCATATGGTGTGCTTGAGTGTGATAGTGTTATGTTACAGAATTACATGCTTATGACTTTGTAATAAAAGATTTTATAATAAAGAAGGGATGTCACTTGTGTCAGACCCTGCACAATATTGACACAAAAATGTCGACTTTGTTCACTGCAAGATTTGGTAAGTGAAGAAGCTGAGAGCTACAGGAAAGAAATTCTTATCTAAACCCACAGCAAAGAAAAGTTTAAAAACTACCCAAGTAAACACGTTAAAGACATTACTTTAAAATTCCAGCTGACTTCACTATAAATTTATTCTTTAAAGCAAAACATTCAATTGCCCTGCAAGTAAATGAGAAATCCAAGCCTTTTCCTTGTAGAGAGAGAGGGGACAAAAAGCCAAATAATAAATAAATAAATAAATAAATAAATAAATAAATAAATAAATAAAACATTTTTATCAACATCCACTGATAAACATTCCAAAGAATCATTTGTGTAAAAGTATTTACTGTACCTAAGATGTCACACAGCCGCCCCAACTGCATGTTCTGCTGTGTGTCGAAGTCAGCGATATTTTGTCGCACAGGCTGGGAATATCCTAAAAGGCAGACAAGGTGTCAGAAACCAGAAAGAGCAAGTCAGTATGGCAAAATGACACACTAGGATTTTCAAAGCGTCACAGTTCACATTTCCGGGAAAGAATTTTCTCTGCAGCGTCTTGCAGAAACACCCTCACTCCTATGAATGAGGTCCTTGCTTCTCAGGGGAGTGCGCGTTATTCCGGGGGATGTGCTAAGCAGCATCTTCTGCAAGAGAGAGAGCTTCGTATTTTTCGACACCGACAAAGCTGCTGGGAAGCAGGGTTATTAAAACATGGGAATGTTTTCTGACATTTAACATGAACGTGCAAAAGAGCATGTAAGAAAATTATGCTCAGGTTTAAGAAAAAAGAACAATTTTGGCTTTTTAACTTATACTTCCTCTAGGGCATTTTGAAGATGTGTCCCAGGGTCATTCTGAGCCTATACAAAGATTTCAGAGAGACCCCTTGATGTCAGGAATACATATTTAAGTGATTCTAAATACTAAAGAAATACGTTTCTGCTCACACACTCACAAGGACATTTAACCTTTAAAGGGCCATAAAGGTTACTGCAGTTAGTGCAGTTTTTATCAGTACTAATGAAAGTCCTGCCAGCTGTCTTCCAGGGGAAGCAGAGCGGAAGGAAAACACATGTGGATTCCTATTGTCCGAAAATCTTCCACAAAAAGAAAAACAACCACACTTCCTACTGATATTTCAGGGGTTAAAAAATGTAAGTGAATGAAAAACATGCACTTAGAAGGTATGCACACTCATAAGCAGGAGCAACTGCTTGTATGGAATCCAGCAACTGTAGGTGCGACTTCTTTAAGAAATAAAATTGCTTTTCACATTTTGAAGAGATGCTTCAATGCCTCCTTGTGGTTAGTGAGCCCAAACACATGTTTCAAGTTAAACCACTATAGATAAAGTGATTTTAAATACTGCATCTTTGAGATGTGACACAGATTTCCTTTTCAGCATAAGGAAAACTATAGCAATTCAGGCAAGAGGGCTTCGGATCAAATGAACTCTGATAATTGGCTCTTTGCTTTGATGTCAGTGTTTAAACACCAGACAACGTCTGGAAATTAAATGAGTTTACAATTCATCTAAATGTCTCCCTTTGGTTTTAAGCAGACGAACTTAACTAAACAGGCAAAGGGACAAATGGGTTGTTTGAAAAATTATTAAATTTTAAAATAATTTGGAGAGCCACCCCGTGGAATATTTAAATTCATATGCATAGCTACAAATAACACTGCTTCGGTGTATGGCTGCAATATCATAACTGGGGATTTTGCATATGTATAATTCTATCTCTATTCTGATAAATGTTTACAAAGAGGTGTTGTGAATAGCTTATATACAAGACTATAAGAAGGCAGGAAAAATGCCTAAAGAAATAAGGTATGATTAAGAAAAGTGCCTGAGAGCTTTCCACAAACACATACATTCCCTTTCAAAAGTGAAGATAAAAGGCAGTGTGAGATGTCTCATTAAGATGATGTCCAATTTAAAATACAAAGGATGTCTGATCACTTTCTTGCCACAGATGCAGCACGGGAGTGAATACGTCTGTGTCTCATTCAAGTGCTCGAGGTTAGCTTTCCAGCAAATTATTTAGTGCCTCTGTTGCCTCTGATCAAGGATGCATGTAAAGTGCCTACACAGAATTATGATAGAACCGGTTACTCGGTTAACTCTACAAATACACCCACTTTGAAGACCTGTACGCTAACAATCTGAGAACATTGTTGTAGAGGATCACATGAAGTAACAGATATGAAAACATTTTCATATATGGGAAGAGCTGTGTAAACACAAGGCATTTTAATGTTATGAGGTCCGTGCACTTCCAAAGCTCATACGAACAACAAATTCTGTGTATGTGGCAACAGATGTGACAGACTGTTCTGCACGGGCAAGATACAATGCAGTGCACGTTGCCATCAGCCGAGCGGTCGATTTTTTCAAAAGATCAGATTTTTTTTTATGTTCCGTATATCCACAAAGTACATGTGTTGGCTCCTGCGTGAAAAGACGTCACCAGAGCTGATGGAATATATTAAACACAGCAGAGACGTAACCGGGACACTGTCAGCAAGGACACTGTGGATTTGGGAGCGTCGGCAGACATCCCCAGTGGCAACGAAACATCACAGTTCGGAATATCATCTTCAAAGACAGGATACTTCAAAGGTCAGACTAGAAACCCGGGGGGGGGGGGGGGGGAAGGGGTTGTGAGAGACTGTCGACTTCTACCTGGTCACGTGATAGGCAGGGAAACTCAGGACAGTGCCTTGTCTCGTCCGAGGTTGCATAAACCTGAAAATTACTAGAGTTCAGATGCTACGGATTTAGCGCTTGTGATAAACATGGTTACATAAAATAAGAGAGAAGACAAGACTCTTTGAGTGTGAGCAGAGAACTCCAGGAGGGAGAAAGAAGAGCCTTTGCCTTGTTTCTGACTTCTATTTTCAATTGCTGCGATAGGCAGGAGAATGGGCCTCCAAAGGTGTCCGTGTCCCCATCCCTGGAACCTATGAATGTGCCAGGTTACAGGGCAAAGGGGAAATAAAGTTGCAAATGGCATTAAGGTTGCTAATCAGCTGACCTTAAAATAAGGAGATTATCCTGGGTCACTGGGCTGGGCACCAGGTAATCAAAGGCCCTTAGAAGTGGGGGAGAGAGGAAGAAGCACAGAGAGTTGGAGACGTGGCTAGAGGAGGAAGGCGCAGAGAGAGGCAGCACAACTGGCTTCAGAGACGGAGGAGGGGCCGAGGGCCTTCCCTGTCCATTCCTTTGCGGCGGCTTCTGAAAGCTGGAAAGGATAAGCAGATGGATTACCGCATTTTTTGGACCATAAGACGCACCTAGGTTTTCGTGGAGGAAAATAGGGAAAAAAATTTGAAGCAAAAAATGTGGCAAAATATTTAATAACATAAATAACAGTGTAGTTTTCCATTGTTCACCAAGTATTGTGAGCATTAACAACCATTAGTAATAACCATTAACAACCACTATTCCTCCCAAATTTGGGGGGTGGGGGATGTGTCTTATGGTCTGAAAAATGGGGTACATCACAGAGCACCCTGCTGCCCCCTGAAAGGAACACAGCCTGCAACACCTTGATTTTTGCCCCCTTTGGACTTCCAAACTACAGAACTGTAAGGTAATACACTTGTATTGTTTTAAGCCACAAAGCCTGTAGTGACTGGGTACAGGGTAACAGAAAACTAATGTGACTATCCAGCTTCCCGTACCCCCAGGGTGCACCCCCTGCCTCGGCACGCCACTTCTCTCCCACTCTGACTGAAGGACGAGGGTCGGCGAGACCCTAAGAAGAGCCCATAAAAAGCATTAGGTAAGTAAGTGTTGTTGTTTAACTTCAGCTGAGCCACACTGAAATTCTCAAAAGAGCCTCACGTAAACGTGGAGAAATTATTACTACCACCAACATGAAATTATATTTGAGCTCTCAAAGTGCAGTTCTAGCTTACGCAGCTGATAGGCCCTAGTCGCTGTCACGTGTGAGCACCCTTTCTAAGCAGATTCTCAGTCCCCCCTCGCTGTCCCTCCCGTGCACCCTTTCCCCACTGTGCGGTTTCCGTTTTGTCGTTATGCTTGCTCTACTTGTTGTATGCCTTCCCTCTGCCCTGCACCACTCCCAGCTCCCGGAAACAGAGTGTAACGTCCATTTAAGCAGAGATAAGGTCATATCCCATCAAATGAGTCAATGAAATATGTCTTAAGATCCCATTCAAAGAATCTGCCTTTTAAATTCCTAGTCCTTTCTGCCACGGGTTCTTCTCATTTCCTCTCCTTTCTTTTTTAAACTCTTTTAAAATTGGGTTCTCCAATCTGGAGAATTTCTGTGGAACTCAAAGAATGGTCAGTGGGATCTGTAGCTTTTCTAGGTCCTCATCTGCCTAGAATAAAGCAGCACTGGCTTGAAGGGGCACTCCCTTTTCTTATCTCTGTAGAGGGAAACACAGCTTCCTGCCTATGGCCATCCTTATCACCTGAAAAATATTCCTAATTTGATAGAGTATTCCGTTGTTTTTTCAAAATGGTATTGCTTCTGCTTTACATCCAAGAAGGGTACCTAAGAGCTGCCTCTCCGAAGTTATCCGAGAACCTCTGGTGCTCCGTTGAAGCAAGGACGCCCATCAGTGGTTCAATCACACTCATCGAGCATGATCACGCCGGCTGTCGTTTCTCCATCTCCGTGATACCCTCACCTCCTTTCCCTTCCCGCCCTACTCCCTCAGACCTCCTCTCAGATGACGCGCATTGGCTCTTCACCCAGCACACTGGCTGTGCCAGGACTGGCTTGTCCCTCACAGAAACCCGAGAACACGGGCAGGGCAGTGCTTGGCGACTAAGCCTTCTCAGGACCGGTGCACGCGTCTGTGACAGGTGCCTGCCCTGGACGCGGAATCACAGGTTCCTGAACACCCGTTCACTGTCCTGTGGTTGACTCCTAGTTTCCTCTGTCTCCAAGTCCTATTCCTTGCCATGGTGCCTAAGGCAGAGAAGGGGTTTAAACCGGACTTGCAGTTACTAAGCAGTTCTCATTCATCTGATCGCCTTGGCCTGAGGTGGCAGTTGCCCACGCTTCAGTCTGATGGGCCGCAGCGGTAGTTCTCGACCTTTCTCCCATGTTGAAACACGTGACGGGAGGTGTTCAGACGTGTCACACACTGCTAGGGCCACACACAGCATGGGAGTAACGGTAGCTCCATCCGTTTCTCTTCCGCTCAGGAAAGCATGCCAGAGGCCAGTGGAGCAACAGTGCCATTGTTATAATCTTAAATTGTTCCAATTCATTAAAAAGCTAATCATTAGCCAACTTTGGTATTCTAATAGTGAAAATGTAGAGGCACTTGTGCCACACTTCACAACTGGTCGCACGTCAGTACTACAGTCATCTGGAGAGATGTGTGTAGACGTTACGGTCATACGCAGGTTTCCATTACTTGTGAAGTGTGAAAACACAAGACGCTGAGATGGGAGATAACATATAGCAAGAGAGCGGCCTATTTGGGTTATTTATATAGCCTATCCAGCACCAGTCTGGTGAAAATAAAACAGTGGCATTTTGGGGGCTGCTGAGGGGGTTAGGGAATTTTGTGATGAGGATGTAGAATGCACAGGAGGTACCCAAATATTTGTTGAGTTTTACAAACATTCTCAAACCCAAGCTGCCAGGTGGATTCTGTGTGGCTCTGAAGACCTGGCTCTCATAAGGGTGAGGACTTTCTGTCGTTTGAAATGTTTGTCAGTGGCTGGCACGGCACTGCATTCAGCTAAAGCCAGCGATTCTCCAAGTGCCCTCCGGGGGCCCTGCAGGGCTCCCTCGACCCTTTCAGGAGGTCTGCGAGGTCAGACTATTTTCAAAATAATACAAAGATGGTAGTTACTTTTTTCAACCTTATTGTTTCACAAAATACAAAACATTTATTAATACGATTTTAGATTTTATATTGCAGGTAATATTTAAGAATTACCATTGTTGAGTTTGGGTATACAATCAAAGAAGAATATACACAATTATCTGAAAAGGCTATGAAAACGTAGCATACCATTCCCTTTTCCAAACACTTCTCCGTGTAGGGCCAGGTTTTCTTCATCTGGTTCAACCAAAACAACATATTGCAACAGACTGAATACAGAAATATATGTTAGAATCCACTATATTCTATCAAGAGATTTGCTCACTTGCCAAGGTATGCCATTCTTCTCGCTAAATTTTTTCCTTTTAGAATAGAAATAAAGTTTTCTTCAATAAAACTGTTATTTAGATTAAAATTGGCAATGGACTTATCTTAACCTAAATTAAGTATTTTTTAAATTTCTCAGTTTTAGTTTCTAATGTGGTGAATATTCGTAGATATAACCCACTTAAACCAGCATTCTTTAGGGTCCTCAATAATCATTACAAGTGTTAAGTTTGAGAACCTCTGAACATAGGGGTTCATATTTTTATGAGAATGAAGATGACAAAAATTACAGTGTTCTCTTAGTACTCGGATGGCACTTTTTAGAGCACATGCTAACACTGACGCACGGCAGGCAGAGCCCAGGAGCTGGGGCCGCTTGACAACCCATCCATCCAGTGCTGCTTCTGGGTTTCACGGTGCAACACGGCTGGCTCCGGCCAACCCGGTCATCCACCCAACCAGTGCGTGGCTGTTGATTTGGGTCACTGGATGATTATGACATGGATGAATACAAATACGTTTTAATTCTAACTTAGGCTAGAACTAAATCTGAAAGTTTAAGTGTGTTTTGTTCCTGATCCCAAAAGATCTGGATCTTTCTGGAAAATGCTGTCTGGCAGACCTTGGCAGTATATCTGTCTGCAGGATTTAGCATGGCAACACCACAGCTAGACGATGGATTCCATGCTACTTGCCAAAATACATGTTAAGACTGCAAAGATTTGATTGAAAGTCCTATTTCCCAGCTCTGAGGTGGAAGGAACAGAGTCTATCTTGTCTTTGAGTTGTCAGTGCAGACATGAGAAAGCAGAAAGATGCCAGTGTGCTCGGGGGCACAGTAACGATGTGGTTTCAGATGCAACCCTCTTGGCGGTAGTCCTGTGTCCACAAACGCAGGTGAGCACAAGGTCTCAGCTCCTGGAGGGAGGAAGTGGAGTTAGGAAGCAACTGTCTCACGGGCACTTGTGGCTCCCAGTCCAGTGTTGGGACAGTTGTGCGCAAAGTTCAGTTTCCTGTCTTTCAGGTGTTTGTAACAAAAACAGTAGAGAACAGCAGAAATTGTTTTCTCCTGCACCTCACAATAGCAGGGCCCATGACTTTCTGGAATGGAATACCTTGGAGACCACTCATTGTATTAGCCCCAGGGATAATTTGCTGAAATAAAGTAGAGGGGGGAAATCAGCTCAACTATGTACATTGCTTTTAGCCATGAAATCCTTTAGCAATGAAATAAAATTACATACAGAAAAGAGAAAAGCCCATCTCAGTATATCCATTCTTTTTATCTTAAAGGAGGACGAGAAGTGAGAGAGGGAACTCAAGACTGGGGGTTTAATTGGCTGGCAGGTGCCTCGGGTACCCGCCCACAGCATCTGAGCCCACACTGATCCCATGTAGTGTCAGTGTATTTTAAAGTGCCACTGAGTTTAGGGATAGCGCCAGATGATGCACCATAACAAAGGTGCACGGAGGTTAAGTTAAAAGTGGGGGAAATAATTGGCCCAAAGAATTAGTGCACGGGTTTTGTCTGGACCTCTGCTTCTTCTAGAGGGACTAGGATTTTTTGTTCCAGTTCTTTCTTATTTGACTGATAAATTTTACTTAAAATAGACCCTAGCATTCTATTCCTGCTATGAATCATAGTATTATAGATTATTTTGTTATAATTATATTTCATTAATAAAACTGATTAAAATATATAATGTCTAATTAACACATCAGCCTGTATAATCTGGAAATGATGACCTTTTTTAAAATCATCTTATAAAATTACAAGGCCAATCCTTTTCTTTGGACAACAAATCAACAGCATCCCACTTCTTCTGTTGGTTAAAAATAGCTTAAACTCTTTGTTACATCTAGGAATATAAGGTCTGTCCAGAAAAAGTCCAGCCATTGCTAATATACCGAGAACAGTTTGCATGACATCGATGTAGCCTGGCAGCCATGGAGAGTGGACTGGAGTGTGCATGTGTGAACAATGATGACTTCACTGTACTGGTCAGTGGGGGTGGTAGATGCTGTTGAGTGAGCATGTGTGCTGCGTGGCCATCACATTCAAAATGAGTGAGTGAGTAGAGCAACGAATCTGCAGCAAATTCTGTGGTAAGCTTGAACATTCCTCCGTGGAAACTATCCAGTTGACTCAGAAGGCCACAGCTATGGGCAACTGGCGATTGGCAGCTTTATCATGATAACATGGCTGCTCATGTATCATGTCCTGTGCAGAGTTTTCTGGTGAAACATCAAATCACCCGGTGACTGGGCCCCGCTACAGCCCAGATTTGGTGCCCTGCAACTTCTGGCTTTTCCCAAAACTAAAATCACCTTTGAAAGAGAAGTGGTTTCAGAACATTGATGAGATTCAGGAAAATACAATGGGGCAGCTAGTGCCTATTGGGAGAATAGTGTGAGGTCCCAAGGTGCCTGCTTTGAAGGGGACTGAGGCATCATTGTCCTATGTACCATGTTTCTTGTGTCTTGAATCTTCTTCTATAAATATTTCTATTTTTCATAGTACAGGGCTGGATACCTTCTGGACAGACCTCATATTACCCAAAATATATAACGGTCGATTGCATTTCATCACTCCTCTCTTGAAAGAGGTTAACCTGCAAAGTGTGATTGTCTTTATGATCATAGTATCAAGTCAAAGTTTTTAAAATACCCGGTAAATATTTGGCGGTCAAACGTGTTACTGAGAGACCATCCTTTCAGTGACAGCAGGTTTGTAGAATGCAATCATCCCTGTGGGCGCAACACTGCATCAACAAGTAACCAGATGCCCACAGGTGCAGTGTATTAAATATTAGGCAATTACCAGCTACTACACTTTCATTTTTAGGGTTCAGACAAATCAGTGCAGCCCCAATTGTCTAGCAGCATGGCATAATAATTTCTGGGGCTAATTCTACACCAGGATTGATTTCAAATTTCCTATGGAAATAGAGAAAGAGGTCAAGGCTGTAACTTGTGTTAAATGCCTACCTGAACCTATACTCCTACCAGCAGATTTTGATTATTGAATCCCCCTTAACTCTGGAAACAGAAGGACTATATTGAGTAGACTGGGGTCCTGGTGCAGGATAAAGCAGCCACGTTGTGACTAGCTGAAACTGTCAAGTGTTCCCAGAGGAGGTGGCACACGATAAAAAGCCACACCAGAACCATTTTTTTTAAAAAAGGTATGGTCTGAGATTATGTCGGTGGGATAGATATGAGATGACAATTTAATGTTACTCCAAATTAATTTAATGTCCACAAGCCATTCTGTGAAACCTAAAGTGTACTTTGTAGAAACAAGTACTATTGTACCAAAGCCCAAGTATAACTCTCTTGTGAAAGTGTGTAATTGGACTTTTTAAATGCTCGGCTGACAAAAATATCTAAGCTTGGTCTTATCTCTAGAAAAAGACGTGACTAGCAATTTTTCTTTAAAATGGGTTATTATGTTGTTAACAAAAATTACTGCACTAGGAAAGATTTTCAGGCTTATTATATATTTATTTAAACAATCTAGAAGAAAACTAGTTTTACTATCCGATGTAAAATAATGTTTTCTAATAGTTTTTCACCAGGTTATTTTTCTACTTAATTTGTATTCAGCAAGCCCTTTTGAAATTTTAAGGTATTTTTATTTAAAACTATTTTTCATTGCCCAGTTTAGATTACTGACCATTCTTTTCACAATTCTACGTCTTTGGGGCTCCTTTCTGTCGGGCTTCTCCATAGGGCTGATTGCATTGCGGTGCTGAAGGGTAGAGGAGAGAGGAAAATTGTGGAAATTGTGTCTAACTTTGTGCTCGTCAACACTACAAAGTCGGGGGGGGGGCGGTCCTTGTTCCTATGTCTAGTTTTGAAAACAATGAAGAATGCAAAACAATATTTCACACATAATGTCAGGTCAGGTCCACAATTGGTTGCAGAAGCAAAAGGCTCTTGTGCCTTATTCTGAGGATCTGAGTTGGTTAATTGGGTCTGCAATTAGCCACTCTGGTTGCAATCAATTACAAGTGTAATTTCTGTGTGTGAACTAATTTTGTGTGTGAAAGTCGTCCCACCAAAACAAAAGTCTAAGTTAGAATGAAATTCGGATTTGTTTTGCCTCACATCCTGAGAGGGAGCTAATTTCTTCCATGAGTCAGAAAGACCAAGATCAAAAGGCCCTAATGTAATTACATTACATTACTGTATAAATTCAAGAATTTTAAAAACTTTTCTACACATACTGAGTTGTAAGTACTTGAGAATCTAGAGAAGTTCGCCTTATTTTATTACTACAAATATTTTACTAATTTAAAATAGAATCTTAATCATATTTATATAATAATATTAATTACTTTTGCTTTTAATGTTATATATTATGTTATGGTTCTATGCTAAGTACACATGTATATTAACACAGGAGCATAAATAAATTGCAATTCTGAGTTCTGTTACAATAGATCGCTTAATGCCTTGCTCTACTTAAAAGGTCTTAACGAAGAGCTCATATGTAATATGTAGATTCAGTGGATTTCACTTGCTCGTCAAAACCCTATCAAGTCAGCCTAGGAAATCTGGTCTCACCAAAAAAATTTAACACCTAGGAAGACAAAAAGGAAAACAAAACAAACAAGCCAGCAAATAAATTGCAAACACTTGGACAGCAGTTCATGTTTTAAAAGAACTTCCCATGCAAATTTTTGAAATTCCCCATGTCATTTTGGCATACCTATTTTACCACGGTGTTGTAGAAAACAGCTTTTAAGTTCTCCAATTCATAAATGTAATTAAATAATTACATTAGTGCTAATTAACATGAAGCTGCAGATTATTTAAGCGCAAAAAAACACTATTCAACTTCTTAATTATTCTTGTTCACACAGCATTTCCTTTTGCTCAGGCGCCCTAGGTGCAAATAAAGCATCCCATCTGCTCGTAATTAGAACTAAATAATTTCAGAGAATGTAGCTTATCATTTTGACTGCACATTTGATTAAAAACAGTGTACAAGCAATATCCTGGCTTATTGGCATAACAGCAATGACACACACAAGCCTGTGTTCCTCTATCATTAAAGAAGATAGAAAACATTATCTGTTATTTCAGGGGGAAAAATACAACTTTTTAGTTCATTTCATACAGATGAAAGCGAATTACAGCAAATCACCTCTCCGCTGAATAGCAGCCCCCACATAATGACTTTATTTGCTTAATCCCCAAATTAAACGCCGTTTCGAGCGAGGGCCCTGTGTTATTACTCTCATCATGTCGAGAACATTTTCCTGCCGAGACCAATTTGAATAAAACAAGGGGCCTTCCTTGAACTCAATCAAGGAGCCATAATGTGGTGGGTAATAGAGGTTGCTGATAGATTTGCAGGCAAAAGTGTTATACCTAATGATGGGATATGGATAATAGTCCTCCTGGAGGTCCTGATGCGATTCCAGTTGGCCGCCAGATGCTAAAATCAAGAAGAGCATTGATCAGTGACAGGAAGCTGTAGTGGATTCATCCAGCCAAACTTCAGCTGTTTTTCCACTGTACAGCTAAGCCAGGCATAAATTATATTAATTGATTTAATTACATACTTAAAACATCTTCCCCAATTAATTTAATTAGGTGGCTACATGATGCTACTGGCAGGGGAAGATTAGAGGCAGCTCACTTAATTAACAGAATATGAATGAAAAAAAGAGAAAGCAGACATAAATGAAATTGTGAGCACTAATTAAAAGGCTGTCTGCAAACTTAAATACTTTCTGACAAAGTGGTGACAGCAATGTAGACAAGACAGGATTTTTTTTTCCCCTAGCAAATTAAAGTGCCAGGAGGTATATATAGGGAGAAAAGTTAATGCAGTTACACCATTGACTTTCTGACAGAACTACCATAGTCAAAGAGAAGGGACTTTTTTTTTCTATAGAAAAATTGCAACAGAGTTTGCAGATTCCTGATTAGGGTTAAAATATGATGTATGGTGCAAACAAATGCAGTGTTTGCGCATCACGCAAGGAGGAGAGTGGAAGGGGAGGGGGGCCAACGGGGAGGGTAGTTGGAGAGAGAAAGGAAAGATAAAGAGACACTCATTGCAGTCGTTCAAGCAAGAAATGTTTAGAAAAAGAGGTCTGCCTTAACAGCTGGCAGCCTTGTGTACCTTGGCTCGAAGGCGGAAATTCTGCAGGTGTCTCTCACGTGTTTCCTTCAGGATCTTCTTTATTCGAGTCTTGTGGCAATGCAGCAGCCATGTGATGGCGATCACACCCGACGCCCACTTCTGCTGGCGATACGTCAGGTAGAATTTTCTGGCCTTGTAGCATTTCCATGTGGCTTGGATCTTGCTGATAGCCTTTAACTTTCCACCTTGGCCCTTGTACCTTTGCCCAGGGACGTTTAATATCTTTTGGATGGGAACCGGGTCCTCTACCACTGAGAGAAGGTCAGTTTTGGTAAGTTTATTCTTCAGCTCAAATTCTGGAAGGAGGGCTACCAAGTTGTTCCCTTTTATTCTGACTTCTGGTATTGCATAGTCCCTGAGAAACTTCTCGATGTGTTCTAAGAGAGAGAGAGTACTTCCCCAGGATGAACTAAAGCATGCCTTGAATGTTAAGAATTCCGGGTCTGTCTTGTTTATGACACCATTATAAATGGAAAAGTCATAATCCCAAGGTGATTTCCGAGCTTCAGAAGTTGATGCAATTCTCAGGGACTGTGGGAGAAAAATGTCACCAGAGATGAAATAGAATTATGATCTTCTTTAAAGGAGCGGTCAAGACACATACAGTATCACACTATCATTTATTACTCAATGGTAGGAAAATATGGATCCTAACTTTGGTTTAATGACTATAGATCATATATGAAAGTCTGGCCAGTATATATCATAAAACTCATTCCTAAAATAATATCTCAGAGGTCATTCAAAGCTATTATCATTTTTTATAAAAGTATTACTTAATTGCTCGAGGAAACTGATCATATAAAAATTGGGTATTTAGTTCACTTCGATTTGGTCAACTGACCCCATAATCTTGGTGATTTCATTTTTACATATGCACGAACAGAAGCAAGTCACTGCTTTCTTGTTCATAACTTATCCACCAGCCCTGAGAGACGGGGTAAGCCTTTCTGTGCACTCTTTGTGATAACTCCAGATATGCTCATCAGAGCTTTGCCGCCTGTTCCGGCGTTCTAACAGGTCATCACGTTCGACCTGCTTCACGGCAGAGCGTTGTGAGGCTCTGCCGCCTTCTCTTACTAGCCAGCCGTGATTTTACAGGAAGCATTACGTTGTGTGTTGTCACCACTGCCACTTTCTAGGCTTCTCTTGACGTAGGTTCTTTTATTCTTAAATCTGGTGTCTTCTTAGGGATATACCTGGAGCTGTCCCCAGGTAGAATCTGAAATCGTATAACAAATAAAACCAAGGAAGCATTTGCTTTTCATTTTGTTTCTATCTGTACTGATTGAATTTTTAAATTGATGAGAGAGAGAGGCATAGAATTTTTTAAATTGTTCCACTATGCATTCATTGGTCGCTTCTTGTATGTGCCCTGACTGGGGAGATCAAACCCACAACCTTGGTGTACCGGGATGACACTTTAACCCACTGAGCTACCTGGCCAGGACTGTGCTGATTGAATTTTCAAGCCATGAAAAATACTACTTTTGTTTTAAATGTTGAGATAGGTTCTCTAAGAATAGGATGACAGCAGCTTTTTCTTCTTTATACTTTTCTGTATGGAAAAAAAACTGAATAAATGTTATTTAAAAAATAAAATCAGAAGAGATTTGGATCACAACGGCAATATATGTTACACACACCCCTTTAAAAAAAGAAAAAAAAAGAATGTTTTGTGTACACATCTACTGTGAAACCACCATATTTCATTACTGAAACCTGTTGCACTAGGAAAAGACACTCTGCCCCATGTCTGGAGGTTCCTAGCGGCCTGGCGGGGGAGGGACAGAGATGTTTCAGGCCCCGCCTCCTCCTCCCTAAACCAGGTATCAGCTCACTGTGCTGATTGCTTCTTGCTCAGGGAGTTAAGGAACACATTGTCTTCAGGTGCCAATGTTTTCAGGTGCATAAGCCCATCTTTACCAAAGCGTAAGATCATGCTGCTCCCTTTAGTTTGAAGAGTTTTCACAGAACTCAAAGAAAACAAAGCAGTCAGTCAATGTATCAGTAGCCGTTATGCCACAGCCCTGTTGAACAGCACTGTATCGGAGACTGTTTAGACTCCGTCTTTGTTAAACAAATGTTAACTGATACGAACTAACAAACTCAAAGTAGAAAGCTATTGAAGGGTAAAGCAAGCCAAGAGATGTATTAATAACAGAAGCACTGTAAACAGGAAAAAAAATTTAAATTTCACATCCTTTTTCTTTTCTTAGGTTCTAGGCAGTGAACATAATTAGACTGTCATCTCAAGTAAAAATGCCGAAAAGCAAGTGTTAACTCCAAAAGGGGTCATTTCCTTGAACCTTAGGAGTGGAATTTAAATAGCAGTGAGTTTTTTTTTATGCTTTTAATTTAAGAGTTGTTATAGGCATAAGAGTGATGGAAAAAAGCCTTCTCGCCAGGACGCTAGCCCTTTTCTCATCTAATCAAGTGCCAAGAGAGCATGCAAACTCTTTGGCAAATGGAAATAAACCCCTTCTTTTTGGATGGGCCAGAGAGAGTTAGAGAAGTAACGCCTCCTTCAGCAGACGCCAGCGCTGACAGGAGGAGCTGCAGCTCCTGGTCGAAGACAAGTGGCACATGCGCCCACGGAAATGGCCGTGGCTCCACTTCTGCCTTCTTTCAGGATCAGGTTCCGATAATGGAAAGGTTCGAATTCAGAGAAGAATGACAGTGCTTCATCCGCGAGAAACAGACACGCAAAATAACCACAGATGGCCACGTATGGAGCCGGCTGGTCCCGCCAGGAGTCCCATGCTTGATTCTGTCAACAAGACCCTGAGACTCCTACAAAGAGCACAGCTATGGACGGGAGATTTACCAGAGCCTCTGGGCTCCTTGGAAATGTGAAAATATTTTGAAATTCCTTATCTTTATGGAGAGCCACATGGAACTGGGACCACTGTTGAAAACGGAGCAACCTGGGAAGTTTAAGAAAGGAGAGGATGCTTACGTCTCTCCGAGGCAGTGCCTTTCCGGGGGCGGGTCTAGGGCAATTACCTACACCAGCAAATGCACTTCAGACCTTTATAAAGAATAGCTGTGGGATGACAATAGGGTTACAAATTTAACAGTGGCTCTTTGAGAACAAAGGGACTACACCTCCTTACCTCTTGGAGGATATTCTAGTAAAGACCTGTTCTCAAAGGAAACACACTCTTGGACACCAAATAGACCACTCAGGCATGGGGAAACTGTGGGTCTGGAGTCAGCTAAAGCATAACTGTAGTACATCTGTCACAGAGAATGCCACACTTGGGAGCACTTTAGACTTAGAGCAAGAAAAGACATGTCTCTCAAGAGAAAGGCTTCCCAAATTAAAGCAGTGCATCAGCATTGTGAGAGCCATCGAGCAGGCAGAGACAAAGCTGTTTCACAGCCTGCTAGGGATAAGAGCCCTGATTAAAGGTCACGCCATGCTTCAAGTTCCGGTTCCTTCTGTGATTCTTCCTTTGTCGTTTATCTCCATGAACTTGTCTACAATTATTTCCTTCCTTCTCTCCTTCCTTCCTTCTTGACTCCCTCCCTCCCTCCTTTCCTTCCTTCCCTCACTTCTTTCTTTTCCTCTCCTTCCCTCCTTTCTTTTTGGTGCAAGATGTGCCTTACTCCTAATGTACTGTCACTTACTTAATAGCCACATCGTTTCCTTCTAGTGGGGTTGGCTCTCTGGCCCACACAGAGCCCAAACCTGTAGCCACGGCCTGACTATTAGTACTGTGCTCCAACTGCGCCAACTAGCGGGGATATGCTCTTCTTCATTTGCAAGGTGTAATCCCTAATGAGGCAACTTTGAGAGTTTCTGGAGCAGTTATTTAGGGGAAATTCCAAATCTAAAACAAAGAGCAGGAAGCAGGATGATGACTGCATGTGTCAGTAAGTCACAGATGTGAAACAAAAGAGGCAGGTCTGGAATGGCCTTCTAAAATTTAGAAATAAGCGCCGCCAAGAAAAAAATCCAGAAAAAAAGGCATGTATTTCTAAGCTGAATGTCTTTGTGAAAAATGTTCTTTTCACACATGTGGACAGCACGCGGGTGCAGGAGTAAACTGGAGCCAAGAATTTCCTGATGGCTGATGGTCAAGTGACTGGGGTTATCTAACATGGACAATAATTTTAGAGAGTGATTTGCCTGGAAGGATAGACTAAATTATTGTACTTTTGAATTTATATGTTTGGGTGTTCAGTTTCTCAAATGCCCAAATGTATATCCATCAGTGATTAGCCCAGGTAATCCCTGCCGTTATGGGTCTAAGTGAGAGCCTAGTTCGGAGGACAAATGGAGTGACCCTCAGAGGTGAGTCTTCATCACTCTCTGAAGACCAGGGGTACCATCCGTGATGGCTGCTCTTTAATATCTGTTGAGGGTCCACAGCCTGTTCAACTTTGTACAGAATAGATGTTAAAACCTCAGCTTGCTAAAATGTGAGAGAGATATATACAATATTTAGAGAGGTTAGTTGACTAAACAGGATTCAGGAACCCAGCATAATCACGGTCTTGAATTTTAAAGCATGAGGGATCTTGAAGGTCACTAGCCTTACCTTTTACTCAACAGGCTGGTATGGACCCAGGGAAATGAGTCTTGGCCCTGACGTCTTATTAACCTGGAATCAAGTGCATGCTGTCTCACTATCTGTTATGTACTCTTGGATAAATTACAGTCTGCCATGGACTGAATGCTTGTGTCCCCACAAAATTCTTATGTTGAAGCCCTGGTCCTCGGCGTGATGATATTTGGAGGTGGGACCTTTGAGAGGTGATTAGGTCATAAGGCTGGAAGCTTCACCATGAGATCAGTGTCCTTATAGGAAGAGATAAAAGAAATGATCTCTCTCTCCTTACCATGTGAAGATATAGCAAGAAGGTGGCCTTTTGCAAACCAGGAAGAGAACTCTAACCACACCCAGCTTCCAGAACTGTAAGAAATAAATGTTGCTTAGGTTGCCCAGTCTACATTGTTTGTTACGGTAGCCTGAGCGGACTAAAACAACATTCTCTCTGAACCTAAATGTTTCTCATCTGTAAAAATGAGAGGTCCCTATCGGCTGCTGTGATGATCACAATATGTATAAAGAATCATTCAGCGCGGGCTGTGAACCAGGCATCGCAGGTTCGATTCCCAGTCAGGGCACATGTCTAGGTTGCAGGCCATGTCCCCCAGCAACTGCACACTGATGTTTCTCTCTCTCTCTCACCCTTCCCTCTCTAAAAAGAAAGAAAGAAAGAAAGAAAGAAAGAAAGAAAGAAAGAAAGAAAGAAAGAAAGAAAGAAAGAAAGAAAGAAAGAAAATCTAAAAAAAAAAAAAAGAATCATTCACAGTGTCTCATCTCAGCCTATGTGGTTATTATTACCAGAGGCAAGGAAACTGAGGCTCAGAAAGGTTAAGTGAGTGGTCCAAGATCACAGAGCTGGCTGTCAGTCCCTACCCCCACACCGCCAATACCCATGGCCCTAATTGTCCGGAACTTCCCATATGGCCCATTACCAACTGTGCTCTCCTCGCTCAGCCCTCCTTTCACCATCTCCTACGTCAGAGTCAGCCTGGCCTTGACCTGTTGTTTCTTTCTTATTTGCAAAGCAATCTGTTAAGCTAACCCCTATGAACATGCTAATGAACCATGGTGTAGTGGGAAAGTGATGGATTTGAAGTGAGAAGCCCTGGGACCTGGTCTGTCACCACCTCCCACTGTGGCCTTGGGAAGTCACTTCTCCTGGGGGAGTTTCAGTTTTCATTAGGGGATCACTCAGGGCACTTCTAATTTTGACACCCTATGTCCTTCTGACTCAAAGTGCTGCCCCTCCAGGAGTATCCACTGTTTAATAAACTCCTGATGCCAGTCGAGCCACCAAATCGAAGGCAAGCATCTCTTCGTGAGCCATGAAAAACACCTAGGGATTTTTTTTTCCCTTTTACTTGTTTAGATAGGAAGCTCTTTCTAGCAACTCACACGCCACAATAAAGGAACAGCTGTAAAGATGGTCATGGGCAGAGAACCCCAAAGAGTGATATCCCAGTATTTCAGGGTCTGCAAATCAACAAAACAGGTCTCCGTCTGCAGGACCTACACACGGCATAAGCCTTAAGTGCCCATTAAAAGTGAGAGTTGGAGCCCTTAACCTTTAGAAAGAGAACAAAAGGCAAAGATAGAGAGTTCATTGAGTGGAGACATATAAAGGAAGAGAATTGAGTGTACAGGCCGCTCAGATCAGTGGCAATTTTCTAGGGATAATTTCTGCAATTGCTTTGAAAGGTATCTTTATTCAAATGAGTCTTCCTGAAACACTTCCTCAGGAGAAAAAAGATCCTCACCTAGATACATTCTTACGGAACAAAAACACTCAATGGGTCAATTCTGATTGAAGATCAAACAGCAAAATTAGGACGGTTTTTTGAATAGATGGAGTATATTTTCAGTCAAATGTGAAATTTCCTTTTCTATAGAAACATTTCATTTTACTGCTGCATTGGTGTCATCTTTTCTGCGACCCTTCTAATATTCTCTGAGAGAATGTGACATCATTAAGGGCCACCTGGGACAATTATGATGGATGGGGGGAGGAACCTGCTGGTGATGATAAGTACAGGGAACCTGACAAGATGGGCAGCAAAAGCAGCCCGAGTCCTAGCTTTCTGCAAAACGTCACATCATTATTTTCTCTATGGGTAAAGGGAAAAGAGGAAGCTCCAAAAGGTTCTCTATTCAAAGAAAAGCTGGACATTATAGTTTTCCTCAGGAAAACTGTGTCTAGCAAGTCCGTTGGTCAAAGGTCACTAAACGACACTTGCAGATTCTTACAGCACCCCTGTTTTTCACACCCTCTACCCTTACATATGTATTCGGCTCTACTTTAATTCAAAGCACTTGTCACTACCTGACATATTAAATATCTGTTTATTTTCTGCCTCCCTCGCTAGAATATAAGGCCCACAAGGGCAAAGATGTGACTTGTTTCTGTTCACTGCTGTGTCCCCAGTACCTAGTATACTCCCTGGTGCGCGGTAAAAGCTCAATAAATATCAGGTGAATGAATGAGTGAGTGAATAGTAAAATTTAAGCTCACAGCCACTTGGGCTGGATTTATAGTACAAAGCTGTTCTATGATCACACAAGTTATTTGCAAACTCGGAACTTGAGTTCTGAAGCAGTAATAGAAAGTTTGACTGCTTGGATCTGAGAATGTCCTTACCCTTGACAAGGAGTTCTACCACTAAGATTCAGCCTAAATGCAAAGATCTGTGTACACATATGAAGGATGTTTATGGCAGTTCTATTTACAATGGAGAACAACGGGAAATTATTTAATCATTTATTAATATTTATAATAGTATAATAATTTCACATTGATAATTTAATGTCAAAAAAAGGATAATGACTAAGAAAATTATATGTCTTTAAGACAAAATATTACATGGTCATTAAAATATTTTATGAAGAGTTTTAAATTATATATGTAAAGGTTTTGATAAAATGTTAGGTGAAAAGAGTAAAATCACAGTTGAATATATAGTATGATGCCAACCAAGGGGTGTGCCAAATGCTCAAATATATGCTATTATGAAAAAAATTTTCTTACACATTTTGGCATTTTTTCTCCTTTCTGAACTTTCTAAATTTTCTATGCATAATTGGGTCATAATAATTTAATAAATGAAAAATATAAATTAAAAATGTTAAGATTTTATCTTGTGGCTTACTGATAATTTCACCTTTCTCTGGTGTAAATAAGTAAAATTATTAGTTACATGTAATAAAAATGTACAGTTAAAGATGCTGTGAAGAGAAGTAAAAATGATTTTATCAGTTTTTTCTTGTTAATTCCTTCATGCAAGAAGAAATATTTTGCAAATAAAACTGCATAACTTTAATTTAAAAGTTTCATGTTCAAAAATGCATAGGTGAGGACGATAATTTCTAATAAATTACAGAAAATGGAGAATGATTTTAAGAGATTCCACAGTTTTTCTTTTGTTTTCAGATTTTTTTCCCTCTTCTTACTTTAGGATGATCAGTTTAATGAGGTTTCATGAGGGAAAGTGAGTCTAAGAGAGAAAAAAATAGCCTTAGACTTAAAAAAAATAATCTCATCTTCTGTCTCCAGGTTGAAGAGATAAAATAATAAACTGTAATAGAGTTTGTAGTAACTGGTTGTTACTACAGTTAAAGAGCTCTAACTCTTAGTCGGACCTCACTCTCTTAAACCCTTTAGAACAAGACAAGAAAGGAGGCTGGGCTGTTCTAGAAGCACAAAGCCAACTGGGGAGACACTCTGCATTCTTCAGAAAGCAGGCTCCTCCCTCCCCTGGACTGGACCTGTTAAGCCAAACTGCTGCTGGACATCACCTGGCGGTTTTCATAGTCTACATTTTTCAGCCTGGAACTCTTTGTTCAAAAACAGTGTAATTTGATTGTAAGGAGGGGAAACAGTTAACACGGCAGCTGTGGGTGCCAAGGGCCTTGGTCCACCTACTGTGAACTTCAGCTTTTCTCCTTGCCTTGGGGGTGGTGGGGGAACCTTGCACCGGATGTGGAAGCTCCTTAAAAACACTGATCTGGTCTAATCTCCTCCTTACACAGACGGGGTGAAATGGGGCTAGGTGGGGGAGATACGTGCAATGCCACACATGTTGCTTGATTAAAATATAGAGCTGACTTACCTATAACATAATCGCAGTTTTCTAACAAGAGGTTTAAGAGTGTATGTTCGGAAAATACTAAAGAAACTGACAAAATGACTAAGAGAAGTGAGACCCCAAATTGACATTAAAATTAATCACTCAAACCTATTCTTTCTACACTAAAGGAAACTTTACAGCAGAGGTATGGTTTAGGAAATAGGATTTTCTTTTATTTTTTTCTTCTTTTATTTGGAAAAAGTTTTGAAAATACAGAAACATATAGAGATTAATGTAAAAAAAGTGCAATGGATGGATGTTAATCTTTTGTTGTCTTCGTTCTAGATGTGTATGCATCTCTGTGGCTCATAAAGATAAGAAAGCAAGCTATAAGGTCCAGCACCTTTAAACCAGAATCACCTCCACAAGAGTGAATTATGTTGTACTGTGCAGTCCTAATGTCAGATAATACAGAATACATATCATGTATAAACATACAGCTCTTAAGTAAAGAAGACAAAAGTATGTAAGTTTTTAATATTTTAAAAATATAGTACATTAAGAAATGTATAATATAAACTTTAAATATATAGCATTTAAATGATTTACATATCTACATATGCCTTTAAATAAAGGAAACAACACATTAGGCGCATTAGCCCATCCCCAGAAGCAAACACACTCATGATTTTAACTTAGACCTTTATGTCTAATAAATATATTTGCTTGTTTTACCCATAAAATATATTTTTACTATCAAAGTATTAATTAGAATCAAGTGGATCTTAACATAGTTGTAAACATGACTGTCTCAAGATAATAAAGAGATTTATTTGCTGAGAGAGGCAATTTTAGCGCCTTCAAATCTTTAAACTAGATTCCTGAAAATAAAGGCCTCAGATGTCTTGAAGTTACTACGAACTCTATTACAGTTTATTATTTTATCCCTTGGATCCTTGACTGACTCAAATTTGTCATTCAACTTCTTGAGCTTTGGCTATCTGGTTAACTGATTTAGAGGTTGAAAAGGCTGTTAAAGTCAGAGCCCAGAAGAGCAGGTGCAATAATAACACAGGTGACAACCACCGTCCTGACACTGGAGGGCACAAATAAAAAAGACACAGGGAATTGGTTGTATGTATGCATAATATTGGATAAATGAAATATTAAATTAGATTAGGAAGGCAGAGACATAATATCTTTTAGAAAGATTTCCGTCAAAAACGAGGGTGATTTAAAAAAAATTGCTAACGCTTTGGGGCTCTGGCAGCCACCCAGCCAGCTCTGTATTCTGGCCCTGCCACTTTCAGTTGGATGACCTTTGCCTCTGTGTACCCAGAGAAGGCCCTCCCAGTAAAAAGGAAGCGACAATAGTGCCCACTGCATGGAGACGCTGTGAAATGAGACATTCCATGTCAAGTGTTCCGAACAGTGTGCCGAACGCTGTGGGAAGAATTGAGAACCTGGGATGTGGAGAGGCCACAAACTCTGGAACTTCGCTCTGTCATCTGGACCCTCCATAGCCTTTTACGAGCTGTGTGGATCTGGGGACAGTGACAGCACAGGGGTTTGGCGGCTGCTGTGAGCACTCATTGGGTAAGGAAGGGGCTTACTGCCCTGCTCTAAGAGCACGCTCCATCAACATTAGCCGTTATGAGTACTCCAGATAAATAATGCCTTCGTATTCCTAAAGCACATCCTATTTTTAAATGCAGAAGCAAGCTCACAATTTCCTCACAGCAAGAAGTCAAGAGGAGCTAGAGGAAGGATCTAATTGCATTGATTAGTTTATCTGGGAGCAATTTGTCTGGGTTCAGGACTGTGGGCGAGATCAGTGCTGTGAATGGGGCCCTGTTCAGTCGCAGCTCCACAGGAAAATAAGGAGACTGCAAAAGTGGGCTTTTTTTTTCCCTTGAGAAGGGGTGGTTAAGCTCCCTCTGAAATTCTTATTGATAAGATCACTCCCATGAAAAAGAAAGGCCCAGAAGATGCTCTTTAAAATAGACCAGCGGATTATGGTAAAAAGTGCTTTATAGGTCCAAAGCACTCTCACATGTGCCATGAACTCCTCGAACCCTCATGGCAAGCCTTTGGGAAAGGTGGTGGTGTTCCCATCACCAGAGGAGGAAAGGGAGGCATGGAGAATCTAAGCGACTTGCTCCACGTTTCTCTGTTCGTAAAAGGAAGATCCCGCTCTTTGCTACTTAAAGTTTAGAACCTTTATCGTTCATTCATGGCCCCATGGAATGCTCCTGGCTGGCATGTACTTGCTGTATTGTGGGGACGATTTCATTTTTCCAATGTTACCTTGTTTTAGTCACACATGCATTGCATGTGAGCACCCATATATGCACACACTGCGGGGGGCAAATGATCCTTTTTTTTAACATTTTATTTCATTTTAAGTGCACTTTTAAAAGATGAAAATCTTAGATTGAGGTGGAAGACCGAAGTGACTCAGCCAAATTTTGAGTATGCTGAATCGCATTTTTGGACTAAAGCCTGAGAAGTAATTCAGTCCCAACAGAGAAAAAATTTTTTCCCACTTTAAATAAACCATTTTTTCCCTGAAAACATGATATAATTTCTTTTATGAAAGAAGAGCAAAAAAACTGTTGTGACCATCTCCAGCTGTCCCACTGACCTCCCATACTTCTGCCCCGCAGCAGAAGGAAGGGACGTCAGGTGACAAACCCCAGATTTCAACGAGTCACACCAATTACAGACCTTCTTCTCCTGATGTGCTCTTGACCTTCTGCCTTTCCCCTACAATGAAGAATGAGACACAGTTTAAATCAAAATGACTCTCATGGGCAATTTTACAAAACAAACGGGAGGCACAGTCTTCCGCTCCCAACCCCACTCGCCCAGCTTCCCCTGCTGGGCCAGCCCTTCCCCCTTTCCCTGAAGGCGGGAGCTAATAATTACAAAGACATTCGGCCCCCCAGACAATGATGCTCTGCTTGCCAAAGACCCTGTTTGTTTGAAGAAAGAGTTCGACAAAGTAAATATTTGCAAAAACAACTTTGACCAGATGTCCCACTTCTGGTCCCACTTCTATGGGACCCACGGAGAGATGTTTACAAGAAAGGGCTTCTCGGTGTGGCAGCACACTGCCCGGTGGTGGGGACTGATCCGAGGTCCCCTCTGGCTCTGACAGGCCAGGCGCATCACAGCCTTTTAACTTCCGTGCTAGGGCACTTTTCACAGAGCACATGAATAATTACAGTTACTACTGAGGAGTCAGTTCAGAAATGTACCAGTTCGGGACCACAGGAAGGAATCTTTAACTGCTACTGCTTCTAGCAGTGGGGAAAAAGATTTCTGAAGTCAATAGGAAATTAAAGGCAGGCTTAATTCAGGAAATGTCATTCAAAAATTTTTTAAGCTTTTAATTCTTTAAGCTTACTGCTTAAAACCTAGTCATTTGGGATTACCTGTAGATCTGTTATCTGCAAAAGTGTGGGCAGAGCTAGAACACGGTGAGAATCGAAACAGGTGCCCCTGCTTGTTCCCATTATGCATATTAGCCCATGGCCTTCGCACAGCCTGTTAAACAGCTGAGGTTGAAACAATAATGGTGTGGGCCAAACGCTAGCCTGAAGGCCTGTCTGTCTTGGGATTTGGCCATTTACATTGATTTTTTTTTAACCCACATTTTTCATGAAACACAAATATTTGCCATGGCAACTGGGGTGTCACATGACATGCTGCTACATAAACAGCTTGGAAATCTCTTAAGAGGAAACAGCCCACCAGTGCTGCAAATCCAGTGAAAACATCTTGAGGAGGATATTTGGGCGTTAAAAGATGAAGGTCTGGGAAGAACAGGTAACAGTCTACTATGTAGACACAGTGGGATTAATTTCTTCTGTGCCATTCTTTGATTTCTCTCTCTCTCTTTTTTTTTAAAGGGAGCAGCTGTAAACATGGCCACATAGGGTAAGCTCAGAAAAGACACTGCCAGCTGTCTCCTTTCTAGGGTGAAAAGTTTCAATTATCACAAGTCTGTCTGTGCCTCATAAACATAAGAAAGCAAGCTCCAAGAGCACAGCACCTTTGAGCCGGGAGAATCTCTGTGGGGGTGAACATGTTGTACTGTGAGGTCCCGATGTCAGAGGACATAAAATTCCTTCCCCTCCTTCATTACGGTCACTGTGCAAAATTGGAGAGCTTGCTTTTTTATCTTTGGCTCAAAGACAGGTGAAAAACAGCAAAATGTTACAACAACATACACCATGCAACACAAATCTGGATACAAAGCATTAGCTACTATGTTCCGGACTCTGGGACTGTCACTAGCTAGCAGTACAGGTTGGCCAATCATTTAGTTCATTTCGCAATAATTTGACATGACTGATACTGTCACGATTGAGTTTACTTGTATAACAATCCCCCTTGTAAAATCAAATGCGTCCCAGAAACCACTGAAAGAGTATTTACTTCTGTGTGAAAGGTATAATTAACATATGTGTACTACCAAAAATCTCACTGAGAATATTATGATTAAGAACAATTTTCCATTAGCTGGGAATGGAAATACCTTTGATCTGTGTCTCCTGGGAAAGATCTTCATGGCTTCTGGAACCTGCAGTGGCTTCTCAGCTCCAGTTAAATGGGCTGTCGGGTGAAGACGGTGCAAAGTTACCTCTTTGGAAAAGGGAGACCGAGTCACTGGTTTAATGCTATTGCGTTTGTGCCTCAAAAGTCAGGTGACTCTGCAACCCACTGACTATTCACTATTAGCCTTCCCTGGATCAATTCAGTGAAATCTTTGTGACCTGCATTGACTTCCGAAGGAGAACAAAAGGCATGGGAGGGCAACAGTTCCATGAGACTATATAAGGTCAGCATGCCTTCTGCAAGCTGCCTTGGTGAAAAGGCAAATTTTAAAAGCAGACAAATTAGAGGGTACTAGTTGTCTTATAAAAAATGTTTCCCTTTAAGATTTCCTTAAAATAGCCAAGTTTGTTGAAAAGGTAAATTAATGTTACTATATATGATGGACTATTGTATTGTGTAGTCATTAAAAGAAATGATTCTAAAGAATTTAAATGGTTTGGGGAGATACTACAAGTTAAAAACACACTAAATGTTATTTTGAAATTAATTAAATCTATAAGCAATGACTTTTGGAGAACATGTTGGTCCACAGCATCTCATTCACGTGTGGCATGTAGCCCACACACTGGACGGTTCTTGGGAAAGAATCGCATCCCTCCTGTCGCCTTGCAGAAAATCCATCTGCCCTTTGCAAACAGCCCAAGTCTGACAATCTCAGGGGAGAAAAATCCTTACACCACTCTTTCCAAGAAAGAGAACAAATAATTTATTTAAATAGCTAGTTGCGTCCAACTTGGTGAGTCCAGTAAGTGAGGATTCCTTCCACTCACTTCCTTAGTCTACCCCTTTTCTGTCAGTTTTTAGCAACAACCTGGGAGCGAATTGACAGTTGGTGATCAAACACAGCACATCAGTATACAATGTGGAATCTCACACCTGGAGGACCCAGTTCTCTCACAGTGCCTGGAGCAGGCTGCAGGGAATATCTTCGCCACCTTTTAAACAGTAGCAGGAATCCCAGAGTCTTATCACTAAAAATCAGCTCCACAAAGGGGATTTGTTGGTTGCACTGGACCAACCCAGTTTTACCACTTCTCTGGTTTCCCTGGCTTCCGGGAGCCTCCCTGACCACGAGACTGCCCACCGCAGTCTCTGAGTCTGGGCAGTTGGCAATAGTGAATGAAGACTCCGTTTTAAGCCTATGAGTTGTAGTCTTGATTTCTGTGCTCTTCTGCCCTGTGATCCACTTGGACTAGGTCCTCCCGCTCCTGAAGGCCAGTCCAGACCCTGCGTCCAGACTGCTTGGAATCCACAGATTTACCCATAAAGCTTGTTATCCCTATATCTGCCGTCTTTTAATTTTCAGGTTCTCTCAGCCAAGTGAAATTTATGGTTAAATTCCCCTATTGAGACAAAAAGAGCAGCTGACAAGTTTTCAAGTGGGCATAATTTTAAAAGATGTTTATAATAAAGATCTAAAAAATTGTAATTTCATATGGATGATCCATAGTTAATGATATCTCAATTAAAAAAAATTTATTAGTCACCTGCAGAAATTCTGCCACTAAATTATAATTTCCTGTAACTTCGGATCTTGTAGGACACATGCATTTGAAGAATGTTTCTGCATCTTCAACAAAACCGTATGCTAAGGTACTTCCAATTTTTCTGGAAAAGTCTGTATGATAAGTTTTGCCAGTTAATACCAGGAGGGAAAAACTTGTCTTTCTGGTCAAACTTGTATGCTTTGGTGGCAGTTATTGACATGTGGCTATCAAGTAGCCATCCCCTTCTTTATGCTGATTCAAGAACCCCAGTATTTTTAGGGTAACAATATGCCCAGCTCTTAGGGTTGCCAGTTTAGAAAACAAAATTTTAAGGACACATAATTAAATTTTAATTTTAGATAAACACACATTTTAGTCTAAGTATACCCTGAATATTAAATATATTTAATATCCAATAAAGAACAGAATTCTATGAGTGGCTTAGACCAAGGATAACATCATGCTAAGTATACAGTGTACGTCCCAAATCCTGACCCTAATCGTATCCCTGCACTTTCACTTTTCCAGCATTCCTTGTAGCTAACAGTAGCCACGCGACCAGTGAGTTGTAAGGGGAAGTCCATGCAGGGGATTCCACTGTTTTTCTCCTCTTCCCGTCTGGAATGTGTATGTTTAGGCCCAGATCTGCAGGAGACCCCTCGGAGCCGAGAGGTGGCAAGCGTGAGGATGAACTCCAACTGAAGACTGTGACGCAGAAAGAGAGCCACTAATCAGCACCACCAGCCCTAGACTGCCTACTTTCCTGGCTTCTCATGTATGAGACAAATGAACCTGATTATTTCAAGCCACCAGTCGGTAAGGTTGCTGGTATTTGCAGTCACGTGCATTCCTGACTGCTACCCCTCCCGCCCGCCACTCTTTGCCTTATTGCATGTGCTGGGGCCTCAAGGACGGCGCTCACTAGTGGTGGCAGTAGTGGTCACCCTTGAACTATCTCTACTTTTAACAGAGACATAGAATTCTAAAGTTTCTCTACTGAGAATATTGTTTGCTTTGGGGTTTGGTTGAAAACAATAACCAGGTTCAGAATATTTTCTTCTGCTTCTCTGCCCAGAGGTTTTTCCCCTTCCTTATAAATATTGAGTTATACTGGATGATTTTTTTTTCATTTTGGCATATACGGAGATGACCATAGGGTTTTTCTTTTTTAGTTTGTTACTATGGTAGATTATTACTAGTTTTTTTGTAATATTCAATCTTCCTTACATTCTTTCTAGATCATGATGAATTTGAAAAACTACTGCTAACTTTTATTTAGAATGTTCCTGAGATTTATCTCTCTCTATTTTTTCCTGCACTATCCTCCCCAGTTTTGGTATCAAAGTTATACTAGCTTCATAAAATCAGTTGGTAAGCTTTCCTTCTTTTCTCTTTCTATGGGATAGTGTAAAATAAAAATCACCTGATCCTTTAAAGTTGGTAAATTTGCCTATAAAAAGCCTGAAGCCTTTTTTCCTCTGGAATATTTTTGTGTGTTCATGTGTGTATTTAAGAGCGAGAGATATTTTGACTACCAATTAAATTATCTAATGAAATTGTTTTAAGTTTTGTATTTTTTTCTTCAGTTAATTTTGGCAGTCTAGATTTTTCTAGGGAAATTTTCATTTCATTAAAAGATTGGCATAATCACAATATAATTTTTAAAGTATTCTGTGTATCTAAAGTATCTGTCTTTTCATTTAAATATTATTTCTGTGCCTTCTTAATAAAATTTCTTTGTTGAGAGCTTAATTGACAAAAATGTAAGCTATTTTAAGGATGCATTGTGGTCATCTGATACGTGTAACCATTGTGAAAGGGTTCCCCCTCATCTAGTTAGTAAATTCATCCATCACCTCACATATTTGACTTTTTCTTCATCAGTGAGAACATTTAAGTTCTACTGTCTTCACAAATTTCACTGATACAATACAGTGTTACCAACTATATACTACAGTAAAACACAGTCACCATGTTTTACATCAGATCCTTGAAGTCCCTGGCAACCACTCTTATTCTGTTTCTATGAGTTTTTTCTACTCTCTGTGTCTATGAGTTTGACCTTGTTTTTCTCTTTTTTCTTAGATTTCCATGTAAGTGACACCATGCACCATGCAGTATTTGTCTTTCTCTGTCTTGCTCATTTCACTTAGCATAATATCCTCCAGTTACAGCCATGTTGTCGTAAATGGCAGGATCTTCTCCTTTATTAGGTCTAAACAATATTCCATTATGTATCGATATTCATACCTGTATTTACATACATCGCATTTTCTTTATCCATTCATCTAGCGACAGACACTTGTGTCCACACCTTGGCTATTGTGCATAATGCTGCAGTGAACATGGGGGTACAGACATCTTTCAAGATAACGACTTTGTTTTCCTTGGAGAAATTCCCAGAAGCTGTTCTTAATTTCTTGAGAATGTTCCACACTGTTTTCCGTAGTGGCTGTGCCAGTTCACATCTCCACCAATGGTGTACAGTGGTTCTCTTTTCACCTCATCCTTGCTGGCCATTTGTTACTTATCTTTATGACGACAGCCATTCTAACAGGTGTGAGAGGGTTTCTCATCGTGGTTTTGATTTGCATTTACCTGATGATCAGTGATGGCAATTTAAGCGCCTTTTCATGTCCCTGTTGGTCATATGTTTTTATTCTTTGGAAAAAAAATGTCTATTCAGGTCCTTTGCTCATTTTTTAATTAATTGGGATATTTATTTATTTTTGAGTTATATGAGCTTATTGTATATTTTGTATATTAAACCTTTATCAGATATGTGATTTGCCTATATTTTATCTCTATCCATAGCCTGCCTTTTCATTTTGTTATTGGTTTCCTTGGCTGTGCCTGAAAAATTTTAATTTGCTGTAGGCTCACTTGTTTGTTTGTTTATTTATTTATTTATTTTGTTGCCTTTGTTTTTGTTGCAAAACCAAAAACCACTGTCAAGAGCTAACCCTCCTGTGCTTTTTTCCTAGAGGTTTTACATTCAAATCTTTAATAAAATTTGATTTTTGTGTATGGTATAAGAGGTGTCCAGTTTCAGTCCAGTTTTTTGTGATTGTATGGTTTTCTCAACACCATTTATTGAAGAGATTATTCTTTCGTCATTGAATATTCTTGGACCCTTTGTTGAAAATTAACTGACCATGAAAACATGGGTTTATTTCTGGGTTCTCTGTTATATTCCATTGATCTAGGTGTCTGTTTTTGTGCCAATACCTTACTATTTTGATTACTAGAGCTTTGTAATATAGTTTGGAGTCAGGAAGTGTGATACCTCCAGCCATGTTCTCTTTCTCAGGATTGCTTTTGCTATTTGGGGTCTCTTGTGGTCTTACATGAAAATTAGATTTTTTTTTCTGTTTCTATGAAAAAGTGCCATTGGAATTTTAATAGGGATTGCACTGAGTCCATAGATTGCTTTGAGTGGTATAGCTATTTTAACTGTTAACTATATAGCCATTTTAACTATATTATATCTTCCACTATATATAGCCATTTTAACTATATTAATATCCTTCCATTTATTTGTGTCTTCTTCAGTTTCTTTCATCAATGTTTTGTAGTTTTCAAAGTATAGATCTTTCACTTCCTTGGTTAAACTTATTCCTAAATATTTTACTTTTTTTGGTATAATTCTAAATGGGATTTTTAAAACATTTCTCTTTCTGATAGTTGGGTTTTAATGTATAGAAATGCAACTAATATTTGTTTATTGATTTTTAATCCTGCAACTTTACCAATTTAATTTATTAGTTCTGATCATTTTTTGGTGAGATCCTTAAGGTTTTCTGTATACAATATCATGTCATCTGCAGAGACAGTTTTACTTCTTTCTGATTAAATGCTCTTTATTTCTTTTTCTTGCCTAACTGATCTGGCTAGGACTTCTAGACTTTATTCACTTCTGTGTTGAATAAAGTAGTAAGAACAAGCATCCTTGTCTTGTTCCTGATCTTGAAGGGAAAGTTTTTAGCTTTTCACCATTGAGTATAATGTTAATTGTCAGCTGTCATATATGGCTTTATTATATCAAAATATTGTACAATCCTCTATAACCAATTTGTTGAGAGTTTTTTTATTTTTATTTTTTATCATGGAACAATGTTGAATTTTGCCAAGTGCTTTTTCTGCATCTATTAAGATCATATGATTTTTATCATTGATTTTGTTATTGTGTATAATATTTACTTACTGGTATATGTTCAACTATCCTTGAATTCCAGGAATAAAGCCCACTCGATCATGGTGTGTGATCCTTTTAATGTGCTATTGCATTCAGTTTGCAAATATTTTGCTAAGTATTTTTTGCATCTATCCTCATCAAGTATATTGGCCTGCAATTTTCTTTTCTTGTAGTGTCCTTGTCTGGTTGTAATATGAAGATAATGCTTGCCTCATAAAATGAGTTTTGAAGTGTTCCCTCCTTTTCCATTTTTTGGAAGAATTCAAGTATTGGTATTAACTTTAAGTGCTCAGTATAATTCACCAGTGAAGCCATTTGGTCCTGGACTTTTCTTGGTTGAGAGGTATTTGATTACTGATTCTCCCTCCTTACTAGTAATCGGTCTGTTCAGATTTCCTGATTCTTCATTATTCAGACTGGGTAGGTTTATGTTTCTAGGAATTTATGTATTTCTTTGAGGTTATCTAATTTTTTTCATGTATAATTGTTTATAGCAGTTTCTTAGATCCTTAATATTTCTGTGTTATCAGTTGTAATGTCTCCTCTTTCATTTCTGATTTTATTTACCTGTGTTTTCTTTCTTTTCCTTTAGTCTAGCTAAAGTTTTCCTAATTTTGCTTTTTATTACAAAACAGCTTTTAGTTTCATTGACATGTTCTCTTGTCTTTCAAGTCTCTCTTTCATTTATTTTCACTCTGATCTTTGTTAGTTTCTTCCTTCTAACTTTGGGCTCAGTTTGTTCTTCTTTTTCTAGTTCCATGAAATGTAAAGGTAGGTTGTTTATCTGAGATCTTTCTCTTTTCTTAATACAGATGTTTATTGCTATAAACTTCTCTCTTAGAACTGCTTTTGCTGTATCTCATAAGTTTTAGTATGTTGTGCTTTTATTTTTGTCTCAAGATATTCTGAAAATTTTCTCTTAATTTCTTCTTTGACCTATTGACTTTTTAGAAGTATATTGTTTAATCTGCACACATTTGTGAATTTTCCAGTTTTGCTCTTGTAACTGATATCTCATTTCATAACACTGTGGTCAGAAACAAAGTTTGGTATAATTTCAGTTGTCTTAAACTTAATTACAAGTTGTTTTAATTTATATTTATCTAATGATTAATGATGTTAAGCATTTATTTATCTATTTACTGTCCAGATATCTATTTTGGTAAAATGTGTGTTCAGATCTTATGTCTATTATGTTATTGGGTTGCTTGATTTCTTATTACTGAGTTTTAAGAGTTCTTTATATTTTCTGGACAAAAATTATTAAGTTTGTGTTTTGAAATATTAACTTCCAACCTGTAGCTTTTCTTTTCATTTTCGTAACACTGTCTTTAAAAAGGTAGAAGTTTTAAATTTTGATGAAAATTTTGTATCTTATTTGTTTCAATACCCTGGTTGTAATACTGTATGAGAGTTTTGCAAAGTGTTTTTTTTTTCTGAGAAAACCAAGTAAAGAGTGCAAGAGGTCTCTCTGTGTCTTACAATTTAATGTGAATCTACAATTATCACAAATTCAAAAGTTTAATTAAAATAGGGCACCAGGAGAATATGAAATGCTAAGCCAGAGTAGGAAAATTTGTTTGCAATTCATATAACTGATAAAAGATTAGTACCCATAAAATATAATTAATTCCTATAAATAACTAAGAAAAAGAAATACAATGCATTTTAAAAAAAAGGTTAAAGCCTTAACTCACTTTAAAAAAACAGATCCTCAAATGATAAGCACACATCAGAAAATTGCTCAACTTTATTGGTCATCAGAGAATTAGAACTTGGACCCACCAAAAGATACCACAGAAGACTTGTCAGGGTGGCTAAAGTCTGAAAACAAACCAAAAATATCAAGCGATGACAAAGATATGGATTACCTGGAGTTCTCACATACTGCTGGCAGGAAAATAAGTCAATTTTATCACCAGGGAAAACTGTGTGGCAATATCTACGAAATCTGAGCATCTGTGTACCCTAGGACTCAGCAGTTCTAGTTTTTGATATATACCCAGCAGCAGCGCACACCTACGTGCATTAGAAGGCTTGGGCAAGAGTGCTTAGAGTGGTATCGTTCATAATCGTTTGAGAGTACAAGCCACTGAGATTCCCATCACTGACAGAACGGATACAAAACCGGGGCACACTCATACACACTCACTCACACGGTCATGGATGTTTATCCTTGATGCCTCTCTGTCCCTCACCCCTGTCCCTCCGCCAGCCCTCAGGGCTCCACCTCCACGATACAACCAGAATGGGTCACTTCCCTTCGTGTCCACTGATACCGTCCTCCTCCAACCCACCACCATTCCTCGTCCGATTTACCATAGCAGTCTTTTAACTGGTCTTGTTTCTACCCATTCTCCCCTCTGATTCACTATCTGTAAAGCAGCCAGAACAACCTCATCAAAATATAAGTCAGATCACCTCATCTTCCTATTTAAAAACAGCTTTTAGTTTCACTTAACATTTTCCCTTGCCTCTTTACTTTCTATTTCTTTTATATTCACTCCAATCTTGGTTGTTTTTTCATCGTGTTTTATGTGAGATCCTCAGACATTTTTCTTCTTATAGCGAACATTAAAAAACAAACAAACCTAAAGTATCAAGGGATGGCAAAGACATACGAGGCCTGTCCAGCAAGTATCCAGCCATGTAATATGAAAAATACACATATTTATTGAAGAAGATACAAGAAACACTGTACACGGGACAATGACACCTCAGTCCCCTTCAAAGCAGACATCTTGGGACCTCACACAGGTCTCCCAGCATCTCTTCCACTTTCAAAACACTCTGCAAATCCTTTGTTGGAATCACTATGAGCTGCCCTGCCCTATTTTCTGAATCTCATCACTGGTCTGAAATCTCCTCCCTTCCAAAGGTGACTTTAGTTTTGAGAAAAGCAGAAGTCTCAAAACACTGAATCTGGGCTGTGAGGTGGCTGAGTCACCTGGTGATTTGATGTTTCGCTAAAAAACCCTGCATGAGACGTGATGCATGTACGTCGTTGTGACGAAGCTGCCAGTCACCAGCTGCCCGTAGCTGCAGCCATTTCCATTGCAATACACTGCATCTCTCCACTGACGAAGAACTTTGAGGTAGTGCTCCTTATTAATTGTTTGGCCTGGAGGGGCGTACTTGTGACGGACAGCACCTTCCCAATCCAAAAACACAGTTAACGTGGTCTTGATCTTGTTGCGACTCTGCCACGCCTTCTTCGAGCATGGAGAACCAGACTACTTCCATTGGGATGACAGGGCCTTCATTTCTGATTCGTAGCTGTAGACCCACAATTCACCTCTGGTTATGATCTTCTTGAGGAAATCTGGCTCACTGGTAGCAGTTTGAATCAAGTCATTAGCAACTGCAGCACAATGTTCCTTCTGGTCTGGTAGCAGAAGCTGCAGAATGAATTTTGCCATGACACATTTCATGGCAAGATCCTATGTTAAAATCTCGGACACTGTAGCTTTTGGAATTCCTGGATCAGCTTCTAGTTCTTGAGCTGTCAGCTGCCAATCTTTGTTGATTGCAGCCCATACACATTCAATATTCTCAGGTGTTCTGCTTGTTACAGGCCTTCCTAGAATGTGGATCACTTTTAACAGATTCTCAACCACATTTGAAGTGTTTGTGCCACACTTTTATTTGCACTGCACTCCTTGCATCCTCCCAGAAAGCCTTCTGAATCATCTGAATAGTTTCCACAGGGGAATGTTCAAGCTTAACACAAAATTTGATACAGATACATTGCTCTACCTGCTCATTTTAAATGTGACGACCACACAGTACACACACTCACTCAGCAGCAGCTACCACCCTTACTAACTAGTACAGTGAAGTCATCACTGTTCACATATATGTATTCCAGTTCACTCTTTGGCTGCCAGGTTACACTGATGTAGATGTCATGCAAACCATTCTCATTATATTAACAAGGGCTGGAATTTTTCCAGACAGACCTCGGTAGACTATCTAGAGCTTTCAGTGGGCTCTCATTGTAATTAGGATTAAATACAACTCCTCATCATGGTTTGAAAAGCTGCCATGCTAATTCTAGTGTGGATGTTAAAAAAGAAACATCCTAAAAGACACTGAGTGGTTTGAACAAATTAAGAGTTTATTTTTCTCTCACACAAGAGCTGAAAGGAAGATAGTCCAGGGTTGTCAGGGCAGCTCTGCCAAACTCAACATGGAGTTCATCTACGGCTCCAAAGTGTCTGCCCACCACATCTGCACCCCAGCTGGCCAGAAAGAGGAAAGGAAAAGGGGAGGCTGTGCTCCTTCCTCCTTAAGGGTATAGTCAGAAGTTTCCCTTTCCACTTGTGCATACTTTCTCACCAGCAAGATGCTGGTCACATGATACATCTGTGTGAAGGAAAGCCTGGGAATGTAGTCTTTAGCTAAGCGGACATGTGCCCACCCACAATTCTGTTATTGTGGGAGTAGGGAAGAATGAATACTGAGGACCACACATAGCCTCTGGTCTCACCTGCATCATGTCATTTCTCTTGACCTCTCCAGCCTCATCTCCTCCTCCTCTGTCCCTGCTCTTGGCCCTCTAGCCACACTATCCTTCTTGCTCACTCCCTCCTTGGTCCTCAAGGCTTTTTGTATCTGTGCTATCCTATATCGGGAATGCCCTTTCCTAGATTTTCACACGATTGGCTCCTGCTTATCATTTGGATCTCAACTCAAGCCTCATGAATCTTCTGAGAGGCATTCCCTGACCCTTCCCTCACAGGCAAAGTAACCGTCTCCTCATCACTCTGATTCGTGTCATTTAATTTCTAATGCTTATCACTTATTACTTTATTGCCGGTGCTTACATTCTCATTTACTTACCTGGTTTTTATCTGTACCTCCCATTAGAATGTTAAGGACCCTGAGAGCAGAAATGTTGTCTAACTTTTTCTCTGGTGGATCCCCAGCACCTAAATGCTATCTCGGATAAAGCAAGTATTCAACAACCATTTGTCGAACAGATTAACTGACTCAACCCAACCCTTCATTTTACAGCTGGGAAAGCTGGAGCCCAGAGAAAGGAAGTGCACACGGTGCCATACACAGCTGACGTATCACGGAATTGTACGCTTGAGATCTATATGACTTCGTTAACCAATGCCACCCTAATAAACGTAACAAAACATTTTTAAAAATTAAAAGAAGGTAAATGGCTCGCCTGAAGCTCTGCAGCGAGGTAGCAGATTCTCAGGCCAGAGCTTTCCCGAATGCCCTGTTTCACGCGGCAAGCATTGCCCTGCACTCCCACAGCATTAGACTTTGACAGGTGTTTGGTTTTCATTCTGTGCCACTTTGTACTGGCATTTATCTTTTTATGTTAGTCTTCTTTTCCCAACCAAGCTGCAGCCCCCTTGAAAAGCCCAATTTTCTAACACAGAGAGAACACAGGCCCCGAGGAAGGATCCTACGAAGAAACTAAAGTTACTTTACTCAGTGAAGCGAAACTCCAAACCCTTACAGCTTTCCTCCTGTCCGATTACTGACGATAAGGGCTGGGTTCTGGCAGCCTGGGTCTGGGCGGGAGGACATTCCTGTGCATCCCCAGCTAAGCATACCGGCCAGACTGCCTTACCAGCAGTGGGAATCGTACGTGTGCCATCAACACTGTGCAGAGGAGCCGCTTTGGGTAGAATGGGTGGATTCTGAAAGGTGATGCTTGCTTTTGGTGGAATCAATCCTCGTTCTAGCATACTTAAAATCCCTAGAAAAGGAAGATTAGAAGAATATGAGTTTTACTTGAAGCATTTCCCCGAAGTCTGAGCTCTATAAATTTCTCAAGTGTAACTTACTCAATTCATCATCTTATTTGTGAGTATATATCTAGTGCCTTAATTCTTTGCATGAAAAAATAGCTATAGTACCTGTATATTGAAGCCTTAAGTTCTAACCCAAAGGAAAAAAAGGCATTTCCAATAGTAGTAATATGAAATAAACTTGTACTAAGATCATTTCATTTTAAGGTAGAATGATCATTTCAAAGCAAATTAAAACTGCTTTATACTTGTGACATTTCCAATTATTGATAATATTGTTTTTCCTTTTAAGATTCAGAGAAATCAGATACACAGCCTTAACAACTTAAGAGATTCTTTTGTTCTGAAAGAAGGAAAATCTGTGTGCTTGAAACCATGCCTCTGTTGTTTCAATGAGTCATATTTTATAAGAGCTATTTTTAGATGTTTTCATATCACCAGAAGACGTAAATGCCTTAATAGGTTATTTTAGTGTCACTGGGCAACATGGTTAGTATTAATGCAACTAATTTACAATTCCTTGAACTCATACTGTGTCAGCATGGCTGTAGCCGAGGCTTTTTAAGGACAAGAGACATTGTTAAATAAATAGAGAAAGAATAAATCAATGAATAAATGAATAATTGAACAAAGCCTGCTGTCAGGAGCAAAACTTTCATTAAGGTAGATCTATTGTATTGAAGCCAGAAACCCAGAAACTCGGGGAGTACTTGACAGAAACTTGTGATAGGGCTTTAGCTTCTTGTTGCTCTCATGTAGCAAGAAGAAAAGTAAAGATCTCTGGGTCTCAATGAAATCCTGGTATACAAACTGTGTACCAAGCTGGACCAAACTGAAGAAGTTGGCACACATTCTAAGACAGACAAATATGGCTTCCATTTGCCCAATAGCCACTAATGACTATGTTTGGCTATTATTAAGAGTGTTAAAGTCTAGTATGATAGGAATTCAGAAAAAAATGACTACTGCAGGATTGGAGGGCTAAAGATGACGTCAATTATAAAACAATGATTCCAAAGAAATATTCAGTTTACTTACTGCAGAATCATCTGGGGGGGCAGGGAGCAGAATTTCTTGTTACAAATGGAGATTCCTGAGCACCCTCCCAGAGCTATTCAAATTTTTGCAGCCAGGGTCTGGGAATCTGCATTATTGAATATATAATGCCCTGAGGTTTGAAACCCACTAGAATTGAGGCCTAGGAACCCACATTTTAAATAAGCATTCTAGGTCCATCTTTTGTACTCTTAAAACTTAAGAACTGCTGATCCAAAGTACAACTCTTTAAGCCTTTTTTGAAATTAGTAGTATTGTTTTAAAACATTTAGGTTAATTCTTTGTTCTCACAAATATTTTCCGCATATAAATATCAAATCTCACTTCCTAGAACTGCACCTGTTTTTGCAGAAATGAAAAACAGAGCTTCTTTTCTCTTGCTCAGTATATTTTTATTACTAGAGTGAGTTTCATTCTCTGAAAATCCCAAGAATATAAGCATGATTTTAACTCTTGCTTTAGTATATAGGTTGACGCAATTCACTTAGACAATTTTCAGACAAACACACATGTGTGCATTTACCATTGGAAGGAAAATGTTAAGATTATGGAATAAGCAAGAGAGACTACTAGATAGCTTTTCGTTAAAATGCTGGACCCTCTAGAGATTATCTGATCTTTGGTTTTGGTTAATCTACTTTATAATTCTACAGAGATTAAGGTTAATTAATAGGAAACTGAAAGCAATGCACAGAATTCTTGTTTATATACATGCCAATAAATTCTGTCACACAAAGGGACAATTCTTCCCCCAACCTCAGAAAGCCAGTTTTACATCTATTTGCAAATTTCTTTCAGTCTTCTTGCTTTATAAATGTGTCTGTTGTTTGGATTGTTCTTTGAATCAATTGTAACATCTTACTGGTTTCCTCAATTAATGAGTTAAATAACATCTTTGATCTCATTTTATATTTGTATAAGAGTCATGGTTTTACTTTAAAATAATATGCTTTAACAATTTTGGAGATCCCACCAAGACAACCAAAAGATTCATCTGAAATTGCCAGAAACGGTGTGGCCCATACAAAACCAAGTCCAGGCACATATTTTTCTTGGTTTCCACAGGTGAATTCCAAGTGGAAGTAGAAATTTGTTGATCTTGTTTTCCTAATTTAAATACTACTCCCTATTTACTTTGTGTTTTGTTTTTCATTTTGGTTCACTTATGGCTGTTAAATTATTCCGGCTGTTAGCCAACATGATGGTGAATTTGGTGATATCTGTAAATGAATTAATTTCTTGTAGAGATCTACTCCCTGTTGAGTAAGAAACAATGGAGAGTATAGTTTGATAGCCTTTTGTTTGTCTATTTGTGTATTTTGAGCTCAAATCAATTAGGAATTTTATGCCCACAAGAAAGCAGAATAAATCATAATCTGGACCATTAAGTTTTTGTTTTTTCCATGTTTATTTTTTATCTGTGGCTGAAATTGTAGAATGGAAGGGATAAACTTTTTCTATATCTATATGTCTATATATCAATAATTCAGAAAGGTCTTTATCTCTCAATGTAAATGTAGAATGTTTTCCTGTGTCCAAATGGTATTAATAAATTAGATTATAAAATCTCTTAAATTAAAGGAGCTCTGTTCTGATTGAATTATATAGAGAAATAAGGTTTATATAAGTTGAATGTTACTAAAATTCCCAGAAGATAAGGAAATCAAACTTCTAATGCTTTAAATGTGCGCCCTTCACTCCCCACATTCAGAAACCCCTTGTTTTTGAGTCTCCTTACTTTTAATGGCAATACAGCTGTTTGCACAGTGTCAGTAAGAATCTGTTCTCCTCTTATTATCTATATAAGTGAACAAATTAAAATTTAGTATTTAAGAATGATGCTTATTCATCAGGCCAACTAAAGTTGACTTTATGGGGCCAATGCCTACAAAGACCTCCCAGAAAAACTGGCCAGGTACAAAGTTTACAGGTAAGGAAGGTCACTTTCTTGTAGGCCCAAGTATCTTAGGATATTTGAAGTCACTTCAGAAGAAAGGAATTTACCCAAATTTATAGACCCTCCCATTGAAATCCAGTGGGCAGAGTTTCTTGGGCTTGATCTCTACCCGTTGGATAGTAAATAACAGAAATTTTGAAAAGTTCTATCTGAGATTCCTCATGAAGACTTCTAGCAGAGCAATTTTAAAATGGCCTACATGGTAATTAGCATTCCTGCTGCCTCTGTGTGAACAACCAGGCCAAACCTAATGAGACTAACCTTAGCTTGTGCATTTTTTTTTGAGATCATTTTGATCATAATGGGAGAAGACTGTAAGAATACTATTTTTTAAAGTTTTGGAATAATCAAAAGAGATTACTAGATGCCTTTGGAATGGAATGCTGGAGCTGCCAGGGATTATCTGGACTCACCCTCTGAACAGACTATTTTATAACTCTGCAGAGACTGAGGTTCACTTGAAAAACAAACCCTGATAATAATGCAAATAATTCTATCTACAGACATAAAAATACATTCTGTCTGGTGTAGGGACACCCCTCTCCCATGGAAAATCCAGTTTTGCGTCCATTTGTGCATTTATTTTCACATTCCAGATCTACAGATGTGTGTTCTTTGGATTCTCCTTGAAAGCAGTGTAACATCTTGCAGATGCCTCTTTTAATTGATGAGTTAAATACAATCTTGACAAATGTTCATTTTATATTTGTATGAGAGTCATGATTTTATCTTTTTGAAAATTATCCTTTAGTACCACTGTCTCATTAAATTTTCATTAATACTCTTACTTTCCTGTTGAATAGATTAGGAATTGGAAATTCATTCATTCTGTCATTCATTCAACCAATATTTGTTAAGTGCCTGATACGTATCAGGAACTACACTCTGAGGGTTAAGGATGCAGTGGTAAACCAGAGAGCCCTCACGGGGCCCCTAGTAGCAAGGAAGACCTTAAAGAAATCCATGGAATATAGTTACAAACTGTGATAATCAGTGAAGGAAACACACAGATGCTTGAGGAAGTGACTTTTAGGCAGAGGTAAAGGCACTGGTGAGGGCCTGACACGAAAATGGGTTTGACCTGACAAGGAACAGAGAGAAGGCCCAGGTGGCTGGAGTGCAGAGAAAGCAGGGAGATGAGAAGGGAGGAGGGGCAGACGGCATGCCTTGTTTACAGAGCTTGGAGTTTATTCTTGCCTGAGGTCACAAAGTGCCTGAATTGAAAATCTGGGTTGCGTACTATGACACTTATACATTCTTTATCATTAAAAAAAAATATCCCAACTTTCTTATTTTGGATTTAGCAAGGTAACTCAAGAAAAAGTAGGGAAATGGGAAGGAGACAGGGAGGGCTGGGGTGGGGGGTTGGCTGGGATGGGAGTAAAAGACAGAAAACTGTACTTGAACAACAATTTAATAAAAAAGAAAAAAATAATAATATCAATATATTAAAAAAAAACAAAAAAGAAAAAGTAGGGAAGTTTACCCTGCATTTTTCAAAATGATTTCTTCTTGGTGTTGTTAACCTTTCACCTCATGCCGGACTTGTGTAGACCTAGAGTGCAGCTTAAGTAACATTGAAGTGCATCAGGAACACGCAAGCTCTCTGGACACTATCTCCATTTGTGTGACCCATGCTTTCCTGATGCTCAGATCACCTTGCACAAACCGGACATGCAGCAAGTAGTCACTGTACACACGGCGAGGCGGGTGTTCTCTGGCAGACGACCCAGACTGTGATGTTTTTCCAGACCAAGCTACCATGTTTCTAGACTGACCTTTGTTTTGTAGCATTTTTTTATTGTGCCTTTTGCTAAAGCAAGCATTGATTGATTCATTTGTTCACTACTGCATTCATCCTAACCGATCTGGAAGAATATAAATGGTAATAAAGCAAGAAACAGAAACTCTGCTGATGTGATTCAGTATTCCCAGGGAGTAAATACCAGGTTGGCCAAAAAGTTTGAATTTTTCCATAAGACGGCTCTAGTAGTGCTTAGCTGTCTTTAACCTCGTTTGAAACAACTTTGTTAGATTGTACTGGGACAGCTGTCGTAGCAACACGCATTTAAAGAAACATCAAAATTGGTGAATTTTTGTATATGCATTTTAATATTGAAGATGGAATGAAATATGCAACATTTTCAGCATATTACGCTTTATTATTTTAAGAAAGGTGAAAACGCAACTGAAATGCAAAGGATTTGTTTGATGTATAGAGAGGGTGCCCTAACTGATAGAATGAGTCAAAGTGTTTTACGAAGTTTCGTGCTGGAGATTTCTTGCTGGACGATGCTCCACAGTCGGGCAGACCAGTTGAAGAGGACGGCAATCAAATTGAGATACTAATTGAGAACAATGAATGTCCTACCACATGAGAGATAGCTGGCATACTAAAAATATCCAAATCAATAAAGTTATTGGTGAAATGAAAAATGTGTCCTTTATTTTACAGAAAAATTAAATGGACCTTTTGGGCAACACAATATTATGTAAATAACTAAAAGCATATGTCACAAAGATTTCTGAACGATGATGGTTCATAATTAGGAAAGTAATAGTTACACTCGTGGGAAGCTTAGCAAGTTGAGTCAAGTACGAATTGAGGTTCTCCGGGGCTCGGCCACCCGCCTGCCACCTGGGCAGCAGGCAGGCTGTGGGGCTACAGGACTTGGAGTCTCTAGGTGCCCGAAGAGCCCTTGGGAAGCAACTTTGGCTTCACAATATCTCCAGACAACAGATAGAAAATGAGATAGAAATAATTAAAGACCATCTCACTTGGTTATATTTGAGATATGAGAAGGGATTCACTTAGGCTTTGTTAACACTTCAGCCAATTAAATTAAGTAGCAGGGACAAGTTAAGAGGTTACTTTGGACATTTAGTCCTTAGCTATTCATTCATTCACTCTTTAATTTGCTTATTCATTGACCAACATTTAGTATGTGCAAAATGCTAGATATGGTTCCAGGCACTGGGGACACTGAAATATAGAACCCTTGTTTAAACTTTGCTTCAAAACTAGGAATCTACTGGTTGCACAATGACTGGAATTCGAACTAAGACATGCATAGTTTAAATACTAATTACATTAACTCCAGCATCATATTTCTGCATAATAGATATTGGAATAAGATTTTTAAATGCTGCCAAAATAGCATCAGAAACCAATATCTGCTCAGAAGCTTGAACATTTCCAGTAATATCACTTAAACACAATACTTTTAATATGTAATAGTGCCAACACTTAAATCAATATTAAGTCTGTAGAATAATGGACTTTAGAAGTGGAAGGGACTCGAGTGCTTTCATCTGTCTAACCTTCTCTGTCCAGAGTGAGGACTTGGCTTATCTGAGGTCACCTAGGAGAATCCATTGCTGAGCCAGAATTCAAACTCAGGCTCGCAACCCCAACTCAATGCCCCTTTCTTTAGATGCCCGGACACACAGACTGGTCACTGAACCACTGACCTCTTCTGGCGTCCTCCTGTAAGACTGGTACGGGCGTGAAATAGGGACCTGTGCGATGAGAAGCCGGCAGAACTGTGAGGCTGCTGACGGTGGACCCTCGCATTAACTTCTGAACCTTCACCTAGATGGTCAAAAATTTGTTTTCAGCAGACATTCTTGCTTTCAAAATGAACAGTTTTCTTCTTATAAACAATAAATAAGGTTATGAATACTTTCATTAAGTTTTAATAAAGTAGCAATATCAGCTCCGATTTTATTGCTCACGAGTACCCTGTGCTATTGTCTGCTGTCAGGAGTTTGCGTAATTTAAAATAGTTAATTAAATCCAATTAACATGTTGTGTTTTCCACTATGCAAAGTCAGTATAGTAGTTAATAAAGGAACATTAAGATTTTGTTCAATTTTAATGACTACAATATAAAAGTGCTAAATCTTGGCAAAAGAAATTTTGAATAAAGCAAAATTTTGTGCAAGCAAATTTCCCAGGAAATACATATTAGAGTTTTGAGGATAAAAAAAAAAAAACCTGGGAGAATTTAAAAGTAAATATATCAGTCAACATGCAGAGGTTAAAGAGGAACCCCCAGTAGATGCTTGCAGCTCTCAGGAATGGTTAAAGACATGAGATCAGTTACAACAGGTGATTACTTTTCCTAAAGTTATAAAATGCTTTTATTATAGTTATGAAATATGAATTGTTCCTGTTAAATGGTGTCTAGATTTTAAAGATTATATGTATTGCATATAAATCACATTTAATTTATAGCCCAAGAACAATAGTTTTACCCTTATTATAGGAGGTTATGAACTACCTGGGCTGCCTCAGCGGGGAAGATGTAACTGATATTTCTAGACTGATTTAAATTTTCCAAACATTAATTAATTTGCATAACTTCTGAGGGAACTAGGTAACAGTTTGCTATTTAACCAGTAAAGAACGGAGACAGAAAGGTTAGTAGGTTTGTTTCAGGTCACACAATATATTAAATATACACAGATACACATACTTTAAAATATGCTGTATTTACACTAGGTACACACACTTAAAATCACAGAATTTTAAAGTTAATCTGATTTTACATTAGTGAAATTTGCCATTGGACTCAAATGTACTGCACTTTATTGCTCATCAAGGTCATGGTGACCTGAAGGAAAGGAAAGGGGAAGTTTCATCAAGAGCTGAGGGAGAAAATCACTTTACAAAGGAAGTACCTGTTGGCTGAGCAACGTCTGTGTGGAAGAAGTTGTTGGGGTCCCACGGCCAAGACAGGGCACTGAAGAGAAATTGTAAAGAGCTACCATCCCACAAACAGCGAACCCTTTCATGAGGTTTGGTGAGGACAGTTTGGAATGACCATAAAGGGGATTTTTTACAGGGAAGCGAAGACTGTAAGTGTGACTGACCCGTTTCCTCTCAGGCCAGTTTGGGGAGGAGAGGGCAGTGCTACAAGCCTCGCCTTGAGGAGAGTGCGGAGCTCGTGTGCTTGCACATGGTGTTACCGTGGGTCGCAGGTCCCGCTGACCCATTTGGTCTCCCACTCATCCTCAGCTCTTCTCTTCACACCACACCTCCAAAAGTCTCCAATCAGCGGGGCTGAGAAAATCACCCAGTGCCCTGGACCCCAGACATGGCACATACAGAGCTGAGGGTAGTCGGCATCAGAAATGGCAGGTCTCAAGTGGAACCCAATCGACAAAACAAACAAACAAGCAAAAAAGAACCAGAGACATGGAAATGAAGAACTGACAGGAACCAGAGGGGAGAGAGGATAACAGGGAAGGAAGGGGGACCTGTACAAAGGACCCATGAACAAGGACAATGGGGAGGGGGATGGGCAGGGCAGGGAAGGCAACAGGGGAAAAATAGGGACAACTGTAACTGAACAATAATATGTAAAATAAAATAAAATAAAATAAAATGGCAGATCTCCAGTTCTCTGATTGATAGGAGGGTCAGGGAGGCAAAGGTAAATTGGAGGAAGAAAGATTCAACTTAAATAAAATTGTCAAGCACTATGAAGATGTAAAATATAGGTTTGATGGTTCCAGGGCACACAGCACAATTCATCTGGATTTTCTGAAAGCCTTTGACAAAGTGCCCCTGACAACCTGCTCTTGAAAGCTAAAGTGGCAGGGTCCAACATAAAACACCACGGAAAGTGTGACACAGGACAGGGCAGAAGGCAGGTGACGTTCAGACTGTCAGGCAGCCAGCGCCTTCCCAATGCTGGTTTCCTGAATTCTTCAAATTGCATCAGTCTCAACAAAGTAAAACCCAAACCCAAGGGGGCTATGCAGAAAAGGGAGTGAGGGGTGTGTGTGCGTGTGCGTGCGTGTGTGTTTAGGGGCGTGAAGGGGAGGTGACATCTTGGCAAGTTCATAGAAATAAAGCCAGCAGACAGTGTCGCTGGATGTGAAACCTGGGCCTGCTCTTCTCTCCCGTTCCCATGGTTAAGATAACCATTTCTGAGAGAAGGACTGTAACAACCTTCAGCCTTTACTGAGCACTTACTATATCACACTAACTTTAATACAATAAGCATTAAATTTCATGAGCAATGGAAGAGCTCAGGGCTGTGGGAGTGCAGAAGAGGGAGTAATTAACTCTGCCTGCTTGCATGGCATAAGGCTTTGCAGTGATCTCAACCCTGGCTGTATGTTAGAATCACTCAGGGAGCTGTTTAAAAATACTGCTGCCTGGGCCCTAACCCTGGGCCATTAAATCCAAATAGCTGGGCTGGAGCCTGGACCTTGGTATTTTTATAAGGCTCCCGGGTGGCTCTGATATGTGGCCAAGGCTGAGATGTGCTGCAGCAAGTGATATTTAAATTGACCTTAAAAGACGCACTGAAGTGTCACGTGGAGAAGAGAGGGCAATGGCAGGTAGACAGAACGGCGGAGACACGGTACAGTGGCGCACGAATACAGGGAGAGCTCGTGGAAGGCGAGGCACCCTTTGTGTTGTGTGCATCGGGAGGGCAGGTCGGGGCAGGGGACCGGAGAGACAGGCCGAGATTAACAAAGATTAAAGACGCCGTCTTCGTGAACGCCGGGATTGCCCAACAGGAGTCTAGCCCATCTCCTGCGGCTGCTCCTTTATGTCCGCTTTCTGTTTCAGGCTGGAACCGTGCTTTGGAGTTGGTACAATACGGAACATCGTATTAGAAAAGGATCGTATTTCCAATAGACCATTGTCTCTTATATCTGGTACTTTATTACTACTTCTAAAACTATGATTCAGAACTCTATCACTTTATGACTAAACCTTCTACAATAACCTACCCTTTTTTCAATATTTAAAAAACACAGAAAATCTTAAGGAAGAAAACAGCAATTACATTCCTGTCAGCCAGAATTAATCATTAATATCTCAGTGTATTTGCTTCTAGTGTTTTCAAATAGAAAACCATTTTATTTTATTATTCTGGAAATAATGATAAGTGTTCATTATGAAGATTCCAAATAAGGCAGCAAAACTCGAAAATAAAAGTTGAGAGCCCATGCCCAATAGCATTAAGTGACCCATTACCCCTGATATCTCTGGAATGACTGATATATTGTTTTATAAAAAACAGGATTTATATTACATTATTAAACTTATTTTGACATGAATTTAATAGGAGGGAAAATGGCCGAATTAAACCAAAAAAGTACTAAAACTCAAATAAATATTTCTTTACCACAAGATTCCTATGTGTTAAAAAAAATTTCCTCTGCCAGGGTTGGCTAGTATTTTCTTTAAGGGCCAGTCAGTCAGTATTTCAGGCTGTTCGGGCCGCTGCGATGGCTGGCAAGCAGCACAGGCCACGTGAAGCACGGGGCGGAGCTGCGTCCCAACACCACTTGACTTGCAAAAGCAGGTGGCCAGCCCTCCGGCAGTAGTTCGTGGGCCCCTGTTCCGCCACTGCACACAGGTGAGCATGACAAGCACTCAGATTTTTTTATCACACGGTTTCATTTTAGGTAACATACCCCAGCTTCCAAAGGTGAGAGCGTAGAACTCTACTGCTCCCCCCATCTGCCCTCCCGGCCTCCCCACTTCATCATACTACTAACTTCATACTGCCCATATTTGTAGTTTGCACGTTGTCGGGAAGGCGTGAGTGCCGCGACTGCTCAGTATTAGCCCTAACTGCAGGTGGACCAGTGCTCACCAACAGTCCTTCCGTCCTGTCTCTCTGGGCTCGACTTCCTCATGTTCCCTGATTCCGTAACTGCCTTGCTTTGGTCCCCAGTCAGTTCCTTCCGAGTGTTCGTGGGCATTTCTCTTCTCTGGGCCCTCGTGCTTGAGTTACACCTGGGGTCATCCTTCCGCTTCTCAGAACCTCGTAGGCACCGCACCCCTGTCTCCTACAATGAGAGTTATGAAATCTGATGCCAGCCTTGTTCCTCACCCCTTGTGGGTGGTTTTTCTTTCCACCTGAATGTACGAAGCATTCTTTGTCTTTGAGGTTCAGGTATTTAGCATAGAAAACAGGTTTATGTTAAATATTCTAAATCGAATTTTCCTGGGATTCATGGTTGTTGTTTTTATTTTTCGCCTACAGATTTAGTGCTTTCTTCACTTCAGGAAGTTTTTCTTACATCCTCTCATTTGATGCATCTTCTCTTTCCTTTGCTGGGTTCTCTGTCTGAGGGACACCAGGTGCCTTTAAATGTGGGCTCATCCTTGTCTTCATGTTGTGACACCTAACTATCCATTCTCTCCTGCTTCCTTTTAGGATAGAACTCCCCGAGTTTTAGCTGAGCGCGTGTCTCTCCAGGTCCAGACTGCGTTCCCACTCTCCCCTGCGGATAAATGTGGGTGTGTGACCAAATTCAGATAAGATATGACCAATAAGATATGAGCAGAAGAGAGAAGTGTAGCCTCTGGGCCATCTCCTACGAGTCTTGCCTTTTTTCCTTCCTGTGGGCTGAAACCTGGGTGTGGAAAGGAGCTGGCTTGAACCGTTGAAATGCGAGTGTCTGTAACCACAGGGACAAGGAGATGATAAAACATCAGGACAGCAGGAACCACATCTTGGAGACTTCAAGGAGCAGTGCTCTCCTGCCAGCCTTGGACTTCTCACCCGTGTACTAGCTGGTGAGTAAGCACTAAACTAACCAAGTTAAGGCATTATATCTTTTGATTTGTTATAGCAGCTTAGCCTGTAACAAACGAATATACATGTCTATTAACTTCTAACTAATTTCCTTTAGCTTTCCCCTGCATTTACTGTGCTTACCGTCTTTTCTCCACGTCAAAATTTCAATATTCAGCAGCATTGGTTCTTCCTATTTATAATTTATTAATTCCATAAAGTATTTTGGCATTCCGCTTGTTTCCTTGTGTCTGCAAACTCCCTTTTTATCTCATTCTGCTATGTTATCATCTCATGGCTAAGCTCTAGTTTTCCTTAATTTAGGGGCCTATCAAGCTGTGCTATAATGTGCAGAAATTGTGAGCAAGTGCCTTTTGTTCCTTGAGTTATGTCTTTTTCTAGGTTAGGCTCTGTCTTTTGCAGCCCATGATCTTCCCATGCTCCTCCCTCCCTCTCTTTCGTTAGCTGTGGTAAAATACTGACATTTGTGTAATAACTCAGTGTAGTGACCATATCGTTTCTCTTCCCTTTGTGCATACTTAGGTAGCTCTGCCCAGACATCCTACTGGCTCTGAAGCGGCAGGCACTCCCCCATTATCTGGCACCAGTGTGTCTTCTCTCCCATCAACATATGAGGACTGGTTGTGCTGGGTTTTCTCCACCTTTTTGTTACCTGAGGACTTGGGTCGGAGAAGCCTCTGTTTTAGGATGTATGCAGTCTTTGTCAAACTATGTAGGTTTTGCCATGGCCGGGTGGCTCAGCGGGTTGGAGTGTTGTCTCATACAACAAAAAAGGTTGCAGGTTTGATTCCCGGTCTGGGCACAGACCTAGGTTGGGAGTCCTGTCCCTGGTCAGGGTGCGTATTGGAGGCAACTAATAGACGTTTCTCTCTCACATCGATATTTCTCTCTCTCTTTCGTCCCCTTTCTCCTCTCTCTCAAATCAATACACATATCCTTGGGTGAGGATTAACAATTTTTTTTAATATGTAAACTTTCTTCCTTCTCCTGAGATTCTGATAAACACCCTATATCAGGGATTGCTTTTACCTAGTTGAGGATGAGGCCATCCCTCCCTCCCCCCACCCCAGGGGCCCTGGAACATTTCGGTGGAATCCCAAAGACTGCACTCCTCTCATAAAGAAGAAGGCCCACTATTTATTTTCCAATTTTAGCTGTTTCTCCAAAGTCCCCTTGTCAGAAGAGAAAAAAGATAACCATGCCTGCTTGATTGTCTTCCCTCCAGATTTTGTAGTGTTTCTGAAAAATCCCGATATTTTGATAACTTACCAGTAGTATTTCTGAGAGGTAGGAAGGGATTGGATTGAAGCTATGCTGCATCCCTCTACTCTGTGCTAGAATCTTCTGCTTGGTCAATTTAAAGAACTGTACACAGCCAACATGCCATATTCAGCAACCCTGCCCCAACTCTCCTCCCCTGATTCTGCAGGGGGACACTAAAGATCAGGAAGGGAAAATAGCCAGGCCGCACATTTAATCTGCCTTTCAGTGCAGAGGCAGAACTAAGAATGCATGCCACTGCTTCATGGCCCAGCGCTTTTTACTCTATTTTCTTGCTTCTTGAGTTCTTGAACCTTTAAAACCAAACATGGCTCAGGTCACTGGCTCTGTCCCTCTGTTCTCAGAGTAAAGCCCTACCACACTGTCCCCTTCTTCACTCCTTTCCCAGGGCCATGTAACTTAGATAGAGTAGGAGTCTCACTTTCTCTTAGACTAAGGTTTACTGACTTTCTTGGCATAAAAGAAAAACTCCCTAGAAAGAAACCGGTAGCTTCAGAGCAAGTTTCCTGGGCTCAGAACACTGGGTTTGAGTCCTAGTTCTGTCATTTAATTAGCAATGTGCAAGGGGGAAGTCATTTAATACATACTGTCTCCGAGTCTCACTTTTGTCTTCTGTAAAATAGGGATATTCTTAGTTGCAGGGCAGCTGAACTTTATGTCAAGGATCTGTTCCTGGAGGCATTTCATAATTCTCAACTCACATAATTCAAGACAGCCAAACAAAGAATGGCAGGTATGGCTGACCTTTAACATGCTACCCAGCCAGAAACTACATTTCTCAGCCTCCCTTGTAGCTTCAATATGCCTTTGCGATGAGATTCTGGCCAGCGGTATAGGAACTGTAGTGATTCCACTGGTTGGAATACAGACATGATGGTGGGAGCACAGCAGCCACCTTAGACCATAAGATGGAAAACATCCCATACAGGAGGACAGAGCAGTAACGTGAAGGGCATGAGACTTGACACTGTAGAACTGCCACATCAGCCTCAATGATGTATGCTCAAAGTGTGACATGAGAGAGCATTATTGTTGTGTTTAATCTACTGTCTTTTGTTACAATTGCTGAACCCATATCCTACACAATACAGGGTAGTTTCATTTACTCAAGTAGCGCCTCTCTGTGGAAAGTTCAGCATAAATATAGCTCAAGTTCACTCAGACTGCAACCAGCTGTGAATAAAAATAAAGTTCTGTTTCATTTTCAAAATTTGGGTGATTTGAATTATGTTGAACTTTGTGTATGAAGCAGTAATTTATTATGATTTTACATCACGGTGTTTCAAATTTATATAATCCAGTTTCACACATGGTTCACAATCACTAATCTTCCTTGTGGCCGTTGTGAGGAATTAATGAATAATGTATGGAGATGCCCAACGTAAAGTTTTTTCATAACAGAAATTTGTTTCTTTACATAAATATTTTATTGAAGTATAACTTTCACTTTTGAAAAGGCATCAATGATAGGGCTGTTGGCTGATACGTTTCACCAGGTGGACACTGAGTGACCGACAACCGGAACAACGGAGCATGGCAGACTCCCAAGACCCCACCTGCTCCGGCCCGGGCATGGCTACCACCCACAGGCAACCACTGTCCTCAGTTCTACTGCCAGCTGTTACTACTCTGCTTTTAAACTTTACCTGAATGGGTTATTGCAGTATGTGTTTTTTTGTGTTGGACTTTTTGCTTTTAAAATTGGTGTGAGATGTACTCAGATCATCATGAACAGCAGTATGTTCACATTGTGAACTTTTAAGTATTAATTTCGAGTTAGAAGTGACAGCTGGAACCAGTAAGACTTGAGCCTCCAAACTTCCATTTTTGGATTGCTTATAGTGAGTGTTCTTTCTAGAATGTTCTGTGTCTCTCTCAGCTCTAGCTACTAAATTGCTGTCGTTTTTTTACAGCTAGCTTAAGGGTAACCTTCTCTAGAAAATCATCTCCGATCTCTCCCCCCTCTGACCTCCTATAGCTTTTTTTCTGTACTTCTCTTTTTACATTTGCAGCACATGCCATATGTGTATAAGGCATTATATAATTCAGAACGCATCTAATTCTATCTTATTATCTCATCTGAAGAAGGAATGAAGCAAAAGAATGTTTTAAAAATATAAAATGACTTAAGGTTTATTGGGAAGGAGCAATTAACAAAGATATATTATTAGCAAATATTTCCCTTTTCGATAAAGGTATTGCAGGGGCAAGACTAAATTGATGGCCTACACCCTTGTGGTGATGGCGGAGTAGCTTATAACAGACGGATTCTCCCGAGGATAAGGATAAACTCTGGCTAAAACCATTTCTAAAAGCCAACTATTTGAGGGCAGTGAGATGCATTGGAAACAGGCAGAAGCCAGAGGGGAGCTGCTCTCGAAAGAAAGGAACTGCAATATTTGTGATTTTTGTGGGCATGACTTCCAGTACTTCTGGCCTGGAAGTACTTCTCAGTTCATGAGATGCAAAGTGCTTATCATTCAAGAAGAAAAGCAAAGTCTTACTGTCTAGAGAACAACAGGATGGAAATTAGGGCTGTCATAAAGGCTCAGGATGAGGGGAAATCCCAGAAAGGAGGGAGCTGCAAGTCAGGGATCCAAAATGTGCAAAGAAATGCCATACAAGTCCTTGGCTGACCTGTGAAATACACCTACACCTGGAGCCCAGCAGAGATGCAAAAGCTAATGATTTGAAAAAAACAGGCAGAGATTTTAGCTGCTACTCACTAAGGATACAGTTTGGAATTTGAGTCTAGCCAAATTAATTGCCTACTTGAACAAGAAACAACACAGTAGGGAACAAGGTAACAGAATTCAGAGTCTCTACAACATTTATAATGTCCACAACAGTAAAAAGGGCTATGTATACAGAGAAAAAGAAAAATGTCCACACACCAGAAAGAGTCCTCAATAGAAACAGCCCCTGGAGGTGACAGAGGGGTTTACAGCATAGATTCTGGTGATGGTTTCATGCATGAATACTTATTTCCAAACTCATCAAGGTATACACATTAAATATGTGCAGCTTTTCATGTGTTAATTATACTTTTAAAAAGTAGGGGGTTTTTAGTTTGTTTTTTGTTTTTGCCCTGGCTGCGTGGCTAAGTTGGCTGGAGTATCATCTCAAACATCAAAGGATTGCAGGTTCAATCCCTGGTCAGAGCACATACCTAGGTTGCTCGAACACATACCTGGGTTCAATCCCAGGTTGGGGCATGTAGTTTTGCTTGTTTGTTTTGAGAAAGAAACAACCATCAGGATGATCCAGAGTATAGAATCAGCAGATAGACTTTAAAGCTGTGTTCTGGCCAGTGTGGTTCAGTTGGTTGGAGCGCTGTCCCATAAAACTAAGGGTTCCAGGTTCAGTTGATGTTTCTCTTTCACACTGATGTTTCTCTCTCTCTCCCTTCCTCCTTCCCTTCCTATCTCTCTAAAACAGCAATGAAAAAATGTCCTTAGGTGAGGATAAAAAAAAAAGACTTTAAAACTTTTATACATATTTTAATGACCTTAAAGAAAAATAGAATCATAATGAATTAATTACCAGGTGGAAAACATTGATAGAGAAATAAAAACTATAAGACAGAACCAAATAGAATTTCCAGAACTAAAAAGTAAAATATCTAAAATGAAAAGTTCATTGGATAAGCTTGACATTGGACTGGAATGGGCAGAAGAAAGAGTAGTGAACTTGAAAAGAGATCAATAAATATTATCTGAACTGAAGAACAGAGAGACAAAATGTTTTTAAGGGAATAGATCCTCAGTGACCTATGAGACAATATCTTGTATCATGTGTATATAATTAAAACCCCAGAATGAAAGAGAAATGTGGAAGAAAATGTTGAAAGAAATAATGACCAAATGTCCCCCAATTTTCTGGAAAACATATATGGATCCTAGAAGCTCAATGAACCCCAAGCAGGATAAGCCAAAGAAAACCACACACATGGACTGAACATAATCAGTCCCCTGCAGGCCAAACACAAGGAGGAAACCTTGAGAGCAGCCAGAAAAAAAAAAAAGATGCATTTTACACAGGGAATCTGATCAGAATGATGGCTAACATCTCACCAGGAAAAATGGAGCTTTACAGCAGTGAATGAGAAAAAAAACCTGGCAACTTCAAATACTTTTTAAAAGCAATATAAGAACTTTTTTTTTTGACAAAAGAAGACAATATGTTATCAGCAGGCATGTGTTACAAGAAATGCTTAAAGGAAGTCCTTTAGGTTGACAGAAGATTATACAAGTTGTCCTTTTCTTATAAATATAAAAGACTCAGATCTCTCTGGTAAATATGAAAGAATATATTTTTCTTCTCTTAATTTCTCTCAAAGACAATTGATTAAGGAAAAAAAAAACCCCAGCAATATATTGTTCAGTGTACAGTATATATAAATTACATGACAACAATAGCCAAAGAATTGGGAGATAAATGAAATTCAATTCAAGTTCCTTACATTGCATATAAACTGGTGCAATATTAACACCAAGGAAACACTAATAAGTTAAGAATGCATACTATAATCCCTAGAGCAATCACTAAAAGTAATAACAAAGAGATATACTTTAAAAGCCAATAAAACAATGTTAAAAATTATTTTAAATCAAATAACCCTAAGTTAGACAGGAATTAGAGGGATAAAAAGAGATGGGGAAAAAATAGAAAACAAGTGGGGAAATTGTTGTTCTAATAAATCAAACTGTTTAATAATTATATTAAATGAAAATGGACTAAACACCCTAATTAAAATGGAGAGATTATCAGACAGTATTTTAAAAGCAAGATGAAAGTATTTGTTCTCTATAAGAGATAAATTTAGCCCTGGCTGGTATAGCTCAGTGGATTGAGCGAGGACTTCGAACCAAAAGGTCATTGGTTTGATTCCCAGTCAGGGCACATGCCTGGGTTTTGAGCCAAATCCCCAGTGGGGCTGCATGAGAGGCAACCACACATTGATGTTTCTCTCCCTCTCTTTCTCCCTTCCCTCTCTCTAAAAATAAATAAAATAAAATTTTTTAAAAAAGAGGTAAATTTGAATTTTAAAAGTACAAATAGAAGTCACAACAAAAAGATTGATATAATATGTAAACAGTAAGCAAAAAAAAAGAGTGTTTATATTAAGATCAGACAAAGTAGACTTTAACACAGGGAGTATTATCAAAAGGGAAAGAGATACAGAAGGGTTAGTTAGCCAAGAAAACATAAAAATCCTAGACATGTAGTATGCCTATAATATTAAAGCAAAATACATGAAACAAAAATTATCTAAACTAAAGGAGGAACTGGAAAAATCTTCAATCAGAGTTGAAAATTTTAAAATCCTTCCTCAGTAATTTGCATAAAAATACTTCTTAAAAATCAGTAAGGATATAAAAGATCTGAACATCATCATCAGCCACCTTGACCTAATTGATATTTATAGAACACTACAACCAACAACTCTAAGATATCCACTATTTTCAAATGCACATGGAACGTTCATGAAAAGAAATTACATTCTGGACCTTAAAATAAGCCTCAATCAACTTCAAAAGATTTTGATCTTACAAAGTATGTTCTCTGACTCTAATGAAATTAAATTAGAATTCAATAAGAATGAGGAAAGTAAAACTATTCCCAAATATTTGGAAATTAACAAACTTCTAAATAACTCACTAAGAAATAAATCACTAGGGGAGTTTTGAATCATAATGAAAATGCAACATATAAAAATTTGTATGTGTAGCTAAAACATGGCTTAGAGGGACATTTACCAGTCTGAATGTTTATATTAGAAAGAAAGAAAGTTCTAAAGTCAATGATCTAAGATTCTAAACGTTTGTTTTTTTAAGAAGAGTAAAATAGGAGTCCCAGTCAAGAGGGGGGCATAGGTTGACTGACACACGTCACCTTCTCGTGCAACCACAAGAAAAATCACAACTAACTTCAAAACAAAAAACACCCAGAACTGGCAGAAAATTGAACTGGCAGTTGAACAGCCAACGATTTAAAGAAACCAAATTTATCCATATGCGTGTGCTAAGACAGGAAGTCAAAGCAACTCTGCCTAATGCAGAGAAACAAACACAGGGAGGCTGTCAAATTGAGGAGACAAAGAAATATGGCCCAAATGAAATAACAGAACAAAACCCTAGAAAAAGAACTAAATGAAATGGAGATAGACAACTTACCAGATGCAGATTTCAAAACACTGGTGATTAGTACTCTCAGGGAACTCAGTAAGTACAGCAACAACATAAGGGAAGAAATGAAAGCTACACTAAGTGAAATAAAGAAAAATCTACAAGGAACCAACAGGGAAGGGAAGGAAGCCAGGATTCAAATCAATGATTTGGAACATAAGGAAGAACTAAATATTCAACCAGAACATAAAGTAGAAATAAGAAATCCAAAAAATGAAGAGAGTGTAAGAAGACTCTGGGACATCTCCAAACACGCCAACATCTGAATCATAGGGATGCCAGAAGGAGAAGAGGAAGAGCAAGATAATGAAAGCTTATTTGAACAAATAATGACTGAAAACTTACCTAATCTGGCAAAGGAAATAGACATACAAGTCTAGGAAGCACAGAGTCCCAAACAAGTTGGACCCAAAGCGGACCACACCAAGACACATCATAATGAAAATGCCCAAGGTTAAAGGTAAAGAGAGAATCTTAAAAGCAGCAAGACAAAAGCAGAGAGTTACCTGCAAAGGAGTTCTCATAAGACTATCAGCTGATCTCTTAGCAGAGACTTTGCAAGCAAGAAGGGACTGACTAGAAGTATTCAAAGTGATGAAAAGCAAGGACCTACAACCTAGATTACTCTATCCAGCAAAGCTATCATTTAGAATGAAAGGACAGATAAGGTGCTTCCCAGACAAGGTAAAGCTAAAGGAATTCATCATCACCAAGCCATTATTACACAAAATGTTAAAGGGACTTATTTAAGAAAAAGAAGATCAAAACTATGAACATTGAAATGACAACAAACTCACAACTATCAACAACTGAATCTAAAAATCATAAATAAAAACAAACTAAGCAAATGACTAGAACAGGAACAGAACCATAGGTATGGAGATCATTTGGAGGGTTATCAGCTGTGAGGGGGAAGGGAGAGAATAGAGGAAAATGTACAGGGATTAAGAAGCATTATTGGAAGGTACAAAATAGGGTGATGTTGAAAATAGTATAGGAAATGTAGAAGTTAAAGAACTTATATGTATGACCCATGGACATGAACTAAGGGGGGATTGCTGGAGGGAAGGGGGTACCAGGTAGAGGGTGCCCAAGGGGGAAAAACTGGGACAACTATAATAGCATAATGAATAAAATATACTTTAAAAAGAAGAGTAAAATAAACTCAAAATAAGTAGAAGGAAGAGAATTCAAAAAGAAAAGAGGAAAGATCAATGGGATAGAAAACAAATAATAGAGAGAATTAACAAAGCCAAAAATGATTTTTTGAACAGTAAAACTGATAAACCTCAGCAAGACTAATCAAGCAAATGACAAAGCATATAACCAGTATCAGAAATAAAGGAGAGAGAGAGGAAGAAAGAGCAGGGGGGGTAGATGAAGCAGGAGCAGGTGGAGGAAGAGGAAGCAGGAAGTCGGAGGGAGGAGGAAGGAAGAGAAAAGGCACGCACAAGGGCACAGTTCTCAGGATCGGAAGTGGTGGCAGGGTGATGAGGAGGGAAGTTAGCAGCAGAAGTGGCCCTGGGATTGTGAACAGACTCAAAGAGTGTAGTGAGCAGAGATGACTGTGAGGGGACGCAGAAGAAGTACTGTTTTGAACACATAGAGGTCTGAGGTGTGAGCACCTGCACACCTCCCAGGTATGCAACACATCACGTAAAAAATGGAGTTTGTTATGATGCCCCAAAGTCTCCAAGAAAATATTAAATTCCAATAAAATGTGACTAAGGAAGGAAATATGTAATATCTTCTAATTTTTTTCCATTAAAAATAGTTAAATAAAATTCAGCACTTAGGCAACATCCTAAAGGTTTTATAACGTACCTCAGCATGGTAGTGACTCTGGTGGCCAGATGGTGTAAAAATTGGTCTGACTCTCTTTGACTTCATGTGTCCCAATTCTATGGGACCACAGAATTGTCCTTTCATGGAAAACCTATTCATGTTCCAGGGAACCAGTGTTCTTTGGGATACATTTTGGGGAAAATACTGATAAAATATTAATATGTAGCTAACAATTATCATTGCTATGATGTGTTAATATTAGACCATTCTGCAAAGTTAGAAGGCAGGTGATAACTTGATTTTAGATAAAACATTTCTTTAAATGAGCCTGAAATAAACTGAAGTCAGGATTTTTTGATGAATTCAGACTAACAAATAGAAATCGAATTATTTTTGTTGCTATTTTTCTCTATATTCTTGATAGCATTTATTTGTACATCCCAATAAAAATTTTAAAATTCTGAAAAAATAATGACTAAAGAATAGTAAAGTATCAACATTTCACCTATATATCTAATACATCTCATAAAAAAATTACTGCGTTGCCTACGCTTGTGATTTTTGCATATTGGGGACTATTATGCCACACCATCACTCAAACATTGTCACAAGAAAAGGGAAGGAATGCCACTGGATCACCTGCGCCTTCTGTATAGTTTTTCTTATGGAAACTTAGGGCTACAAATGAAAAACTGACGCTCAGACGGAATTTACCGTCTCAACCTTCACTCGGGACTACAGGAGAGGAAATGAGTGAAATGGAAATCCTCTTAGTTAGGGTCTAAGAAAGACTTTGTGAATGTGTTTATCATTTATTGTAATTATTTTTGCTATTGCTCTTTATTCCCTTATTAAAGAACAGTGTGCCGGTCTCTAGGCATTTTCGTTTAAATACCGGCTAGGGTCACGAGTGAGATGAAGTTCGGTCCTCATTTACCTCATGCCAGCAGTTGGGTTGGCACGCAGCTGCAGAGCTGCTGGGGCTCCTTTTATTTAATTTGGCATCCCTTCCTGAGCAGTACTGAGACTTTTACTCCAACGACTCCACTGGGCTTTGCCATAGTTTCTATGCCGTCTCAGTGAAGGCTGCCGAAGCAAACCTGAGAGGAGGCTAGGAGCACTGTCGTCCAGGTATTTTTGTTTAAGTCAATGAAGGAATTAACCCCCAAGTATGAGTTAAGTCCATCTTAAAAATACAACATCATGAATATAAGGAAGAAACTCATCTGTGAGGAATATTAGATCATCTTAATACTGTGTGTGTGTGCACGTGTGTGTGTTTGTCCTTTTTGCACAATTCCTCTTGGAATAATTTTTCTAAGTGCTGAATCAGACTGTCATAAGAAAACATAAATCCAAATGCTTAGCGAGCCACATATTAAGGATACAACTTAGGCATACATCCTAACCTCTACTGTCCTGTTTCTTATCTGTAAATGGGGGTAATAATCTGACATGTTCTGAGTATTAAAACTGATAACACATAAAAGTCACTAGGACAGGATCAGGTACATAGTAGGTACTCAACAAATGTTTTGTTAAATGCATAAATGGAAAATGAAAAACATTAATACCTTCTGGGAATTTTATTTCCACAATCAGAAGATAAAGAGCTTCACCTGGTCTGCTTTTCTGTTTTACCAGTCATACGCTGGCGGTCACAGGTGGGAAAGGAGGGGACCAAAAGGAAACAGATTTCGGTTTGTCGGAGTTACGGGCTGTCAGAACTGGAAGAGGATCTTGGAGATGATTTGACCCAATGCCCTACATTTACAAATGAACACAATAAGGCCCAAGGAGATCACTTATAAGGGATCTGCCCAGAAATCACATAGAAGTCACTGACAGAGCTAGGCTCGGAGCCCAATACAAACATGGACTTTCCCTGTAACAAGGATTGCTAATATTGCACGAGGTTATGGTGTTTAAGAAAATCTTCCTGTGACTAACTTGAAAAACAGTTCCCTTTTTATGTTTTGCTTCTTTTCTTTAAAAAAAAATTTACTTCAGTGTAGTCCATCTGGAATTTCTTTGGTATAGGATGGAGGTTAGTATTCAACTCAATGCTTCTTCTAAATCATTAGCCAAGTGCTCAGCACCATTCATCCCGCAGGCCCTCCCCCCCTCAGGTCTTGCAGCGCCACCTCCATGCCACTCTGACTCGGCGATCTTCCATTCCGAGATCAGTGTCTGTGCGCACTGCCTCTTACTCCATTGGCCTGTTTATTTTTCTACCGTAGGGTGCCATTTTAATTACTGTAATTATATCATATGTTTTAATAAGTAGCATGAAAAGTTCACCTTTATTAATCTTTTTCGGGGAAAAAAAATGAAGCCTTTGCCCATTTATTTTTCAAATGATGAACACTGGCAAGTTGAAAAGAATTAACATCCACACAAACCAAATAAAACCTATAAGAATTTTGTCTGGAATTACATTAGATACAGATATTAATTTGGAAAGAGCTGGCATTCTTTTCTTTTTGAAGTTTTACTTTATTTTTTATTGAATTATGATATTTTTAACTTTTTTATTCTTGTTCAAGTACAGTCGCCTCCATTTACTATAATCATCTTTCCTTTTTGGGAATAGGATACTTTTATTTATTCAACTGTTCTTTGATGTCACTCAGTAAATTCAAGGCATAGCACGTACAAGCTTTCAACGCATGCAATGATGATGTAGGGGAGGGAAAATTAATTCTACCTCAGGAGATCTGGGGAGACACTTTTAGGGCCCAAAAGAGGAGTTCTCTACAAATGTAGTCAAATGAGGTACATGAAATTTCATTACGTAAATTAACTTGACACAGTCTAACTCAATTACACAGGTTCTTAACAAGTCGTTCAAAGTCATTAACCACATACACACAAATCAACAGTGAATTTATATTGGATTCGGACCAGATTGGACACTATGGAGATATGGTTCCTGGCCCTCAGAGGGGTTTACAATCTAACTGGGGAAAGTTTCCATCTTGAAAATACCAGCTCTAGAGAATACATCTTAAATGTTCTCACCACACACACACACACACACACACACTCACTCACACAAAAGGTAATTATATGAGGTGATGGAGGTGTTAATTAACTTATTGTGCTAGTCATTTCACAATATATGTGTATCTAATCATCACATTTTACACCTAAACTTAAACAATATTATATGTCAATTGTATCTCAATAAAGCTGGGTGGGGGATGGGGTGGGAGGGAGTACCAGCTCCTCTTTTGTTCTAATCCTTTAGTTAACACCACCTCTCACTAAGTAGTTTGACCTTTTACTTCTATTCCCAGACCTAGGCAGAGAAATGCCTCCACAGATTCCTTGGTCATTGAGGGAGCAATTTTTGGCTGGGTCCCAGATCTGTCCCTGGGATGCAGGTCAAATCACCATCCTCAAAGCTCCCTGAAGGTAGGATAGGATAAGGATAAGAATGCCAACTTGGAAGTCAGACTGACTGAACTTGAATTATGACCCTTCATCTTTTAGCCATATGACTTTAGGCAAGTTATTTAACCACTTTTGCCTCAGTTTCCCAAAGTACAAAATGAAAGTACTTAATTAATCTGTAGGACTGCTTCGAGAGTTACATGAGATAATCTGTGTATGTTGTACTTAACACCATGCCCAGCACAGAGAAGTACTCAGAAGGGCTGGCTATTACCTCACCTGCAGTTTCCCGGGCAGGTAACGCATTGCAATTTGCAATGCAGCCTGGAGCAGAGGCACCACTAGGAGTCCTGCAGGTGTTCAGGATTAGAAAACGGAAGTTGTGGCTGACTTATCTTCCCTTCTATTCAAGCTGAGGCCCCTACACTTGGAACTACAGCTAAATGGATAATAAACCCCAGGCTGTGGAAGATGGTGACAGGCACTCCCCTGGGGTTTCGATGCTTCAGATTATTTTCCATAACGAGAGGATTATGGTTTTGAAAATCCTTTGCTGAGACAATCCTCTTTCCCCCTAAATGATCATTACATAAAGTGATCCAACATCAGATATCAATTACATCTTTACGTGGGTGGAAAAGGGGATGTCTGGATAATGTTTTGTTGGTGGACGGCTACCTCTCTTGGGCGAGTGCCTGTCTTCACTTCACAACTTCTCGGGATAGGCTTCTCCACAGCTTGTCCCTTTTCAGTTAGAAGCACAAAAGGGAACCTGAAATCTTTCACGAGAGGTTTTTTAGGAGCCTCTTAAACCAAGTTTTTTTAGATCCCCAGGCAGACTTGAGTGAGATATCAGTATAGCAGGTTCTCGTTTACGTTTCGTACGTTGTTTTGATAAAACGTTGGTGAGATGCCCAAGGGACTTACCGGTAACTCTGGTTTACATCAGTGAGACTCTGGCAGAATTGGTTTTGTTATACATTGCTCCCTTTAACGTTGCAGAAGCTAGCAGATGTTGAGTGAGGACTCATTATAGAGTTGAACCTAACTACCCCATATAGTGGGGCCTCTCTGCAGCTAGGCATGAGGAAAGGACAATTCTTTTGCTCTGAGTGGCCTTAGTGGCTTGGGAAACATGGGGAGATAAGAAAGGCAGGGTATCTCGCCAAGAAGTGCCCCAAGGATACTTTTCATCATGGACTTGCTCTTTCTCACACATTTCCTTATCTTCCTCTTTCTCCTCTTGGTACGTCCTGTTTCTTCCAACCAGGTTTCCTTCTTCCTCTGGGCAGTACAATCATTTGGGTAGGAGTACAGAGTAATGACAGCGGGGTGTGTTCCCCCAGCCCTGTCCCCAGTTCTCAGTGTTGAACAAGAAAAAAAGTACGTGGTCCATGTGATCAGCCATGTGTTGAAGTCGACTTGAAAGATGAAGGCCCCAAATAGGAACGTAGTCTAATTAGTGTTATCATCAAAGAAATAAGATGTCAGCTGAAGGTAAGTGATCTTTTGCAGCAGGCATAATGAGAGGGATCTCCACTAAATAGGTATCTTCTGGGCTTACATTACACATTCTGATTCAGAGGCTATGCTTTTAAAGAAAGTATAGGGGGAATCACTCTAGTCTATGGGTACTTACTTCTATTCTGCCAAAGAGGTTTTAAAAGGCTAGGGATGTATACTTGAATTCAAGTACAGTTTAAGGTACAATGGGTTAGAATATTGGAGAACACAGCAATAGTATTTATTCACCTCAAGTACCTCTCAGGGGATAATTAACCTGGTCCATGATAAAAACAGTTCTATTAGGCCCATTTCTCTTGTGGCTAATGCTACTGGGCTGCTTGCTGTAGTATTTCTCCTCTGCCGAGTTTTAAACAGAACATTATATTATTGTAAGCATTACCACTTTTGTAGCTGTTCCACTTTCCTGCTTGCAATACAAAAGCAACAGCGGTGAGATGAAAGCATGAAGTTTTACTTTCACTAACGAAGATGCAATTCTTGTGAAAACCTGGAATGGCAGTCTAGATAGATCTACTTTTTGGCAGGTTTCCTGCACCATCAACTAAGAGGAACAGATCTTCCATCCATAGGAAAAGACAGTTTTTAAGTTACTTCTTCTTTCCTGACACACACTTTGCCCCACACTGGGTATTTGTGGGAATGGAAAGGAGACCTATCGCAGAGAGTTCTGATTCTGGGGTGTCATGGACCCATTTGGGAAGTCCAGTGAAGCCTAAGGGCCCCTTCTCAGAATGGTATTTTTATAACTGCTTAAACTAATGAACACTGGAAACCACTTATATTAAAATACAGTTCTATCCATGGGCCCCTTGTGCCGTAAATCTGCTATAAAGCTGACTCGGTCTCCTCCGTCTACCTAATTTTTGGCTCATCAAAGTGAATTTATGAGTTTAGAAACATAACCTCTTAGTATGAAGTCAAACAAATACCAAACTCAAGTCCAAAGTGTGAAGGCACCGGATCCCGCCAGGGATCCTCGTTAGCAGGTGCTGCTGCCCTGGGAAGATCCCAGGGCAGTGCAGGAGCCCTCCTCCCACCTCTCCCGAGTCCCCCCTCCCTGTCCACTCGGGCTTGAAATCCCTTAATAGAGTCTAACTCCTTTGGTTTAATTAAATAGAGGATTTACTCTTGTTAAAAAGCAAAAGCCCATGGGAGAGGTAATACTCTAACGCCAAAGATTTTTAAATTAATTTTCAGCAATAGAATCTATTTTTTAAATGCAACCGTAAGTAGAATGCTGACATATAAATAAATGAAAGTTTTATAAGAATTTAGTATAATTTTATATTTGATTTTTATATGTATATAAATAAGTATACACAGGGTGAGGCAAAAATAGGTTTACAGTTGTTCATATGGAAAATAATACAATAATTAATAAATAATAATACAAGAATAAACTGTTTCATGTACTCACAACTGTAAACCTACTCTTGCCCTACCCTGTATATTAGTTACATATATTTATGTGTGTGTGTGTGTGTGTGTGTGTGTGTGTGTATATAAATGTATGAGCACTGGCAACAATGAGGCTGTTTTGATGAAGACAAATTATGAAATTAAGAGTCATAGGTAATAACTGCAATTTTGCATCCATCACAGCAATTTATTTCTGTATTTTATTTTGCCTGCACAAGCTGGAGAAAATCCTCATATAAATATATAAGTAATTTCAAATAGCTAACAATTTCATGATTTGATTCATGAAATACCCATAATTTCATGATTTTCTTCAATTAAAACAATTCAGAAATTTTAAGAAAGAATAGGAATTTTTATTTGAAAAACAGAATGACTATCAATACCTGACAACTACTCAGGTTCCTTATAATTAAGGAGTAATTGTTAAGTATTCAATTTGGGGAGATTTGACAAGTAGATTTCATAAATAATTGAATCCTGACTATCTACTTACTTCACAACCTTAGGCAAGCAGCTAAACCTTAGTCTCAGTCTCCCCAAGTGTCAAATGGTTATAACAATTGCGTCTCGGCCCCGGCCAGGGAGCTCAGTCGGTTAGAGTGTCGCTGGGGTACATCAAGGTTGCAGGTGTGAACCCCGGTCGGGGCTCACACAAGAATCATCAATAAGGGGAACAACAAAACAATGTCTCGGTCTCTGTCTCTGTCTCTCTCCCTTCCTCTTACTCTAAAATCAATACCTAAAAAAGGATCTTTAAACTACATCTATTTTACAGGCGTGAGGGTTAAATAAGAGTGTACATAAAGCACCTAACATAGTGTGTGGCACACCTAATAATACATGCTATTATTGAAGGGTTGAATGACCAAAGGTACTTTTCAAATGTATCTTTTAACATTTTAAGATATTTCATCATGTCCCATTTAAGTTATTTTTGGAAACCTCAGCACCTTTCTCTTTCAGATATTCAGTTTCAAACAACCTACTTTGTTTTTGCATGTTGAGTTCAAATTTTAAGATGATGCTTTATTACTGGTCTGTTATCTGGCAGTTGTAACACTGAAACCCTATGGTGCCAAGTGCAGATTGCACAGCACATTTCAAATCGGGTTAAGTGCCAACCCAAACCTAAATGAGCAACGAAACAATCTGTAATGCTATATTATCACGATGAGCCATGTACTATCGTAATTGCACAGCTGACTGCTAGGCTGTGCCAGGCGTGCGCACCGGAGAATTTGCCTGGCTCTGAGTGACCAGCAGCACACTGTGCTGTAATGCTAATGTCGGGCCATGTGTGCTGAGTGCTTGCTGGGGGTGAGGCACTGCTTTCAGGCCTTGACAGGTATAAGAGTATTAGGTCATTCAATCTTCATTCATTTATTTGCATGATTATTAGAGTTTATATGAGAAGATAACTGAATTTTAAAATATGACTAGTATGAAGATGCACCCTATCTCATAGCCAATACCTTTATAAAAAGTTCAAATGCAAGTGCTTGGACACAGGCGCTGCATGCACGTGCATGTGTCCACGAGCTCGCAGAGTGACCCTGATGGCGCCAGTGAGCCTGTCGGTGGCATCTCACTAGAGCATGTGTGTGGCTCCTTACCACACTTTAACATACTGTAAATATATTTATCACAAAAATGAAATATGAGTGGAATGCTTACAGCATTCCTGAAATTCACTGGAGTTCCTTTCAACAGTTTGGACTCCAGAGCATTAACCCTATCGCTCATTTATACTGGAGTACGGAGGGAGCCAAATCAGGTCCTTTTCTGGATGCACAGGCTTTAGAAGAAGGGAGAAGGAAGTATGGGATTTTTAATATTAATTCATTTTTCAGAAAGGCAGGCAACTTATTAGGTGCCTACTATGTGCCAGCAATGTTAATATATTACCTAAGTCCCCACAACACCCCTGCCTAATAGCCACCACTGTCCTGATGTTGCAGAAGAAACTGAGGACCTAAGATGTTAATTTGCTTACCTAGGGTTACACACCTGGAAAATGGCAGATAGGACCCAAACTCTGTCCATTAGACTCCAGTCCTTCCCACCACGCCAGACTGCCTCCCATGTAGCCTCCCCATTTTAAAAATGAGGAAAATGAGAACGAACAAGGTGGGCACCTTGCTTCTGGAAACAGCCAGTCAGTGGCAGAGCTGTTAACAGGAATCCAGGGGCACCGGTGTTTCACTCGAGCTCAGTGCAGTGGCCCAGTGGGAGGATGCTCTGAGCAGCCAGGGCTGCTGGGGGCCAGAGGAATCATTACTTCACTTGCAGACTAAAAGGCACCTCAGTGTGTACTGCTTCTCTCCCCCAACCCCAACAACGTAAGTTTTAGATGACAGTATAAAACATGGCACAATATGTGTGCAAACTGCCAATAGTTGTAACTAATATTTTCAGAGTAGTTATTTGTGCCAGGACCTTTGAAGTGCTTTGAATCATCTCATTTAAATCTCAGTACAATCCTTTGAGATAGTCTAATTATGGATATTTTACACATGAGGAAGTAGAGGTTGTTTCTGGAAGATCCCTCCCCTACCCGGCATCTAGTAAGAATTCACACCAGGCAGTCTGACCCAGAGTCACCATGCCCAGAGCTGAAAAAGGCTTGGAGTTCAGCATGGGGTTGCTTTGGGCATGCATGCAGGATCTTAGCACAGAAACTTAGACACACAGCATTCTCAGAAGTCAGAGAACCACCCTGAAATGTGTGGCTAAGTTTGTAGGGTGTTGTCCTACAAACGGAAAGGTCACCAGTTTGATTCCTGGTCAAAGCACATGCCTGGGTTGTGGGTCCCGTCTACAGTTGGGGCACCTGTACAAGGCAATCGCTCGATATTTCTCTCCATTTCTCCCTCCCTCCCTCCTCTCTAAAATCATATAAATAAAATCTTTAAAAAAATCAGAGAACTCACTACAGCTAGATTTTCTATGAACATTATCTAATGAGGGTACGTAGCCTCTGTGACTCCAGACAGTGCCAGTTGTCACACAAAGGTGACACACCGCACTTGTGCCAGCACTGCCGCCACCACAGTGGTGGAATACGTTCACAGGCTTCGAGTCAGGAACTCGAGAGGTCACGGTTTCCTTCAAGACCCTGTCCAAGCCACCGGAAGAGGACGCTCGCCGTCAGTGATAGAAGTGGCGGTGCTGTGGAGGCCGAGGCCACCGCAGTCCTTGGGTAACGACTATGCGTCATAAGTAGGATATGGCAATTCTAAATGTCTTTAAAGCTATTTCCTTTTGTTGGACTAATTTAATTTACCAAATGCTCCTGGGAAAAGGGAGGGGGACCAAGATGCTGACTCCACATTTCCTGAAAAATCAACATTTTCTTTTTAAACTGCTCCCAAAGAAATTACATCTGATCATTGTCTGCTGGCTCTCTTCAGCTCTACCTCTGTCAAAATTCTGCCCCGGCAGGTGTGAGGAAGAATAGATGCAGAACTTGAGTAAATACCCACATCTGTTTTTGGAAAAAGGGAACAGAAGCAGCACAGAAGGAAGTAAAAGAGATAATTGCTGGCTTGAACTACAATACATTTTACTTGCGGGCAGAGGGCCAGCTTACAGCAGGCGGAATATGCAGGCCCATCTTATTGGAATTCAGGGGTGGGCCTCCTCTCTTGTCCGGAGACAGCTGTAAACCAGCAGCCCATAGCATCCCAATCAGGCACCGAGTTTTGTCAAGGAGTGCTGATATGTACAGAAGCAGCTTTGTCTGCTTCCACTGCACCCCGGCCTCGTGAAGTGACAGTCAATCTCTGATTCCAGATGACAAGAACTGGATAAGAACTTAAAACAAATGGCGACCTTTCAAAAGATTAATTTGTTTACCAACAAAATGTTCCCTCTTTGTCATCTGAGATGGGGGTGACCTTCACTTCCCCATATCTAGGCTGAAAGGATGCTGACTGTAGTCATCTGTTAAGTTAACTCCATCTCAGCAATTATTCCCTTTTTTATTCTTAGTGACAAGAAGGGTTTATTAATTCACTCTGCTTCTTGTTGTGCGTTATAAATGCAACAAGCTCATTCTGAATTACTGCAGTGTAACATCCATTTGTTTAAATCTAATTCTGCCACCGTTGCCAAATTATGTTGTGACTGTAATTGTGGCCATATGCAAGGGCTTAAAACACAATCATGTTTTGAGATAGCCCTTCTTTCGCACCCCTCCTCCTTGCCCCCGCCCCTTACTTCTGGCGCTTCTTCTAATCATTTGACATTAACACAACTGCCTCACTTTCCATTACTTTATCATTTCAGAAATGAATGTGCTTTTAGTGAGGGAGATTACTGTGTACACCCCAAGTGAGACAGTGAAGAATGAAAGCATGATTTGTGAAGTGTGGCTGCTACCCAACTAAGTTAGTGAAAAACACTGCATAACGTATGACTCATAAAATTCTAAAAATCATAATAGTATTAAATTCAACCTCATGAATAAATAAAAGATTCTAAGTTTACATTGCATTATATATTTATTTACTTGGAAAGTGGGACCAAAGAACTAGTATAATTCTACAGCAACTCATATCTTGCCAAGAAGAAAAATGTTTTTATGATTCTTTTCTAGGTCATAACAGTTATAACCAGAGTTATTTGTGCGGCAATTCAAAGCAATGTTTTGTTTGGCTATTTTGTTATGCATTCATAATCGTTCTTTTAAAATTCATGTTAACAGATACATGTTTCAAGCCTTTTAAGAAACCCTTTTATTTAAAAAAAAATAAATCAACGTCAAATTTTCTTTAGATCTTTTAATGTATTGCATTGGAATGTCTAACTGGAACTCAATGCCATTGAGTACAAACAGCATCAGATATTTCTTCTCGTCTCCCCGTGTACAAGGCCCTTCTCAGAAACCTGATAGAGGGATTATTATTATTAGGCACACTTAAAATATTGGAAAAATCATCAGTGAGTTTCACTTTTAATATTTTGCTGTAAACGGCCTTCACTAACACAGTCAGTTGGATACAGTATGCCGAAGGCGGTTTTGTTGGGGGTGTGAGTGTGTGTGTGTCTGTGCACGTCTGGGCTACGTGTGTTTTCAGTGCACAAATCTTTGCATCCGCCCCTGATTATCAGGAAGGACACACCTCTCCCCAAAATGAAGAAATACCAGTTTCTAGGAACTAATAATGTAAATTAGCTTCATATTCAAGTTTGCTCCATCAAAAAATGTCTAAGATTATTTACAGGCTTTGACGAGCTGTTCCAGTTTCAAAAGCAAGGAAACACAGGGCCCTCGCCGCCCAGTGACAATCCCCTTGGAGTGTTTCGGGTAGTTCTGAAAAGCGATTAGCCTTGATGCTGCTTTTCTAATTAACTGCACATCACAACATCAGACACGTTGCTTCAGTTTGGGTAAGTGCTTTCAAAACATTTTTGAAAGTGGTAAACCACAACTGTGTTTATTCCCAAGTGCTCTACCTGGTTGTTTACAACCAAACACCTGAATATTTCATTCCTAGGGATTTTTGCACAATGTCTCTGTTTTATGAATCCAGATGAAAATACTGTTTTTCAGTTAGTACCACTATAAATATACATATATCAACATAAAATGACAGGGTCAACTATTCTGACTGAAATGCCAATAGTCAATTTGAGTAAAATGTACCTGATGTATATGCATTTTTAAATGCTCTGGTGTAGAGTTTTATGGAGTCGAGTTTTATTTTTTAAAAACCTTTAATAAAAAAAATGAGGACACATTATCTATAGGACAGATAAGGCAAGGAGCTTTCCCACACCCTCTCTTCAATACACGTGGGCACGACGGCCAAGGTACTGAGCCTATTTGGGAATTAGAAAAAAAAACACATAATAAATGACTAAGATTCTACCTCAAATCTCGGATATAATTTTGAATTCCTATGTATGCCTGAATCGCCACTCAGACTCATTAGAGCAAAGCATAACCCTCTCTAAATCTGGGGTCGTGCCCTTTTAGACTTCAATACTCATCAGAAAAAGTTTGCATGAGATGCAGCAGCTGCCTTGGGCTACAAAGCCTCAGCACTCCACCAGCTAAGCCAATATTAATTCTAGATTGAAGGGGGAAAACCAACAACAACAAAAGATAAATCTGCTTCTGTCTCTACAGCCAGAGAAATAATATTTTTATTTCAAGGGCTTTGGGCTCATGGGAGCAGATAAAAATCCTTTCACATTATTCACGGTGACATTTTAAATAAAGTTTCAGCAGGAATAAAAATATCTAACTTTCTGGTTATTTCTTAGGCTATAAAAGAATTTCCATGATAAAGTGCTCTTAAACCAAACCTGTTAAAAGAACATAAAACACATATAAAGCAACTAAAAATATATTAGAGGATTACACGAATGAAACAGGCAGTTGAAAATGTCTATGCAGGACATTTGAAAGATTAATCTAAGAGGTTATTATACTGGTTAGAAATGGTTTTTCAATTTAATTCTAAAATTAAGCTGGTGTTTAGTTTTGACTTCACCTAAGTATACGTTTAAGAGCTTTTGAGAGAAGCCAGAGGTTAAAAATGTATTTAAAAATGTATAGATGTCACCTCGGTACTGTTTTCAGTATTAGAAATGATCTCAAATTAAAGAACTTCTGAATTAAATGAAGCATTACTCTTAATTTTTCCAAGAAAACCCCACAATACAGACAGAATCCAATCCTTGCTTTGGGACACTTCCCAGAACATCAATGGCAAAAATAGGCACAGACTCCGAGATCCCTTAAAGCAATCACCATGTGATTATTTTTCCCTGTCATCATTTTGCTGACCTAAAGAATTAATCCCTGCTTGCGCCAGACTTAGAATGGCTTTATTAGATGTCGTGTATTGTATGAGTGTACACCATTGAAGCTGATGCTGTGCTTGTTTCCTTCTGAGTTTTCTGGTGGTAAGCTTATTATCAAAGAAATAAAGTACTTAAAATTGCTCTGTTAATTCTCTTTGTTGTTAAATTCTCTTATCCTTGTTAAAATTATGGTACTAGATTATTTAGGAACATCAAATAAAATGGAGAAATTTGAATGGGCTACCAATGGACCTTTTAAAAATAGGTTTACTTGTTTTCATCATTTCTAATTATAAACAGAAGGAAAGCCACTCCATTAAATTCTAAAGGCGAAAGGATCAAAATCTTTACTTAAAATCTACATTATATCTTACATGACTAATGTATGACTTTTAATTTTTTAAAAAATTAAGAGCTCATTAAATCAACTCATTACTTACAGAGGCTTTTCTCTGATTAATATATGGCAAAGTGATTCCATAGTGTGCATTTACAGCCGCTCTGTGGTGGGCGTTTTCAGGGTCCTGCATGATTTTTACACTCAACCCTATCTTTCGCTGAAACAAAGAAACAATGAAACTTTCATGCTGGATGAACAAAAATGCTTACTAACATTCTACATCCTCAAAGGAGTGTGAAGTTCTTTGGAAATAATTATTTTAATGCAATTCGCGCTGGAAAAAATATATATTTGGGTCTTTTATTTATGTTGTTCTTTGTCCTCATTTATTCACAGAAAAAGAACTTGGTACATTTTCCTCCATGCATCCTATTGCTCATACAAATACATCCTCAGACAGCATCCGTTTTCTCAAAAATACCGTAGAAGCCAAGCAAGGTGGACAAAGGACTAGAATACCTGGTTTTGGTTTATTTTTAGCTTTCCAGGTCAAGGATTTTGCCAGAGAAATCTATACTGCAAACACACAGGTAGAGGGCTCCCTTGGTCTGTTAATGTGGCACCTTCCTCAAGGGACATTGACAGGTAAATCTCAGCTTGGACTCGGTAAATTTACCACAACAAATCTATTTACTCCTTCACAGGGATTTTGCTCTGAATAGGAAAAATGTATGCTTTCATTAGAAAAAAATAAAAGTAGCTCATTTGAACCATGTGTTCCTCATTTTAAATAATTCACATTAGTTACAGCCGAGATGCTCAACTATAAACCAGCAGTGTGGGCAGCACTGTGGTGGTGGAGAGGGCACGGGAGGGGTCTGGAGACTTGGGTTCCAGTCTGGCTCTCCCCTGGACTGCCTGCACATGATCTTGGGTAAGTCACTTTCCCTCTTTGGAAGTCAGTTTCTTTATTTTCAAAATGTGACAGTTAGATTTGATGGTCCCTTGAAGAACTATTCACCCTTCCCCCACCCCCACACACACACCCCTCTCTTGCTTTGGCATTGCATGATTTGACGCTCAACGGTAAGTTGACGCTTGAGGAATATGGTATCACCGACAAACAGTTTCTGAAGTTTTGTGACTTTCTTACTGTGATATAATTCACATACTATAAAATTCACCCCTTTAAAAGTGTGTAACTCCGCGATTTTTAGCAGGTTTACAAAGTTATACGGCCATCACCCCTCTTTAATTCCAGGGCATTTTCATCACTGCACAAAGAGACCTCAAACCCATTATCAATCACACCCCACTTCCTCCCACCCCAGCCCCTGGCACCTGCTGATCTGTCTGCCCCTTGGGTGTGCCTATTCTGGGCATTTCATATGAATTGTAAATATGTGGTCTTTGTAACACTTAAAAGGAGGCATTGAAACCAATTAAAACACCTGATTTCCTTTCAATTGAGTGTCTTAGTTCTGAGGGTGATCTGAATCAGATCAGTTCATGATCCAGTTATTTCTTTAATCCTAACAATGTATAAATCGGCTGTACCTAAGGTCAAGGTGAAGGGAAAGACTACAAAATTATTTACAGAATGTATGCTGTCTGATTTTTTCACTTTTATTTACTTAGAGGGGAAAGGAGGGTGAGAGGGAGAGAAATATCCATGTGTGAAAGAGCCAACAGTGGGTTGTCTCCCACAATGCCCCCAGCTGGGGACCTGGCTCAGAACCCAGGCAGGTGCCCTGACCGGGAATTGAACCGGTGACCTTTCTGTTTGCAGGCTGGCACTCAGCCCAATGAGTCACACCAGCCAAGATGTCTACTAATTTCTTAACACAGGCTCCAAACCTTCCTTTTATTTTTTTAATGGCAGCTTTTAAACCAAATCTCCAAATAACTGTACTCAGCTGCCCACTTGATTTAACCCGTGCAGGAACACAGGTTGCAAATAAAGCCTATTCCCTTCCCCTTAAAGTACACACAGTGACAACAGTACTGTTGTGCCTAGTTATAAACACACTTCCTTCTGTGGCTAACCCACACTCACAGCACGACTCCAGGTGTCTGCACGGAAGCTCAGTGCCTCTTTTATTGAGATTAGTACCGGAACATAACTTTTTTCTTCATTAGACTTTCAGAATAGTTTTCATTCTATAGACAAAGGGTCAGCATATTACTAATATGTATATATTGACTGGATGTGGTTTCTGTAATTATGATTTTTCAAAAAAATGTATATTCTGGATATAATTTAACTGATGGTAATAACTTTATTTATCATGTCTAAGCTTTGTTGGAACTTTTTAATTCTGGGATCACTGGCTAGCGGACCAGTCATTTTCTTAGTTTTATTGTGCTCCGTCAGCTTTCTGGGACTATGGGACTGGTGCAGGAGAAAAATGATTGAACACAGAATTACTGTTAAAATTGGCAGTAAAATCCAGCTTTCTGCCCATTTTTACATTTCTTGCCCTGACATAAGATATTTCTTGTAAGAAATCGAAATATAAAAAGAAACCCGACAGAAATGATAGGTTGTAATATCAGTTCTTTATTAGTTGGCTTCTAAAACCGTGGGAAATGTCCTTTAAAATTATTCTACTATTTACTGTTTTGGCACCAAAGTATGTATATACCAAAATAACATGTAGCATACTTGATTTAATTTCCCTTTAAAAAAAAATCATATAAAGGAGTCTACATTTAAATAAATTAACATATCAAATGGTTTCTCTGAAAATCACTATCAAATATTCACAATCTAAATTTGTCTTACAATTTTACAAATTACATCTATTGAGATGTATAAGGAAATCCTTATAAGCATAAGCTGCATTATTAGGCCCAGTTATAAGATTTTCCAAGAAAAACAATTATAGATCTAAGAAACAAAAACAAAATTAATCAATCCATTAAGCAGGAAAACATACTCTGAAGATGATCGGTTTTTACCAACAGTAAGATAAATATCAGGAACAATTTCAGAAATTTTTCTTAAATTGGTCAAGAAAAGACAGCAATTTATTTAATCTATCTTGAGTCACTAAATAATCCAAACTTCATACCCTCTCCTTTTGATAATAATTACAAGCAGATATATCAAATGTGACTCTCATTTAGACTTTGGTTTGTAAGAACAAAAGTTATTATCAGAGCCAATTACTGTTTTACCTACATGGCTGCACAGAAGCAGGGAGCTCAATTTTCATCTCATCAGTGGTTTTGTGGTATTTATTTTATTACTATGCCCACAAAGCATTATAAGAAAGAAATAGCTTATGCTATTAAAACTAGGGTTTGAACACAAGAGGCTAAGGTTTCTTTTAAAAGAAGTTCTGAATTAAAAACACTAGGCAGCGTGCAATGCCAGCTCCCCAGACATGGGCAGCCCATAAAATGACATGCATCCGAGCAGCGGATTCCACACAGCGTAATCGAAATTGAAGTGCTTCACGAGCAAAGTTGAGGCAGGCTATTTCCCAAGTTATAGCGTTATCAGCATAACATCATCCTCAACAGTGCTTGTTACAAGTAATGCCTTCTAAAGTGTACATTGCTTAATATCATGTTCCTGCTGGTTAAAGAAATCTGCTGTTTAATCTCAAAACCAGAAAAAAGAGAAAAAAAATCCAGTTTCCTTTAACACTCTAATCCTTTCAACATTATTATATTTAACGGAAGTACAAAAGATGCCAAATTCTAATTCAAGCTATATGTTGTAGATTTATTTGTAAAATTGGTAATAATGCCTACCTTCACAGAGTTGTTTGTGAGGTTTAAATGACTAATGTATGATAACTATCTTGCAAATTATAAAGTAATGTTCAGGAGTCAACTTGCAAGGGGCTTCTACTCATCAAATAATAACTGCAGTAGATTGAAACACTTCAAATATAAAGAAACCCACAAGTTCTTAATACAATCTCTTTATCTCCCCCTAAAACTTAATAAACTTAATAATTTAATCTTAAGTTTGATAAGTAAAAGAATCAAGTATTTATTCTGCTTTTCCTGAATATCTGTTTTTAAGATTCACCACAGAGTTAAGGGAAAGTTCTTCATAGAAATTTATTAATTTTATAGAAATTTATTAAATTTCTATGAAGATAGAAAGAAAGGATGAAAGATAGAATTATAAAATCACCACTACACAATTCCTAATGAAATAATGTACAATATTTGGGTAAATGTCTGTAGTTGCTATAGCTTTAGGTGAAATGTGGTGGAAAACCTTATATAGGACAGATCAAGCTGGTAATATACCTGGACTCACTGTTCTATCATAACACCATTAAAAGAGAAAAAAAGAGTTTACCTCTAGCTATGCTATAAAAGGAAAGATACAGCTTTCTGCCCATTGAAGTATTCCTGACAAAAAGATGTTACTGAATCTGACCAAGCCTCTAGGTAAAACTAGTTTATAGGAAATACTAGAGACAGAGGACCATATAAAATGACACCGGGAGATTGTAATCAACCAGATTCAGACTGTGGGAAAAACCTGTATGACAAGTGACCTAGTTTCTTCAACCAATAAATGAGACTTTTTTAAGGCAGGGAAACTGCTACAGACGAAATGAGGCACAACTGCAGTGCGTGGGCCTTCTTTACGTCAGCAGTAGAAAGTCAGAGGAACCCGAACAGGGCTGGGAACTACACAATATTACTGCAGCGTTGAATGTATTAGGTGTGATAATATTTTTAAGATAATATACTCTTCGTCTGAAGTATATAAGGGTACAATGATATGATGCCTGGGATTTGCTTGAAAAGTTCTCACCAAAAAGAGTAGAGGGAATAGATGATAGAAGAATGGTAAAATTAGGGTAACTGCCAAGACTGGTGATGGTTGCATGGATTTCATTCGATTTTTGTGTTTACTCAAAAATAAATTTTCTTAATAAAAAGTCATATTTTTAATTAAAGTATAACTCAAATGTAATTATGCATTATCTTGTTATCCCTGAATATGTATCAGGGACACACGGAGGGAGGAACTCATACAGCACTTGCACATGAGGCAAGGGGCATATGCCCACTCTGAATGTCTGTGTCACTGGGAATTTTTGCCCTGACTAAAGATGGCAGTCAAAAGAAGGTAAAAGCTACTAGGGAACTGGCAGACACTAACACATCCTAGGAAGGGCTAGATATGAGGTCACACAGGAAATTCCAGGCAAGCACTTACATTAGGGTGGGCAAATGGAGCTGAACCGTGACAGGGAATGCCAAGCTACAGACTTCTGCATTTCTAAAGATGGTACCTCTGAGTGGCATGTTCTGAAACTGGTCTGGTTTGGCAAAGGGAGGCAGGACCTTGTGTTTGGGGGCATTTGTAAAGGGAGACGGACTTAATGGCAGAAATCTGCCATTTACTCTAAATCTGCATAACCTTTAAGTAAACAACCCCTTTCCTTTTTCACCAAACTCTTGCACTGGGAGTCATGCTTCTTGGCAGCGGGCAATTGAACCCCACAGCTGTGCCAGTACAGCATCGGCAGGGCTCTGTAACACAGTGGTCAGCACTGTCTGGCCCCCTACTACTTTTCCTACTTCTCTCCCCCTTGCCCACCCCTCTCCAGCTTCCTTGCTGTTGTTCGTTCGCACTCCTAGTTCAGGGTCTTCGCACATTCTGTTCCCTCTGCCTGGAATGCTCTTCCTCCAAATGGCCAAATGACTTGCTCTCTCATTTCCATCAGATTTCTGTATAAGTGTCGTTTTACAAGGGAGACCATCCCAATAGCCCTTCCTCCCGCAGCTTTTCTTTCGCCAGCCATCATACTAGATATTCACTTTTCAAATTGTTTCTGTTTCCCTAATGCCTACCCCGCCCCGCCTAGAATGTGAGCTCCATGGCAGAGGCGTTTGGCTGGTGCCTGGAACAGTGCCTGCCTGGCCCAGTATCAGGTAGATCACGGCGCTGACCAGTATTCACCAACAAATAAGAATGTGTGTTTGCGGGGGGATGGTGTACCGGGCAGGGGAGAGTGATGGAGGGGGAATGAGGACAACTGTTAAATGGCAACAATAAAAAAAATAAAAGAATGATCGCTTCACTTACAGTGTCTGGGGGCACTGTTATGAGGACTGAAATATATTCATACTTACAACAGCCCTATGAGGTAGGCACATGCTATCATTGCACCCATTTTAAAGACGAGGAACTGAGGCACAGGCAGGTTAGGTGTTTTGCCAAGGTACAGGATGTGAAGCCACACTTTAAACATTATGTTGTCGTTGAGATCCTGCTCCAGGCTGGATGCTGTCCAGGCGCTGGGTATAGCAGTGAGCGAAACAGTCTCTCTGCTTTAGACTAGCAGAGACTTAAATGAAAGAATCAAATGCAATGGCAAATCTCAGTGGATCTGGATTTGGATAAAAGAGCAGTAGAAGACATTTGGGAAATAACTGGGGAAATCTGAACATGAGTTAGGATTTGTTATATTGAAGAATTATTGTTAATTTTTTAGGTGTGATAATAGTATTGCGGGTAAGTAGGAATATACTCACTTTTAAAGATGCATGTTAAAGCATTAAGGGGTGAAATGTCACTAGGTCTATATATTGAAATACTTTAATGAAAAATAGGTTAACAACTGTTAAATCTAGGTGAAGGAGGAATGGTTATTCATAAAGTATCCTTAGTTTGTTTGAATATTTTCATAATAAAGTTTCTTTAAGCCATAAAAAAGGAAAAAATATGGAGCTTCCACTCTAATGAGAAGACAGCTCACAGCGGCTGGCTCATTGTGGGCCGTCTCAAACCAACTGCCAGCTCACCAGCGAAGTCCCCACCCTGATGCTAGCGACGGATAACTCGGTGAAAATCTGTGAAGCATCCCTTACTTGCGCGGCTGTTGCCTTCTTTGATCACTCACCATATGGTGCCGCATGTCAAAAATCCTCAAAATTTTAGTTTCAATCAAATCTTGAGAATTGTTTTCTCAGTTAGATCCCAATTCACAAAACTAAAGACAAGATTCTTCCATCTAAGACACAGGTTTAAACACATGATTGCATCCTATCAAATCATATATTTTTATGTTTGCTTGATTGATAAAGCATCCATTTTATGGAATAAATATAGAAAATAACTCTCAAGCAGTAAGGTGGCTTTATTTTCCCCTCTCCGGAAACAACCAACTATATCACCATTCTAAGTTGGTTCTTTGATCTAAAAAGTTTAGACATTACTATTTTCAAATTGCCTTCAGACTTAACTTTCCAGACACAACAAGGAAATCAAATACTCTCTTGGCGTATAAGCTTTTTGTCCTTCTCTTCCTCCTTATTCCCTGTCTTTTTGCTTTTTTATTTCAAACCCTTCCCTTGACTCTTATGAGTACACGTGCCCAAGGTGCCCCAAAGAGGGTTTGGGCTGGTGTTGATAGGGACTTAAGGTATACTATAAGAAAAGCCATCAGAATATGGCTTTCTCAAATGTAAAAGAAAATCAATAAACAGTTCTTAATTATGGTGCTTAATTATAGTTGAGCAACTCCTAATTGTCGTGTAAGGTTTTTTTTTGTGGGGGGGGGGGGAGTGGATGTAAAATGAAATGCCAAAGACAGCTATCAACTTTGGAGAAAGAGAGCTTAAAGAAGCAACTGGGGTTCACCTAGTTTAAATGGTTGGCTGTGGGCAATTAAAGGTGGCGATATCCCAGTTGGATTTCACAACTGCTTAATAATACAGGCTTTTGCGTTGCTGGAACAGCTGGGAAAACAGCACTGTCTGTCATTGACTTTACAATGCAAAATTAGCGCTATCCTTTGTGTCAGTGGTTATGCATTTTTAAGCAGATGTCACTGATATTAGAAATAAAATGACAATAGGGATCCAGGCCCTGGAGGTGAAATCAGGATGGCAAACAGCCCTTGCCCCTTTCCAAATGAGCCTCACCCACTCTCACAGCCTTTAAAAGAACCTGGGGTTATACTCAGCACATATGATTCCTTATCTTCATAATCATTTGACAGGATTCAAAACTCTCTTGGGAAAGTCAATTTCTGGCCATAGGTGGGTTTTTTTTTTCCTGGAATAATGAAGCAACTATACATTGGACAACAGTTCAAATTTCAGATATTTTATTTTATTGTCTTTATAAACCAGAGATCTCAAATCTTCCACTTGTGGACCAACTGTGGCCCTCTGAGATTCTTGGCAAAATAATAAAAAATTTAACTGAAACGGATACTTAATAATAAGGAAGATAAGAAGCGTAAGCTCCCTATATCACAGCATTCTCTTTTCACCGAGGCCTGTGTGATTCTCTGGTATTTTCCTATTGGTGGGCTCTCCCCCTCACTAGCATGTAAGCTCTATGAAAGGTGGGGACCTGGTCCCAGTTGTTCACCCCCGTGTGCCTCTAACAGCCCTTGGCACCCCCTAAGTATTCCAGAGAGTGGCCGGACAAACCCAGTGTGACAAGTACAATGACAAAGGTGGGAGCAAGCTGCCTTGGGAGTGCAGACAAGCCTGGCTAGTGCAGGAACTTTACATGGGGATGAGGACACCCCAAGGAGTCACTCTGGTGGTTTCACTTATTCATTCAACAAACGTTTACTGAAAGTCTCCTGGAGTTATAGAGCAATGAACAGACTCACATGGATCCTATCCTCCTCATAATCTAGTGGAAAGACAGACAATTTATTTAAGAATTGTTAAAAATTTATATAAGAATTGTCTTTAAAAAATCATACAACTCAATATCTAATTACCAATCATGGCAAGTGTGATGAAGGATAAATGCTGACTAATATAAACACTTATATCGGCTGTACAACTCTGAATATACTAAAAACCACTGAATCAAACACTTTTTAAAAGAGTGAATTTTATGGTATATAAATTATATTTCAATAAAGCTATTATTTAAAAGAGGGTACTGCAGTGGTTAAGAGACAGCTCTGGATCCCTACATTTCTGGGTACATAGTGCTGGCTCTGACACTTACTAGCTGTGTTGCCTTGGCCAATTTCTTTAACATTCTGTACCTTGGTTTCTTCATCAATAAAACGAAGATAATAATAAGGTTAAGAGAGTTAGTATTTTCAAAACACTAGTAACAATACCTGGTACTCAAAAGAGGTGAGCTATTATTATTATATTTACTTTGGAGGAGTCAGAGAGGAAACAGGAGTCAAATTGAAAGAACACTCCAAGGAGGCAGTCAGGAAACTCTTTAAAAAAATTATTTATTTATTTACTTACGTACTTATTTATTTATCTATCTACCTATCTATCTATCTATTTATTTATTTTTAGAGATAGGGTAAGGGAGGAAGAAAGGGAAAGAGACATCGATGTGAAGAGAAACATGGATCTGTCACCTCCCACACACACCCCAGTGGAGACCAAACCTGCAACTGGGGCATGAGCCCCGACAGAATCCACCAGGCAGCCTCTCTCTGGGTGGGACACCATCCAGCCAATGGGGCCGCATGGGTCAGGGCCAGAAACCCCTTGAGCTCTGTTCCGGAAAGTGTCTATTCTGGAAACTCTCTTTCTAGGGCTCTGTTTACAAATGTGTAGGTACTCTGTTCTGATTTATTTTGCTTTCTGGAGGAAGCTATTGTCAAAGAAACTGACCATGCCATGGACATCATGTGAAAAAAATGGTGACATGTTTCCTCATTTAGACAGAAAGCAAATTTCCTGTCTTACACATTTTTTCCTAATAGCTTTATTGAGATGGGATTCATATCCCTTAAATTCTCCCTTTTACAGGGTACAATTCAATGGTGTTTACTATATTCACAGAGTTGTGCAGCCATTGCCACTGTCTAATTCCAGAACATTTTAATCATCCCCAAAGAAACCTGATACTCATTGGAGGCACTCCCCATTCTCCCCTCCTCCTGGCCTCCAGCAACCCTGAATCTACTCTGTTACTAAGGATTTCTTTCTCTTTTCCTACCTTTGTTCTTCGAAAGGCATGTGGAAATGTACCACGCTGTTTCTGGAGTTGCCAAAGTTTATTCTCAGATTCCAAAGGGAAAATAAATAATTTCTGATCAATTACAGTTGGAAGCAACCTAAGGGGGAGAAGTGGAGAATTTAAAGTCAGATTTGCTATCTTAAAAGCTTCACAAATTGTAATTTAAAAACAACACATCTAGTTAAATTAGATTTTACAGGAAATATGTTGGTGATTGCAATAAATTAGACCAATCTTTAGCATTTTTACCACTAAAACACTGTAGTTGTTTATTAAGCATACGAACTTCTAAGTCTGATAAATACCGTTGCAGCATGAATAGAAAGCTCTACCTCTGGCTGAGTTCATACGGCACATGATTGACAGAATTACTGCACTAGAAAATATTTCTCAGTAAAGGAAAATACAATATGCTGTCCTGTCCTTTGTTTAATAAAGTCAAATCGCAGGGTAGCCAACGTTAAATGTATTCAGAATGGTTGAACCACAAAACACTTCCATACTTACATTCTTTAAACCTCTACTATTTTGTATAATTGCAAAAATTTAAGGATCAAATTTGGTTAAAGGTCCTTATTAAGCAATGGGCAATTCCTTGGAAGAGCAATGTAAAAAAAATAAAGTAGTAAGAAAGAGCATGTGGGTGCCTTAAAAGTTTTAATTTAAAAGCAGTTCTTTAAAACGGTTAACATAATTAAGATCAATAAAACTTGATCACCAATAACTCAATCTCTTGATTCTACTGTGATACCTACTTTTGGAAGATTTTCATTAGAGAGCAATTTATGGACTTCTGGTTTCACCCCAACGTGTAAAAAGAGCTTGGATGTTATCACTCCCAGCCTTACAACAAGAAAAAATGGTGAACAAACCAAAAATAACCCTTCTTAGATCCATGAGAGAGTTTCGATCCTAGGGAGGACTGCTGCCCTGGACACTGGAGAGAGGGGCAGGTAAAGACCCACAGTACGAACTGGCTGTTGGAGCACGTACTGGGAAGAGAACTTAAACTCCAACTGAGAATCACTGGAGGCTCTGTGAATTCGCTTGAAAGTTAAAAACTCTGAAGGGCCAAGTGTCAGAGGCTGGGCAGGGGTGTGGTGGGGGAAGCTATACTTGAATGAGTTTTACCTCCAGGAGCCCCACCATGTTCCCATGGTAAAAAATCAGAGAAAAATTCCCTCCTGCTACCAGCAGGGAAAAGGGAAAAGAAATAATTTCAAAACACTCCCAAAGGAGTTCAGTCCTTTGTTCTGTTCTCTATAGTAAAGGTAAGCTCTCAAGGAAAACTATTGTACCAAAGCCTTATCTGACTTGAAGAAAGGCACTTAGCTAAATTCTGCCCCCTCTGGGGGATAATGTTGAGAGACATTGTGGTGGTAACAATCTAGGGGCATAGATCCACTAAAAGACTGAGATCTAATCATAGGCTTATAGGATGCTCCCCACCAGCACACATTGTGTCCATAGAGCCTCTGCATAGCAGAGGGCTATGGACAAAAGAACCGAAAGGCTCACACTCTGTTTAGGAAGAAGTTTCTAGGGAAACCCAAAGACAACAGGGAGGACAGACAGACAGCGTCTGAAGCCTCAGACACCTACAGTTACAGCAGACAGTACACATGGCATAACCGACCGGGTGAAGACCTACTTATCTCAGTTCCTATTACCTCATACATCAACAAAAAATGACAAGGCATGCTGAAAGGCAAGAAAAAAGTCTAGAGAGACAAAGTAGGCATCAGAATCAGATTTAAATATAAGAGATTTTGGAATTATCAGACCAGGAGTTTAAAATAAAGTTAATAGGCTAAGGGCTCTAATGAAAAGCTGACAACTAGCAAGAACAGATGGGTCACGGACACAGAGATGAAAACTCTGTGAAAGAATCAAAAGGGAAAGCTAGAAATCAAAAACACTCTAAGAAAGAAAGGTTTCTTCTGATGGGCTTACCAATAGACTGGGCACAACCAACAAAAGAATCAGTGAGCCTGAAGAACTGTGAATGTGTACTCCAAAACTGACATGAGAGAGGAACAGAGACTGAATAAACAGAACATAATACCCAGGAACTACGGGACAATTATAAATGATGTAACATACAGATAATGAGAGTATCAGAAAAAGAGGAAAGGATCAGAAGAAATATTTGAGTAATAATGGCTGAGAATTTTCCAAAATTAATGACAGACCCTAAACCACAAATCCAAGAAGCTCAGAGAATACCAAGCAAAATAAATGCCATCCCCACCCCCCGCAAAAAAAGAAAAAGCCTCCTACACTTAGACAAATCATATTCAAACTATAGAACCAAAGACAAAATCATGAAAAAAGATAGAAAAAACCCAGCTTACCTATAGAAGAGCAAAGATGACAATTATATTGAACTTCTCATTATGTAAGCAAGAAGAGACCCGAGGGAAATATTTGACATGTGAAAAGAAAAAATCCTAGCCCTGGAATTCTGTATCCAGTGAAATTATCCTTCAAAAGTGAAGGGGAAATAATGTTCTCAGACAAACAAAAACTGAGACCTGTCTTGCAAGAAATGTTAAAAGAAATTCTTCAGAGAAAAGAAAATTATGAAATAATTTCCATTAAATGGTGCAGAAAGAAGAAAATTATGGAGTAAATGAGGCAAAAAGAAAATCCAGACCTGATCACCATGTTCTTCTTTGTGTCCCAAGATTCCTAACTTGTCCACTTCCTCTCCATCCTTCAAAGTCTTCTTAAGTTTGTTTTATACATAATATTAGGGGTCTTAGTTGTACTTAGAGGAAGGAACAGGGTGTCTATATCATCTTCCTAGAAGTGAAACTCTCTTAGTATATTCCTTATGAAGACTTTTATCTCCATAGACTACGTATTTAGAAGTGAATTTGCATTGAACTGTAACATTGTATCCTATCCTCATCCCCCCCCCCCGCCCTCAATAAATACTGTGAGAGTTTTTCCATGTCATTAAAACTTTTTGGACAGGACTTCCCAGTCAAGATGGAGGTATACACAGACACATTTTGCCTCCTCATTCACACAGAGAGAATTACAACTAAACCTCAAAACAAATAACACCCAGAACTGTCAGAAAATCAAACTGTATGGAAGTCTGAAAACCAAGGATTTAAAGAAGCCGCATTCACCCAGGCGGGGAGAAAAGGCAGAGACCCCGAGACAAGGAAAGAGGTGAGGACGAAAAAGAGGAACGAGTGGTTGCACATTCACATGTGGTGGAGAAGATGGAGAGGGAGACCTCGGAAGCAAGTGATCCCAGCCCCAGGACAGACCACACAGCCCAAGGCACCAGAGCCAGGAAGACAAATCCCCATAACTTCTGGCTATAAAAACCAGTGGGGGTTGGGAGGGCGGAAGAAACTGCCAGATTTTCAGAAGACTCCACTTAAAGGGCCCACACAACCCCCCCACTCTGGGATTTAGCACCAGAAACCAGCTGGAAGGGTGCCAATCACACACAGGGAGTGGGTTGGTGACTAGAAATGGGGTGAGTGCCAGGCAAACCTCCAGAAGCCAGGCAGTGACACTGTCCCCCTCTCTGCGCCCTCCCCCAATACAGAGCCACAAAGTGGTGAGGCAGGTTGCCTCACCCTGGCAATTACCTAAGGCTCCACCCCACACAATTTACAGATGCCTTTTCTACAATAGGCCACACCACTAAGACAGGGAGGCAAAGCAGCTCTACCTAATGCACAGAAACAAACACGGAGAAGCTGCCAAATTAAGGAGACAAAGAAATATGGCCCAATTGAGAGAAAAGAACAAAAACCCTAGAAAAATAACTAAACTGAATGGAGATAACCAACGTACCAGATACACAGTTCAAAACACTGGTGATCAGGATGCTCAAAGAACGTATTGAGTACAGCAACAACATAAAGAAAGAAATGAAGATTATACTATATGAAATAAAGAAAAATCTACAGGGAACCAACAGTGAAAGGGAGGAAGCCAGGATTCAAATCAATGTTTGGGACGTAAGGAAGAAACAAGCATTCAACTAGAACAGAAAGAAGAAATAAGAAATCCAAAAAATGAGGAGAGTGTAAGAAGACTCTGGGACATCTCTAAACATGCCAACATCTGAATCATAGGGATGCCAGAAGGAGAAGAGGAAGAGCAAGATAATGAACGCTTATTTGAACAAATAATGACTGAAAACTTCCCTAATTTGGCAAAGGAAATAGACATACAAGTCTAGAAAGCACAGAGTCCCAAACAAGTTGGACCCAAAGCGGACCACACCAAGACACATCATAATGAAAATGCCCAAGGTTAAAGATAAAGAGAGAATCTTAAAAGCAGCAAGACAAAAGCAGAGAGTTACCTGCAAAGGAGTTCTCATAAGACTATCAGCTGATTTCTTAGCAGAAACTTTGCAGGCAAGAAGGGACTGGTAAGAAATATTCAAAGTGATGATAAGCAAGAATCTACAACCTAGATTACTGTATCCAGCAAACCTGTCATTTAGAATGGAAGGGCAGGTAAAGTGCTTCTCAAACAAGGTAAAGCTAAAGGAGTTCATCATCACCAAGCCATTATTACATGAAATAATTATTACATGTTAAAGGAACTTATTTAAGAAAAAGAAGAAGATCAAAATTATGAACATTAAAATGGCAACAAATTCACAACTCTCAATAGCTGACTCTTAAAAAAAAAACAAACTAAGCAAACAATCAGAACAGGAACAGAGTCGTAGATGTGGAGATCATTTGGAGGGTTAGCAGCTGTGAAGGGGAAGGAGGTGAATGAGGAGAAAGGTGCAGAGATTAAGAAGCATAACTGGTAGGTACAAAATAGACAGGGTGATGTTGAAAATATTATATGAAATGGAGAAGCCAAAGAACTTACATGCATGACCCATGGACATGAACTAAGGGGGAGGATTGCTGGAAAGAAGTTGGGTAGTGGGTGGAAGGGGTCAAAGAGGGAAAAATTGGGACAACTGTAGTAGCATAATCAATAAAACATATTTAAAAATTTTTTTAATGTCAAAAAAAACTTGGACAATTTTCATTTTAGTAGATATATAATATACATATAATTATGTTATAGATATAATCATTTTATTGTTAACATTTAGGGTATTTTTAAATGTATTGGTATTAGATCTAATACTGAAATATATAAAGATTCTTGAATATCGCTCCTTATTTCCTAGGATAAATTCCTAGAGACAAAACTACTAAGTTAAAAATAATAATTAAAAAAATCTTCCCATTTATTTTGAAGAATTGTTGTTGAGAACTTGACACCTCCACCAGTAAGATAAGAGTATGCCCGTCCTGCTGCCCCCTGGTGAGCACTGAGCATCAGGGTGATTTAAGTGATCTGTTTTACTAAGGTGTTAAAAAAAAAATAGTAAATATATTGTTTAATTTGGATTTCCCTGGTTTACCAGTGAGATGAAATATTTTTAATACTTTTCACGTGTATACTTGTTACTTACATTTCTGTCTGCTGATGTCCTTTTGTCTATGTCAAGTTTTTTAAATTGTCAAGAGCTCTTTTTATTTAAAGTAATTTTTGTGTCATAGCTGCTGCAGATGCTTTTCTAATTGTTATTTTTTATTTTATGGTACTTTTCAAAATTTATTTTTTTTGTTTAAAAAAGGTCAAACCCACAGAAAAACTGAAAGAACAGTGAGCACCCGACTGCCCTTTACTTAGATCACCAAGTGTCGACATCTTGCTACCCGCCCTTCGTTTCTCTGCCTATGACTGGAATGTAATCATGTTTTCTCTCTGTGGGGTTTGAGGACCTCTCTGTAATAACCCAGGAGAGACTGGCTCCAAGTGCTTCAGTAACTGAACAAAACTGTATCTTCTAATCTACTGTCACCATTTAACAGGAACCTCTTCTTGCCCTCTCCTTGCTTCTCATTATTATTTACTGGATTTGTTCTTGTTTTTTCCCCCTCAAACACTAGTACAACAGAGTATAAAATAAAGATGTCTGCTCACTTCTGACAGTTTTGGTGCAGATGGCAGTCACCCTCCTAGTGCCAATAAGCAAAGAGTGGTCATTAAAAACAGTGCGAGCAGATCGCACGAGCAATAAGATCTGTGAAACCCAGTAATGATAAGCGGAAGAACCACACTTAGACACAGAAGGAGAATCATTGCCAAAGTGGGGAAAGTAGTGTAACCTATTTTGAAAACAATGTGAAAGCATTTTAAGCTCTTTGGAGAAAATATGCCACTTTTGATAATGTACTTATCATAGTGCAAAATCTCACATTTGCTGGCATCCATTATTATCACTTTGTGTACCTACTGGTGTTTGTTTCTACAAGTCGAAACTACCAGATTTTCCCTTGAGCAATACTTTCTAAAAAGGAGAAACGTGTTTTTTGAAAATCAGCCTTTCTGCCTTTCAGGCAGCTCTGGTGGAGAAGACGGTAGAGGGCAGACATTTGACGGAACTTCAATCTGAGTCTCACCATTGATCACCTGCGTGACCTGGGGCTTGGAGGAGTCCTAGTTCTCACATCTTTTAAAGGAGAGGGTAAGTATCTACCTCACAGGTTTTTTAAAAGCCCTTTGCAAACTGTCAAATGTTATAACAGTACTGATTATGATGAAATTCATGATAATGAGGATAATTATTTTGTGTCTGTTATAAATTGTTGTTAAAGATATAGGGATAGTGGACATTTGGAATGAACTCGCCCAAGTTCCTGGGTTTTCTTAAACAGAATGAAGCCCCATATATCTGAACAAGGTTGATTCTCATTTATTCATGGGAACTGGGTGCTCTGCTGTCAAAGGAGCAATAGAAATTTACAGTCTTTATTATGTGCCACCCCTCTCAAAAGGAGTTGCTGCCCTTGACTCTTGGCCTCTGATATCCATCAGACTCACAGTTGGAGAAGATATTGGCAATTCTACCAGCCTGACTGCCGAGTCCCACTCTGGCTTAATCCCAGTGCCAGAGGCTTCCTCCTTCATAGAATCAGGGTAGCAGAATTCCCAGGACCAGGCTCTTTATCATACAGAGGCAAGCTATCTATGTGGCAAAAAAAATACTGATTCTAGAAAGTCAGGTCTGTCCCAGGGATTCCAAGCACACAGTATCTGCTTTAGGAACACCAAGAGTGTTAGTTAAAATGCAAACTCCAGGTCCCCATTTGGGAGCCAGTGAAAGAGGATTGCAAACTGCAGTGTAAGAACCATCACTCTTGACCTGTGGTCTCTCACATAGGGTGCCCACATAAAAGGAGATGCATAAGACAGTGCCATTGGTTGTATGAGGAAAGTATAAGAACTTATCGCATAAAATAAGAAATATAACCCTGGCTGGTATGGGTCAGTGGATTGAGAGCCGGCCTGTGAACCAAAGGGTCGCCGGCTGGGTTCCCAGTCAGGGTACATGCCTGGGTTGTGGGCCAGGTCCCCAGTAGGGGGCGTGCGTGTGAGAAGCAACTGGTCAATGTTATCTCTCACACATCAGTGTTTCTCTCCCTCTCTCTCTCCTTCCCTTCCCATCTCTCTAAAAATAAATAAATAAAATCTTTAAGAAATAAGGAATAAAAATAAGAAGTTATTTTCTACTATTTAATGTTCAGCTTGTCACTGCATCCCTGGAGCGCTCATGTCACCGGCAGCTCCAGAGGCACTCTGAGACTGGGAGCACCGGACCGCGGGACGTGAGCTGTGGCGCCAGCACGGGCTGGCACGTGTGCTTTCGAAGCATTAGAATGGACACAGTTCACTCGTGCAGTGAGTTCGTGGACTGTGTCATCTAGCTTAAGCCTGAGAAAATGGACAGGTGACTTCAAAAAATTCTTCCAGAAAACACGCTTTGCTTTTGAAATATGATGATAGCAAGCATCAGTGAAAAACAAGTAAATGGCAAAAACGATGCTTTAACACGAGCAAAAGCTGCATTTGGCAGTAAAAATGATGACGATCCCATTGAATTTAATGAGAAGGCAGCCTCCACCACCCCCAAACGTAAACATTTCTCAAAAAGTAACTGAAATGTGGACTTATATCTAACCAGCACTAGTGCTGAATCTCACCCGACGGCAGAGTAAGATTGGGGATGTTAGCCAGAGTCAGTATACAGTCATCATGATTACTGAGACTAAATAACCAGGGCAGTATAATTAATGACCTTTTTAGAAAGAGAAGGGAATTTTGTTCTGCTAATAAAGTAAAACAATTATGTTTAAATGTTTATTTCATTTTTATCTCATTAAACATTTTTACATTGGGCCCTTGTCAGGTGGCTCAGTTGGTTGGAGCATCAACCCATTCACCAAAGGTTGTGAGTTCGACTCCTGGTCAGGGCACATACTTAGGTTGCAGGTTTGGTCCCTAGTCGGGGCACGTATAGGAGGCAACAGATCAATGTTTCTCTCTCTAAAATCAATAAACATATCCTCAGGTAAGGATTAAAAATTTTCTTCTACATTGGTATATTTTATAATGTATTCCCTCTGTGTGACAATATGTATGTAATTTACAAACAAATATATACATATTATGGCCATGTGGAATAAAAAGCCAGATCCAGCATTTGTCACAGCTTAAAAGTTCCATGAAACTAAGTCTCTCCTCTGGTCTCCTAATCAATGTTGAGACTAAGTAACCTGTTCCTTGGTAAGTCATGTCATCGGTAATTAAAAAACACCTTTTTTACTTGGGTATTTTAAGGGCTTTGTCATAGAGCCTCAGAAGAAAAATGCAATGAATTGGCCAGTCTTACTCCTCCCAGGTCGGAGAACCTGAAGGAGTCCTGAGTCCCGTCACCTATGTTGCGTATAACCGCCTGGCGGACTCTAAACCCAAACCAGTCCGTTCCTGGCCGTCTCTGGGGGCAGGTGTGATGTCTGCCTGAGCATGTCAGTCACAGGCGACAGTCCCTGAGCTCCTGGGTCTCCCGTTCCCCATTTCCATCCACTGCCGCCGCTTCTCCTCCTCCCGGAGCCACTCCCCGCGCCTCACGCTCGGGCTCCCAGGGCCTGCCTCAGGCCTGCGCACTTTGAAGACCTACTTTGGACTTTGTTCCAGTTTATGACCTTGGCTCATCTCATTTCATTTTCAAATTACATGCCCCATCAGCGCCACACGGCCACAGCTATGACTGAGATGCTCCTGCCATCTCTTGCAGGCTTGTAAGGCTCATACAAATTTACCAGGCATCCCATCTTCCTGATAGGAGGGCTGCTGGTTACATTATTGTATTAAATAGAAAAGATGGGATCCAAGGACCACTTCTGGGAGACAGCTCCATGCCCCAATTAATGTCTTTCTTAACTCTTTCAGAGACCCTAATAAAGGCCAAGGACACTCACCGATCAGGGCAAAGAACTGTACAATTCAGTCTTTGTCAGAGTCTTTCTGTTTGCTGCGATCACTGCCTCCTTTGCTCTTTTCAGCTCCCAGGACCTGCAAATCTACAGCCTGGGGTCTCTATTCTCTGTCAAGGTGAGGACAAAGAGAACGCTGGGGGCAGGAGAATGTTCATTCCAGTTGGTCAAAACGCTTCTCCTGTTCACTTTCCCCAAACCCTCCACTCTGAGGCTTTCTCACTTACTGTCTGCGTGCCCCATCCTTGGGCCACACACTTTGCTCAACTCTACAGACCCCCTGGCTGCTTATTTATATCAGCTTCCCACTTTGCCCTGTTGGGTCCTCTTGATATAAACTTAGAGTCTATATAAATTCATAAAGTAACCGCCGATATTTTCCTTTCCAAGAATCCCTTTTATTATTTTCCCTACAGTTTCCTTGTTTTAAAAGATTATTTATATTAACCTACTTACAGGTCACATTTTTATCCTGAAATTTAAAAATTAAAGATATAAATGACTAAAAACGAGACATCGTCTCCGGATAGCCTCTACCCAGGGGAGTCGGATGCCTGCGGCACCACCTTCACCTGGGGGAGGGGGAGACAGGTGCAGTGCAGCCCCACGGTTTTGCTCCCACTACGGCATGCCAAGACTGGCTCTGCCCATAAATACCCGCAGTTCTCCTGCACTGTTTCTGAAGCCTGACCTCACTGTCTGATATGACTCACTTATGCTTGATACAGCAGGTCTTCAAATAATGTCATTTTGTTCAACAGTGTTTCATTATGTTGATGAGAAGGAAAAAAATTGATTCCCAGCAGGGGCCACTGTCTGTGTGGAATTTGCATGTTCTTCCCACGTCTGCGTGGGTTTTCTCCAGGTCCTCCGGTTTCCTCCCACATTCCAAACGTGTGCACGTGAGGTGAACTGGCGCGTCTGCACTGTCCCAGTCTGAGTGAGTGAGGGTGCGAGTAGCGCCGTGACGGAAGGGTGTCCTGTCCGGGGTGGGCCCTGCCTGGAGCCCTGAGCTGCCCGGATAGGCTCTGGCCCCCCGCGCCCCCGAACCAGAATGAACAGATAGGACAACAATTACGTTGTTTTTTCATTAATCTTCCATAAATGTATGTATAGCTCACATTTATTTCAATGTTCAACATTAGAAGCATTTTGGTCTTTATTTAGAAGTCTGGTGATGTTTTTTGTGACCAGAAATATGTTGTAGGAGTTTAACTCTTCTTTACATCAACTAGCCTGTGGTAAAGTTGGTTTCGTCGCATGTCTGTTTCACTGAAGTCGCAGTTCCCAAGGCCCTGTATTCCTTAAGTGAGGACTCACTGTGTATGTTTATGATGCCAATACAGGCCACCGAGTTTTTAAGCTTAGTACACACCTTAATTTACAAACACCAAAATTCAGGAGGCCGATGTGCGAGAAGGTCCAAGGTGGGGCAAGGTCAATTCTCTTCAACTCAATTCTAATTTTAACAAATCATCTCTGAGGATGTACTACATGATGGATATTTCAAGCAACTTTTATTACTTTTGTTTTTTACCCCATACCAAAACCATCTTTACGATATAGCATGTGTGCTAAAAACTGTAAAAAAAATGACCTGTGGGATGCGAACAGCATGGAAACTGATTTGCATTCAAGCAAACTGTCATTGCGTCGAGCATTAGAACTCAATAAAAGTAACCCAAAATAAAATTTATTAAAGTCCAAATTGTGCCACTAACTTCTTTTTTCATGTAATAAATGTCCTTTATAAAATATTTGCAAAACATATTTTCCATTAACTTTTTATGCAGACCTTCTACTGAAATTAGTAGAATACACATAAACACAACCAATAAAATTTGGCCTTTCCAGTTATCTCGCCTGAGTGAGCAAAGTTACTTTCTGTACTTATTTGGGATCCTAAAATGGCTATTTTACTTACCATTTGGAAGTGTGGGGAAAATGTAACTTATCATCAATAGCAGGAGTAGTTGACACATGATGGTTTACAACATTTAAATACTTCTCGATGTGAATCTGTCACAGAAAAGTTAAAGTTTGGGTCATTATAGTGGACGTAAGGTACTCAGCTAATTTACTTCATTTCATTAGGTTAACACTGAATCATGTCATTAAGCCAAAAGACAAAACACACTATGCCTACATTTATTACCTGTCTAGGGTATAACTGGACATCTCAAGGCCAAGTCACTCTATCCTAAAGAGCACAGTAAACAACTGGGACTCAAAGCTTGAGTGTCCCTTGGCACTCTTCACAGATGAAACTATGCACAACAGTCAGTAAGTTGCTTAGCCAGGTAAATTTACTGGGCAGTACAGATATAGAGTGATGTCTTTCTCCTACAGGGACTTTAAGCAAGCATCCCAGGAAAGAATTTGGCTTTCAGATAACAGACAATTTAAAACGGGCACCCCAAAGACTCCAGCTGGGGCCCGCCCCTCACCCTCAGGTGATAAGGGACAACCGTGTGCTGGTCTGAGGGGGGCACAAAATCCCCCACCTCTCTCACAGCCTCAGGAGCTGAGCGGTGAAGCTGATTATGAATGGAAGTCTGAGGCAAAAGCAAAGACACTGACAGAGGCCTAGCAGATGGAGACGACCCTTACTTGGACCCATGTACCTATACACCCGTGTTGTATTTTATAGATTTGAAGTTTTTTAGAAAATTAAGATGTAATAGTGTATAGTTTCAGGCATACAACATAATGGTTTGATATTCATATTTACTGTGAAGTGATCACCACAATGTCTAGTTACAATTTTTTTTATTTTAAGATCTTTTTAAGCTCTAATCTCTTAGCAATGTTCAAGTACTTGGTACAGAATTTTTAACTATAGTCATCTTGCTATACATTATTACATCCCCAGGACTCACTGTTTTATAACTGGAATTTGCATACTTTTTGACCACCTTTCCCCACTTCGCTCACCCCCCGCTCTGGCAAGCATCAATCTGTTTCTGTATCTATCAGGTCAGGTGTTTTGGGGAGGGAGGGTTGAGGAGTTAGATTGCACATAATATGTGAGATTTTACAGTATGTTTTTCATTGTCTAACTTATTTCACTTAGCACGATGTCCTTGAGGTCTATCCATGTTGTCTTAAATGGCAAGATTTCATTTTTTAAAAAATATTTTATTTTCAGAGAGAGGGGAACAGAAGAAGAAAGAGAGGGAGAGAAATGTCAACGTGTGGTTGCTTCTCACGTTCCCCACACTGGGGACCTGGCCCACAATCCAGGCATGTGCCCTGCCTGGGAATTGAACCAGCAACCCTTGGATTCACAGGCAGGCTCTCAATCCACTGAGCCACACCAGCCAGGGCAAAATTTCATTTTTTATGACTAAATAATATTCCACTGTATGTATGTATGTATGTATGTATATATACGTATATGTTTTTCTTTATCCATTAAACCATCAGTGGACATGTAGATTGCTACCATGTCTTGGCTACTGTAAATAATGCTGCAATGAATGTGGGGTGCACATAGCTTTTTGAGTTAGAGTTTTTTGTTTGTTTCTTTGGATGTATTGTAATTGAATATTATTCTTATCTTGAGGATTGGATTCTTTCCTGCTTTAAGATATGTCTGTAACAGTGATTTTCAACCAGCGTGCTGCAAGAATTTTTAAAACATGAAGCACCTGACTATTTAGTCAGGGGCACTGACCTCTTTCCCCTTAGATTTCCAAATAAAATAATCACAACAGCCAACACAACAAAGCCATCTGGTGTGAATGAATCAAAAGTATACCTTTTTATGTCAGATTGGCAAAAAATATATTATTTTGGTGTGCCGCACAATTTTAGTAATTAGTTTATGTGTGCCGTGAGATGGAAAAGGTTGAAAATCATTGGTCTAGCCTTGGCTGGGGTGGCTCAGTGGACTGAGCGCTGGCCTGCGAACCAAAGGGTTGCCAGTTCAATCCCTGGGTTGCAGGCCAGGTCCCCAGCTGGGAGTGTGCAAGAGGAAAATCAACTGATGTTTCTCTCACACATTGATGTCTCTCTCCCTCTTGTTCCCTCCCTTCCCCTCTTTCTAAAAAATAAATAAAATCTTTTAAAAAAGAACATAAGAAGGAAATCATTGGTCTACAATAATGAAGTCCCAATTTATTTCTCTGTTCCAAAATTGGTATATTTCTTTGATTTTACCCACTGGGTTGCAATACTACACACATGACTATTCTCAACTCTCCGTGATGAATTGGTGTGAACCCTTTTGGGTCAGGCACATGGGACGGATAGTGGTCGTTTTTTAAAATTCTTTTTATCAAACCATGTTTTAGAAGTTATCACTGCCTGATCTCACATTATCAATATTTTAAATTCTTTCTGGGATGTGACAGGTGTGAATCAATTGGTCAATCAGTTAATATTATTATCATTTAAAAAAAAAAACAGAAAAAGTTCATAATTGCCTTAAATCCACCTCAGTGATAGGATTACACAGAATCCTGTGAGAACCACAATTCTTTTCTTCTAGAGGAACCTTTGTCTCCTTCTGGTATTTTATTTAATATCCAAAGTTCTACTTACTTTTAACCCCATTTCAGTCCTCTTGATTGCTTTTTCAAGATTCTGAATGTCTAGAGTTCCTCCTTTTTCCTCAAGTGGGAATTTTGCTAATTTCTCCTTTAATTGATAAAGGTCTTCATGGACCTGTAGGTGTAAGAAAATATGAAATATTAAAAGAATACATACATAGTCCATCTAAAACATCTATTTTAAAGGTTTTCAATTTGCTTGAATTGTTAGAGACAGGAAGTTTGATTTCATGGTGTTCACTGAAAAGGACTGTCCTTATGATTCTAAGATAGTCTTTACTAGAATGTTCCATTACTGTCTTAGATTTGGAAACACTAAGCTTTCATAAAGTCGCCTACTTTTCCTTTCCCTATCAGCAACAAATCTGAGCTAAAACTGCAATACAAACGGCTTCTGCTTTCTCAGATGCTAGAGCAGTTGAGTCCCTGGATGATAAGAAGTTTGTGCCGAACTCTGATTTCTGTTGATTGGTGGGAAGGTAAGAAAACAGAACACTTTCAACACAGAGAGGTTCCAGTGAAAACTGTGCCTTTCGAAAGGCAATTTTAAATATGGTCACGGGGTCTGCTGGTTTTCCATTCTGGCTGGACCTTCCTCACTAACTGTTCAGACGTAGTTTTGTGGGTGTGTGGCCTTGACTTTGTTTTAGACAGTCAGAATGAAAATGATCCATGAAGAAAAAGCAACATGTTATTACTTCAACATTTTCCTTCAAAATGATGAATATCTTTCCAATGTTAAGCACCCTCAGAATTAAATGGGCATTATGAAATTAGACAGCGCAAGATTCTCTGAATTCATATCAGAACTCAAACTTCAAGAGCTAAATGCAGATGGCACCAATTATTGTATGGGCTGCTGCCACAAGAAAAACACTTTGTTATGCGAATTTATGAACCCAACACCTGTTTCACCAATAGTCACACCAATAACAATCTGCAGACTGGGTTGCTGAAGGCATTTTGAAATGATTATCTTTCTCTGCTAGTCTAACCGGACTTACGCACATTGATCCAGCCTATTATCGATTACTCTAGAATATTCCCATTGAGCCAAGTATTCAAAAGATCAAAATTTGCATCTTTTCACTGATGGGCATCACAGTCTGGCAGACACATCTGGTCATCTGTACTCTGCACAAATTGTCATGCAAACCCTTCAGGGCTCGCAGATTGAGATCTGCACATGCACACACCTACTGCTTGTTTGTAAGACCCTAAGGATGAAGATGTTCTTCTTTCATTTGTTTTGTCCAATTACTGCTGCAAGCTGATTTACCATCTATTGCCTGAAGACATCTGGAAAATACAAAGAGCAGTTCAAGGACAAGCCCCACTTCCAGACCCCTACGCATGCACTGAATTTCCTTCGTGTAGCTGTCGTACTTGTAGGTTCATGTGTCATTCTGTAATTATGCCTGGCAAATGCTGGAGAGAGTGAAAACTGCCCTGGATTACTATGGGGAACCAAAGGTCTGACTCCTTCATCTGCCTCGTGTGAACAATTATACTGCTTCATAGAACTGTGAGATACATGGAAGTCTCGAACATAGTAAGATTCGGTAAAAAGCAAAAGAACATAATTCCTTGTTTTCTCACTAGTCTTGTGATGTCCGTGTACACCATCCACATTTTCTCTAGTTTCTTCACTAAGAGAAAATAAAAGAATTATTTTGGGTCGTAGAATTATTGAATGCAAATGGGGAAATGTGTGTGACAATGAATGAATATAGGCTTTGGAATCAGACAGACATAAACTAGAATCCTATTTCCTCTTTTACTACACTAAGCTTGGTAAATTTGCCAAGCTTTTCAGAGCCTGAGTGTTCTCATCTGTAAAATGGAGATAAATAGTTACCTCTCAGAATAGTGGCAAAAATAAGACAAGTTAAAAATACGTCAAGTGTTTTGTATGGGGCCAGCCACACAGGAGGACACCGAACAAATGTTAACTCTCCTCTCCTGAATAGTAAAATCTAGTGAAACTCCTTGCACACAACTGGCACCTAGTAAATGTTCACCGATTTGAATTACTCTCTTAATCTTTCTCAAGACCTTTTCATGTTACTTTTCTTGCCAGATAGTTTCTTCTCCCCTCTTAATATCTGCAAATCTGTTTGTACAATTGCATTAGCGACAAGCACTGTTGAAAATCACCACACTTGGGTAGGAAAAGTAATTAAGTTCTAAATCTCTGTGCTTTCTTCAAATAGGCCCAATCTACTATACTGAAATTTTACGTGTCACCCATCATCTCTGTGATCATCAAATGCATTGCTTTTTGTATATTTTGAAATCTATGTGGAGGAAATTATTGTTTTGACAGTTTGGGGACAGGGTTGCTTAATAAGAAGCTCTTGAAATATTTAATGCAGCAAAAATTTGCTCTCAAATTTAAAAGAGCCATGCAACCAGACTCCAGATTGTCCAAAAGCAGCCTCATAATTCCCATTTTACTCATCTCTGCTAAAGAAATGGTGTGGCTGAATCATTCTCATTATTTTTATGTTGTGTGCTTCTGGCAACCCAGAAGGCAGGATTGGTAAGAAAGACAGCGATAATATCAAGGTGTCAACTAGCTCCAATATTTTCAAGGTTGGTGTTAACATACAACTCTTGGATTTTTAAAACTAACTGTTGGATATATATAAAAACAATTTGATTGCCTAAGCTAATAGTAAAGGAAGTCCACAATAACGAGAGACAACGTAGCTTTGGGGAAATTGAATCAACTTAGAGGTGTATGTAATCCAAGCTATGTATCATACAGAAGAGAAAGCTGAGGCCCGAGAGGTGAAGGGACATCGGTACTGTGATGCTGTATCCCAGACTGACCCAGCAGCTACCCCTGGGTCCCATTCTGAAGTGAAAAGACTTCTGGCTGCATAGTCAGCACACTATTCCAAACCACAAGGGGAGCAGCCCCTGGGAAGTGGAATTATATCAAGAGAAGGTATGAAATTAAGCATGAGCATTCTCCCTGAATTCTGGTTTCTGCTTTAGAGTTGTCTCAGGCCTGGAGAAATAGAGAAAACTACAGAGGAACGTAATTGCTCCTGTAGTCAAATAAAGCATATTGTTGGGAAGAACTGGCTTTTTCTGGGTAGGAGTCTCTATTAGTGTTTCAATTGTTTGGGGTCTGTAAACACGGGGCCCTGGACTTACAAGCTGGTAAGTAGAGTGAATAATTAATGTTACCTAAAGAGAGGTCTAGGCTTTGCTCTTAAGTACTGGGAGGTGAACTGTAGGCCCCTGAAGTACCCTGCTTGGGAGGAGTGTGTTTGCTTGGAGGCTTCGGCCACCAGACAGTCCAGCAATGTGATTTATGATGGGGCTTTGAGCCACACTGCGTCAGCTCCAACCTTTAGAGGAGCCGGAGGCTAAGAGCCTTAGTCTAACCTCCGGAATGGCTGGAGATGAAGTGTCAGTCATGGGGGATGGTGTGCCGTTGAGCCACAATAAACACTCTGGACACCAAGGTCTCACGCGAGCCTCTCTAGTCGACAGCACTCCGCACATCGTCACACAGCGTGGCTGGGAGGAGGCAGTGCTGTCTACGACGCCTTGGAGAACGGGTGACTAGAGACGCTGTTTGGACCTCTCTCGGACTCTGCCCTATACATCTCTTCCCTTGGCTGGTTTTTGTTGGTATCTTTACGCTATAATCACACTGTCATTGTAGACCTAGTATTTTACTGAATTTTGTGAATTATTCTAGCAAATCGGCCAATGGGGGGTGGTCAGGTCTCCCAAATTACAGACTGCTGTTCTGAAGTGAGGGGGTTCTGCAGACCCCTGAACTTGAGGCTGATGTAGACATGAGGGCATTCTTGTGAAGACTGTTCCCTCAGACTTTGCAGTTTGACTGAACTCATTCTCGGGTCATGGTGAAAAACAGGTGAGATAAGATTTGGGTAGGACTCATCATGGGAAAGGAAGTCTATGAAATGGTAAGTGTAGGGGTTTGCATTTTGGAAAAGGTGAATTTACGGAAGTTTCTCCTGGGTAGGAGGTAAGAGATAAAAATCCTGGCAGGATGAAAAATTAGATTCATTACAGATCTGAGTGAGAGTCCTAATGGAGTGACCTTAGGAAAATGACTTTAAGGCTTAATCAAATGGAACTAAATATAAGAGTAAAGAGTGATGATATATGCGGGAACATTTTAAAACTACGTATGTAAATAATTTATGAAGGTAAGTGTCACAGACTGGGTTATACTGGAGAAGATGTTCTTGATATTCACCCTTTCAGAAAAAATTATTCCCGCAAGTTTTTAAATGTAACATGTGATATTCAAAATTTTACCTTGATTTGCAATCCGTTATTTTTAATATATTCTCCTATGTATGTGCTCCCAAGCAAGGGACTTTTATTTTATTAAGACATAATTGACATAACGTTATGTTAACTTAGGGTGTGTACAACACAATGGTTTGATATTTGTATATATTGTAAAATGATCAGCACAACAGGTCTAGCTAACATCCATCAGTACACAGCTATAATTTTTCTCCTGTGATGGGAACTTTTAAGGTTTAGTCTCTTAGCCACTTTCAATACAGTATTATTAGCTATAGTTACCATGCTATATACATCACCACCCCAGGACTTATTTGCAAGGGCCTTTTTGATCCAAAAAATTGGGGGGGGGGCCTAAGAAAAGCAGCTCACATACTTCAATTTCTCCTCAAATTTGCACACTTCCCCACTCCCCGACGTCCATGTATTCATATTTCTCAGAACAATACATTTTAAAATGATGCCTCGGTGTGAGGTGGAGTTTTCCAAAGTAAAGGTTCCGGGGTGCGGTGCATGGTCTTGGAGTTTCACCAGAAGTGTAGCAGTGCTTCTGGAGCCCAGCCTCCCGGGTACCGCACCCAGCGGTGAGTTAGGCTAGTGAGCAAGGTCTGGGCTGGCAAATTTGGGGGCTCTCCCGAGGCAGTCTGGACGCAGCGCTCCAAACGGATGGGTACGAATGCATCGGCGCTGCAAGGCTCGCCCCGAGGTGTCTTAGCTGGGGCCGGGTCGAGAGGGGTTCAGTTCCCACCTGGATTAAGATGTTACCGATGGGGTCGAAGTTTTCAACCTCCTTAGCCATGGTTAAGGACCTAGGGGCGGATACCTCCCCCAGGATGCTGCGTCTCCAGGCGCGGAAACCCGGGCGGTGGGAACTCGTTCCCTAGGCAACACCACGCTCCGCCCGGCCTGTCCTACGCCGGTACCGGAAGAGGGGGTGACGGAGAAGTCAGGGCTGCCGGGCCTTTCCGAGAACGCGCCCTCCCAGTCGGGTGACCCCCGCGCGCCAGCGCCAGTGGTACAGCCCAAGGCGGAAGCGGCTCCCCGACCGGACCGACTCAGGGGTGCAGCTATGGCTGCGGGCATTCCTTGTGCGCTCATCACCAGCTGCTCCTCCACCTTCACCGGAGACCGCCTGGTGCAACGTGAGTAGCGAGGCTCCTTGGCGGACCTCGAGGTTCTAAGTCTCGGCGAGTGACAGCCTCAGCACCGCGGCCTCTCCGGGCCTTTGTCCCCGCCGCGGTCCTGCACTCTTCCTCGACTCTGCGTTGGCTTCAGGCCCCTCGGACTGGGTGGCTGTGCCCTGTCCGCGCAGGTGTCTGCCCCTTCCAACGTTGCCCTTCTGCTGGCCCCGCCCACTGTGACGTTTCTTCTAGCTTTTCCGGCAAAGTGGGACCAGTCCCTGCCCGCCCAGCGCACGGGTCGTGGTGGGGATCCTTGGCGAGGAACCAGAGGTACTCTGGAAATTGTACCCAGTTACGCGAGTACCTAGGGCAGGAATTGGGATCTTGTTGCTATCCCTGCTCCTGACTAGATAGTTTGTTTCCCCTTGGTTGCTCCTTAATGTATGTAAGACCTACTAGCCTTGTCCCCTCCACTCTGTAATTATTCGCTGCCTTGCCTTCCTCTGGAGTCTCTACGCCGGCGTTAGTTTTGGGGTATTCCTGGGGCTTGTACTGTGCCTCTGGACCTTCATAGTGGTTGGCAAAACGAAGTAACTCTTAAAAGGAACCGTAGGCGAGAAGACCAGTGTAGTGGAGGGTGCATAGGGCTGGGCCATAGGATCAACTCTTCCACCTGAGGGACTCTGGGAAGGTGACTCTAACTCAAGACTCCTGTCCTCAGTGCTGGCCTCGAGTCAGAGCAGTGTCCTCAGCTGCAAGATAGGGAGTACAGTTGACCTCTGCCCTTCAGTTTCTTATCTGCAAAATGGTGATACTTTTCACATGATTGTTGTGCTTAATCCAGAGGCCGGCACACAGTTACCAAAGCACATTCTCTCTCCAACCCTCAGTTTTCTGATTCTTAAATGGGGCCTGTGAACCTATCTCACAGGATTATTTGAAGAACAGGTGATAAGGCAGATTGAGCAGTGTGTAACCTGCAAAGCATCATACAGCTCTAAACTTTTTACCGAACTGTCAAATGACCGAATTAGGCAGGATGTCCCTCTAGCACAAATCTTCTATAACTTAGTTACCATTTTTATGATCACTTACAAAGCTCTTCAGAAGGCAAAAGTTTATAGCACTTACTAAATGGTAACCAACTGCTCTAATTATTCCATTTCCTTACCGCTAAGGAGTGCTCCTTCCCATTTATTTCCTTTCTTTTAAAAAGTAGTTTCATAGAAATAGTGCATACTCCTTAAGTAAGATTTAGCATATGGAGAAAAACGTCGTCCATGGTCTCATCACCCAAACACAAATACTGCTAACATTTCTGTACATTTCCTTCCAGATATTTTCCCAATGCAAAGATTTTTTTTAAATTGTAATGACATTTTATATATAATTTCAACCTGATGTTTCATACATAATTTTTAAATATATTTTATATATAAAATTTAAAAACATTTTACATATGTTTAAATATATAAAACATAAACATGAAGTTAAGGATTTATAATGTATTTGATATATAATTTATATAATAGGTATATTTATACAAAATATATTTTGTATATTCTATATATAATTCTGAAATTTTAAGTTTAATATTATATCATAAATTAGTTTCTATAATATATTACATATAGTGAACATATCAACATTTGCTTAAGATTTCTTGATGTATTTACCTATTTGAAAGAATTACAATTGACCCTTGAACAAAATGGCTTTGAACTGTGGGATCCACTTACATGTGCATTTTTCCCAATAAAGACTGCATATGCATTTTCTCCTCATGATTTTCTTAATAACATTTTCTTTACTGTAAGAATACAGTATATAATAACATAAAACATGCAAAATATGTGTTAATTGACTGTTATCAGTAAGGCTTCTGGTCAACAGTAGGCTGTTAGTAGTGAAGATTTGGGGGAGTCAAAAGTTTATACAGGTGTTTTGCTTGGTGTGAGGGGTGGGTTCAGCACCCCTAACTTTCCCACCCCCACTGCATTGTTTAAGGGTCACCTGAATTTGTATTTGTATTTTCATGACTGATATATAAAGTCCTTTTAAAATCAATCTCAGAAATATTTGTTAAGTATTCTCATGGCTACAGTACTCATCATTTGCTTTAAGGATGAGAATTGGGAGACATGGTCACTTCCTTGAAGGGTCTGATACCAGTAGTTGGTGAACAGTAACACTGTACTAGGTTGGCCAGAAAGTCCAGTATGTTTTTTCTGTGTGATGGCTCTAGTAGTGCTTTGTCGTCTTCAACTTCATTAGAAACAATTTTGTTAGGTTGTATTGTGACGGCTGTCATGTCAGTGTGACTTTTACAAAAATAATCAAAATTGGTGAATTTTTGTGCAGCTGTTTTAATATTGAAAATGCAAGAAGATACACATTTTCAGCGTATTATGCTTTATTACTTCAAGAAAGGTAAAAATGCAACTGAAATGCAAAAAAAGATTTGTGCAGTGTGTGGAGAAGGTGCTGTGACTGATCAAGCATGTCAGATGTGGTTTGCAAAGTTTCTCGGTACGATTGACATTTTGGCCAAACAGTTCTTTGCTGCGGGGCTGTCTGATGCACTGGAAGACATTTAGCAGCACCCCTGGTCCCTCCCCACTAGAAGCCAATAGCGGGAGATAGCCAGCATATTCAAAATATCCAAATCAATAAAGTTGTTGGTGAGAGTGGAAAATGTGTCTTTTATTTTATGGAAAAAATAAACGGACTTTTTGGCCAACCCAGTAGTAAGAAGTGCTGGAGCATGAGTTCACATTCTGGGTTTGTATGCACAGAATGTGTGAATGAAACTTGTTATCAATTAGAAATGTCTGTTAGCAATTCCTTAGCGATCAGAACTATTTAAACTGAAGGTGGTGACGTCCATGTGAGAAATGATAGAGAATTGCCAATGATATATATGATAATAGTTTAATTTCAAAAATGTATAAAAAACTCATATAAGTCAACACCAGGAAAACAAACAGTCCAATTAAAAAATTGGCAAAGGACCTGCATAGGCACTTCTCCAAGGAGGACATACAGAGGGCCCATAGACATATGAAAAGACGCTAAGCATCACTAGGCATCAGAGAGATGCAAATTAAAACCACAGTGAGATACCACCTCATACTTGTCAGAATGGCCGTCCTTAGTAAGTCCACAAACAACTAGTGCTGGCGAGCACGTGGAGAAAAGAGATCGAACCCCAGTGCACTGTGGGTGGGAATGCAGATCGGTGCAGCCACTGTGGAAAACAGTATGGAATGTCCTTAAAAAATTAAAAATGGAACTGTCTTTTGACCCAGCAATTCTACTGCAGGGAATATACTCTAAGAATCCCAAAACACTAATTCAAAAGAACCTCTATAACCCTGTGTTCTTAGCAGCACTATTTACAATAGCCAAGTGCTGGAAATAACCTGAGTGCCCATCAGGAGATGAGTGGATCAAAAAACTGTGGTACAGTTACACAATGGAATATTATGTAGCAGAAAGGATGGAGGAGCGCCTACCTTTTGTGACTGCATCGATGGAACTGGAGAGTATTATGCTAAGTGAAATAAGCTATTCAGTGAAAGACAAATACCATATGATCTCATTTATAAGAGGAATCTAGTGAACAAAATAAACTAATGAGCAAAGCAGAACCAGAGACATAGAAACATGGAACAGAGTGACAGTGGCCAGAATGGAGCGGGGAGAGGAATAATGGTGGAAAGAGGGGAAGGGATCGGTCAAAAAACGTGTGAATGACTGATGGACATGGACAGCAGTGTGAGGATTGACTGGGAGTGGGGGCTGGGAGGAGGACGGCAAAGGAGGGAAAATTGGGACGACTGTAGTAGAATACCAAATGAAAAAAAAGAAAATGATAGAGAATATTAGCCCTAAAAGAAGATTTTTAAATAATTACACAGGCAAAGCCAGCCATCATTTATGACATCGCTTCTTTGGGAAAGCTTCATTCTTCTGCAAGATGCAGTTTGTGCCAGGTCTATCAGACTCCTATACTTACAGGAAGGATCTTAAAGTAATTTACCAAGTGGGACATTCTTATTTCAAAGATGAGAGGCTATTGTACAGTGGAGCCAGCATTGTCTAGCAAGAGACTAGGGATAAAAGCTTGGGTCTTCTAATTTTTATTTTTCTGTAGCTGCTTAAGATATTCTGAGTGGAAACTTTTGGTTTGTTCTGGGAATAAATAATAATTTTCACTTAAGCAAAGTTGTTTATTTTGTTGCTGTAGGAGGACTCTGTCTTTGATTGGATTGTATGTTTGCAACCCTTTATTTTCTTCAAAGGAAGAAAGATTGGGCCAGGAAGATCTACCACACGGACCTAGAGGTGTAAACACAGTGGTTCCGTAGGTGATCGAATTAAAGCAGTGATTTCAACTGGTAGTGGGCGTGGGTGAGCTTTGGTTTGTTTTTAGCCACGACACAATGTTTTTTATGATTTTCGATGAACATTAACAGAAGCCTCACAATTTTTATCTTTATTAAAGGAACAATGTTAAGTCATCAACCTAAGGAGGAAGGAAAGATTAAATATGAGTTTATATTCTCTCCAGACCCAATGGGACTCAGATAATATATCTTAGAATAGCTGTGCTGTCTTCCAGTGTGTGTGCAAGTGCACGTCTTTGAGTGTGTGTGAAAGTACAACTCAAGTGATTTCCTGAGGTTTTCAGCGTATAAAAGTTGGGAAGACAAGATTCAGTTCCAGTTCTTTCATACATGGGAACTATAATCGCCTTCTTGGCAGCCAGAACTGCATGTGTTTAGGGTGGAGGTAGGAATACGGGAAATTACGGTAGAAGATTTTACTACAGAAATATTTATTGCTCATAATAAGTTTACACTTTTTCTTTTATGGAAGTTGGGGCCTTGGTAGATGAATTAATAATAAATGAAAATGCCTCTCTTGGTGCCTAGTTTGTTTTCCTATTTGTGGAGAAGGGAATTTGACTTTCTGTTGGAAGTTTTAGCCTAATCCCTCAGATCTTATTAATGACTGAAATGATTATAAGCTGTTTGTCTTCCTAATAAATGGCATTCCAGTCAGTGGGGGTGGAGAGTAGGAGGAGAAATACCAGTGGAAAAGTACTACGCATCAGCCCATGTTGCACCAAAACCAGTTGGGAGTGTTGTATCATCCGGAAGATTCTGGGTGCGTGTAGACTCAGGCATTTATTTCAGGGCCGTCTAACTGCTTCTTTTTGTATAGAAGAGGTAAAAACATCTAGAAAGTATGCAGTGGTCATTTGATTTAAACAGCTTCCTGTCTTTCGACCTGTATAATTCCTCAACAAATAGTGACACTCAATAAATAATGAAATCTGATATAAAACCAATTTTTTTAAAAGGTTAAAGTATGAAAATTGTTTTAAATATGCCTGGCAAGAATAACCTGGACACGACATTGTGACTGTTTTGGAGGCAGTGTTCACAGATACCACAAACACATCTCTAATAATTACTTACCAGGAAGCAAGCAAGATTGACGTAGGTTAAGACAGAGAGGACAGTTGTGAAACTCTTAAAGAGCCTTTATGATGTTTTAGCTTCGGTGACAAATAACCTATTTAAAGTTTAATTTTCCAGGCAGACTTGAAGGCTGGTTCTACCCAGAGTTGGGGAAAGTAATATTGTGCCTGAACGAAAATCAGGTGCTCAGAGCAGGAAAGTGTGTGACCATTTGGTAAGGAACAGCACTGTTTCGCTGACATTAAAGAATTGCCATTCTGTCTGGATTCTGCTGGGGTTGTTCAGGATGTTTGTTGTTGGGGGGGAACGTGTGAACTGAGCACTGAGTGCTACCGTCTTCCTAGCTTTCTGACTTAACTTTTTATTACACAAATATTTACTGAGTCTCTTTACATGTGCCATTATGTGCCATTATGTGTCACTATTTGTTGAGGAATTATACAGGTCTCAGACCTGTGCTTCAGTTACCTATTTCATCAGTAAAACGAGAGGATTATCTTCCAGCTTCCATGATTATTTTTAGCACCTTTATTGAGATGTAATTTTTTTTTAAGATTTCATTTCTGTAATTTTAGAAAGAGGAGACGGGACGGAGAAAGGGAAAGAAACGTGAATCGGTTGACTCTTGGGTGCGCCCCAGCTGGGGACCGAACCGGCAAGCCCGGCGTGTGCTCCGACTGAAAATCAAACTGGCGGCAGTCGGCTTTGTCAAACGACACCCAACCAACTGAGCCACACTAGTCAGCGCTACTGGGATTTAATTTAGATATCGTGAAATCCAGCCTTTTTGGGGTTTTTGTTTGTTTAGTTTATTGATTTTAGAGAGAGAGCAAGAGGAAGGGAGAGAGAGAGAAACATTGATTCGTTGATCCGCCTGTTCATGCACCCACCGGTGGCTTCTTGTGCGGGGTGCGCCGCGACCAGGGACGGGCCTGCAGCCTGGTGCATCGGGCCTGTGCTCTGCCCGCCTGACCCACCCGGTCTGGGCCCGCCTGCCTTTGGTGGAGAGCATTTCTGTCATCCTAGAAGGAAATCGTGTGCCTGTTTGTCGTCATTAGCCATTCCCACCCCCTGTAACCACTAATGTGTTTTCTGTCTTTACAGATTTGCCTTTTCTTAAGAATCATTTGGCCCAAATGTCAATATACCAATAAACAAACCTCACACCCACTTTGGACACATTCAGTCGGTCATAGCACCCTCCATCCCCACACACTGCACAGATCTTTTTTGTGTTTCAGTTGCGTCTTTCCCTTTCTTGGAGTAATAAAGCACAATACGCTGAAAATGTTGTGAATCTCTTTCCATTTTCAGCATTAAAATGGCTGCACAAAAATTCACCAGTTTTGATACTTTTTTAAAAAAATTCATGTTGCGACAGCTCTCACAATACAATCTAACAAAATCGTTTTGAATGAAATTCAAAACAGTTAAGCCCTACTACAGCCATTGTATGGAAAAAACTAAATGAACTTGTTGGCCAACCCAATATTTATCAGTTCATCTGTTGGTAGACGTTCGGGTGGCTTCCACTTTTTGGCTATTACGAACGATGCTGTGATGGGCATTCCGAGAACCTATTGAACTATTTTAAGAAACTTCCAAACTTTTCCAGAGTGGCTGTAGTATTTTACATTCCCATCAACATTGTATAAGGGTTCAAAGTTCTCCACATTTTTGACAACTTTTGTTATTGTCACTGTTTTTGATTTTAGCCATTCTAGTGGGTGTGAGGTGGTATGTCATTGTGGTTTTGATTTGTATTTCCTTAATAACTTATGACTTTGAGAATCTTTTCATGTACCTATAGTTCATTCACATACCTTTTTTCATGATATCTATTCAAGTCTTTTGCCCATTTTTTAAGTTGTTCTTTTTGTCTTATTAATGAATTGTAAGAGTACCTCATATCTAGTATTCTAGATACAAGTCCCTTATAAATAATTAAAAATATTTTCTCCTAGTCTGTTGTCTTTGGTTTTTTGATGGTTTCTTTTGAAATGCAGAAGTTTTTAATAAAGAACTTTAAAGACTTCAGAAGTCTAATTTATCGATGTTTTCTTTTTCCAAGTTGCTTTGACTGTATGTGGCCCAATTATGATTTTACCCTTCTTGAAGGATCTTTAGGAAACAGGGATATTGGGTCCATTAGCTTTGTGATGTGTTCCAGTGGACCAAGCTTACTTTCAGTATTTGAATACAGGGGTGACAGAATAATGTTCTTCGTGAAACGTGTTCTGTTTGGGAAATTTATCTCTGACATGTTCACTTTCCTTCACAGTAACATATCATCTGCCGTAGAGACTGTTGTCATCCTGAGCAGACATTGACATGTTTTGTGAGGTTTTATTACTTGATGCCGATTTGTTTATGAAAAAGTATCATTTGAGTATAAGACATTTTTTATCTCATAATTGATCAGTTTAGGCTTATGTATTATTTCTTCCAGAACACTACTATCATAAATTATTTTTAAAGCATCTAAGATGAATTGCCAGATAATTTTTGTGGTTAAGATAATTAAAGAAGACATTTGAGGTACATTTTATCAGCTACAAGTGAAAGGCATTTACATCTGTGGTGGGAGCTTATGATGCCCGGCTGTAAAGGTTAGTTTCAGTTCTATGAGAAAAAAATAACAGGGACTTTGCATTCCAGAACTTTTATTTTGTTTCTTGAATACAGCTAAGTCAGTTCCACAAGTTCCTTTGTTTTAAGTCAGGGTTTCTTGGCCTTAGCACTGTTGACATTTGGGGCTGGGTAATCTCTCTCGTGTGGGCTCGCCTGTGCATTGTAGGACGTTCAGCAGTAACCTTGGCCTCTGCCCACTAGACACCAGTAGTATCTCCCCACTGGTGAAAACAAAAAAATGTCTCCCGATGTTGAAATATGTCCCCTTGGAAGCAACATCACTGCCCCATAAAGAAGCACTGCTTTAAATGTACATCTAGGACTAGATTTTGAATAAATAAGTAATAGTAATAGAACTTAAAGAAGCCCTTCCCCTTCAAATATGGGTGGGACTTGTCCATCAGCAGTGCCACTGGGGTCGATAAAGTGGCCTTTGCATGCAGCCCATAGAAGTTAGAGGCTGACGGTTCCTCCACATTCTCTCTCTCCTTGCCAGCTTTATGTTTCTGTGTGCATGTCTGTTTCCGACTGCATCGTGAGGTCTTCGAAGGGCGAGTGGAGACCATGTGTCTCCCTCCTCTGCCTGGAGGCTGTGCTGTCCGGTTCCAGATAGCTATTGGGAGAAAGCAAACTTGAGGAAAAGGAGGAGGACTGAGTTGGATTTCCTCTGCTCCAACTTTTAAAACTTTTCCACTGTGTTATAAAAAGCCGCAAAGCACGTGGATGTATGAGTTGAGGTGTGACCAGAGAGAACGAATGCGAGAGGGAAAGGTAATTAAGTCTTGTAAGCTAGCCAGAATCGCTGTACTATTGTAAGGGAGTGGCGTGGTGCTTTCACTCGGTCCCGTCGTTCTTCCCTCTGCGACTTCACACTGCTCCAGAGATTGTCTGTCGTATGGACAGAAACAAATATTGCAGATACAGTTAATGTGAAGGTTGGGGCGCTGAGGCCCCCAGCAGTCAAAACTCTGTGTAACTTTTGGCTGTCCCAAAACTTAACTACTGTGCTTGCACTAGGAGGCTGCAGGATGATTACTCAGAGAACCACAGATATGAATTTCCCAGCATTCGTCTGGGTAAAGTCCCAATATTAACGTTGCACATTTAACCTTTAAGTGCCTCACGGTGGTATCACCTACTCCTAGTATTTGGGGAATAATCTGTTAATAACTGCCACCAAGTGTTTGCCAGAGCAGCACCCACTTACGTGATATCTTCAAGAAAGTATGACTATGGAATTCTAACTGGTTGCAACAGATGGCACGATTATGATTTTTAAAAGTCTCTTTGCCTACTGCTAGTTAATGAAAACTCTTGACTTCCTTATTTTTTTCCAAAATCACATTTTGCTCAATTCTTTGCTTTCATAATGGCTACTCTCTCCTCAACTGACGTCAGATTCTGCTGCCTCCTGTAATTTTCCTAATTGCTTTCTCTTCTGTTTCAGTTTATGCCTTAACAATGGAAAAGAAAAATAAGAGAGGGCATATTTTGGGAAGGGAGGGCCCGAGCAGCCTAAAGAGCGTGGTTATTTCCTGATTGTAATGTTCCTTACCAATGCCCCTCCGTGCGTCTGTAACCTGCCCTCGTGTCAGTAGTGCTGTCACGTTTTCAGGGCCCTGAGCTGGGAGGAGGAAATGAACACTTACCGAGGGCCTACTGTGTGCCAGTGCTTTCTTATGCATTGTTCCACTTACTCTTCCAGAAGCTTTTGAGAAGTGTTTTTGTCCCCATATGCCGGTGAGGAAATGAGACACCTGTGAGGTTTAATGTGCCTTTCTCACAGAGGGCCAGCATTCAAATGTGGGTCTGTCTGACTCCCGGTATGCGCCGCCTGTTTTATGACCTGGCCTTTCCTGGTTGGGTTAATACTGTCATGACGAGGGGAAGGGAGAGTAACACGGGGTACCAGGAGAGTGTGTACTGTGAAAGACACTTGTATCTGGGGTTGAGGTTGTGAAACGTGGCTGTGAAAGCAGTTTTAGCTCTATGAGAAAGAAAATCAACTGAATTCTTAGAAGAGTGCTGATCATCTTGATTCGAGGTGGCACCCGTCACTTTCCTCGGGGCATAGAAAATAAGATCTAACCACTGGGCAACTTCTCTTCACTAGGAATGCCACGGTTAGTTAGGCATACATTAATTCTATTGGTATTAAAAGGAGATAAGAATAATCCAAAACAGTACCAGTGCACTTAGTTTGGAATGCACTTATTTTGTCTTTTTTGTCTGGGTGGTACATAAGAGGGTGGGTGGGGATATATATATGTGTGTGTACACACACACACACACACACACAGGGCAGGGCAAAAGTAGATTTTTAGTCGTGAGTATGTGCAACAGAGTTTATTCTTGTTCTAGTATTTATTAGTTACTGTATTTTCCCTATGAACAACTGTGACCCTACTTTTGCCCCACCCTGTATATTTGTGAGAGAAAGAGGGAAAATAGATACTGTGGTGACTTGGGAATTCACCTTCGAACTTCGGTTGGCTTCCTAATTCACACTAGAGAGAGCATTTACCGCCTCTTATTGATTCTGAACCATAGAAAACTAGCTGCCTCCTTTCTTACCAGGTGTACACTTTCTCTGAGGGAAGGAGCGTTAGAATAGATGGGGAAGGGTGCAAAGCAGGGCCAGAGCAAGAGGAGGGAGGCGTTGGATTTCTGAGCTGAAATGCTCCCTCGGCACACAACTCTCTTCAGCCCTCTGGACTCCCACTTTCCACGTGGAACTCGGGGAAACGCCTTCACCAAGGAAGTGAGGGGCACGTAGGAGTTGCTGGAGAATTGGTGGCTGTGTAAAACAGGTCCTTGAACAGGGAAAGAAATTTGTACTTGCACATAAAACTGGTGGAAAAGGTTTATTCTTACTACTGGATCTGGGTTGGCATTTAACTGCTCCCTGAAAACACTACAAATTAACTGTTTTAAGCTGTGAAACCAAGTTTGTAGTAACAGACCCAGCAATTAATCACCTGGTATTTGTTTGTCTCTTAAAAAACGATGTATTACAGCTCCACCAGGTGGCTGCCAACAGTGTGAATGAGACAGGCTGACATCTACCAGGCGGAGGGAGAAGCTGCTACTGGTTTTATTTGTGTATCATTTGACTACATCAGTCTCAGTTTAGTGAAGGGCAGAGATGGGAGGCCATTGAAGGTTTTTCTAGGAAGTCTGTCTGGCACTGCCCCCCACCCCATACACATAAGATCACTATGCCTCACTTTTGACATAAAAATACCCCGAACTCATGGACAGTTTTCTGACGGGAATGGGGTTGCAGGCTCTTGTATTCTGGTGCTCTCGTTCTGACTATTATTTTTGGTTTTCATAAAAGGGCAATAGGTTAGTTTTGGCTTGTGGACCATTAGACACTTGAGTGTGATATAGCTCGGATGCTGATTCTCATGACATGTAATGCATCACTATGGAAGGAAGGGAGGCTGGTGACCTAAATTCCATTTTAGGCTCTGCTCCTGTTACGCAGGTGACTTTTTTGGCTTTCCATTTTCTCATTTGTGAAATGAGTGAATTGTACTGGCTGGTCTCCAGACGCTCTTAGCCATGTGTGCATACGTTTTAGTGATTTTTGTTTTAATTTGGAAAAGAATTAACTTGTTAAACATTTGGAATCAAATACAAAAGATGAGGGAGAAAAGCTATATTTAGTATAGGCATTTACATATTTTAAATTAAACTCTACATTATGATATTGATGATAAGAACTAGAGTGAAACAGTCGCTACTATTCTCTTTGGTTCTGATGTGGCGCAGATGTGATGATAAAGTCCATACGCAGCCTTGCTGAAGTATCTGGTTAGACATAAAACGTTAAAAATAAGTAAATTGAGCCATCAAATTGTTTTAGGCAGCACAAGTAGTTTTTAAAAATCGAGCTACTAAAACATTGAAAGCTGAAATTCATTTTTCTAATTTATTAGTTCTAGTCTCATCTAGGTTTAAAGAAAAGAGAAATGGCTTCTTTCTATGTGTTAAGTAAATATCTTTATCATTTGAAAATCAAAGACAGTATAAAGTTAAAATTTTAAGAGCTCTGAGTAACATTCATTGGTTTGTTCTTTTGTATTCATTAATGAAATGAACCATCCCTAATGGATTCAGGTATTCTAAATTGCAGTTAGTATGATATTTTATTTTATTTTAAATATTTTATTTATTTATTTTTAGACAGAGGGGAATGAGGGGAGAAAGAGAAGGAAAGAAACCTTCAATATGTTATTGCACTTGTGCACCCCCTACTGGGGACCTGGCCTGCAACCCAGGCATGTGTTCTGACTGGGAATCAAACCCATGACCCTTTGGTTCACAGGCCAGCACTCAATCCACTGAGCCACATCAGCCAGGACTGATTTTATTTTTTCATGTTAGTTGAAGACACTGTCTTGGAAAAAGCATAACCCAAGTTTTATTCTAATTTTTAACAATACAACCAGTATAGGAAATGCCAATAACTGATTGTGTGATGGTAGAAATACTAGTCCCATGCTCCTTGTACTTTCCCCATTAACAGCAAGATAATTCATTATTGTACTCTCTCTGCTTCCCCCTTAAAAATAATTTTTTATTAAAAAAATTACCCATTAGTTGGTCCATATGGTGGCTCCTCCTACTCTTTCAAAATAATTTGTTTATGCATTTTTTGCTACTCTCCTTTGGTTAGTTCGCCTTCTTCCATATGTGCCTTTATTGGCATATTGCTGTGTCACCTGCTTGGAGTTTGAAATATTAGCTTTGAATGCAATGTGGACTTTGATCTTGAGGGGTTTTTTTTCCCTGTGAGACATTTAGATGAAAACTTAATCCTTGGTTTTAATAACTTACATGTTCTTTCTGCTTATTTCCTACCTGAACTTGTCATAAGGCTCCATTAGGGGTATTGCAGCTGGTTGCTATGGTAATGATTGATAGTAAAGATTACGACTTTAGATAGAAATTAAACGGAAAGAACTACTGATTTCTTAAAGACAGAGTAAAATCAAGATTTTCAAATATTGGCCCAGACCTGTTAATTTAAGAGTAACAATTCTGGTTTGGGTGAAGAATTTTAGAAAGTTAGTTTCAAAGTGTGCCTTATGGCAGGGGTATTTAGTTGGCCAAAAAGTTCATACATTTTTTTTTCTGTAAAAGACACATTTTTCATTTTCATCAATAACTTCATTGATTTGGACATTTTGAGTATGCTGACTGTCTCCTGCGTGGTAGAACGCTGATTGTTCTCAATGTGTCAGTTTGATTGCTGTCAGTTCCAGCTGGCTGACCGGCCATGGGGCATCGTCCAGCGAGAAACCTCCAGCCCCGTACTTCCCAGAGCACTTTCCACCCGCTCCATCAGTCGCAGCACCATCTCCATATGCCGAACAAATCTTCCTTTGTGTTTCAGTTGTGTTTTTACATTTCTTGAAATAATAAAGCATAATATGCTGAAAACATTGTGTATTTTCTTCCATCTTCATTAAAATGGCTACACAAAAGTTCACCCAATTTTGAAAAGTTTTTTTTAAGTGCACACTGATGACAGCTGTCACAGTACAGTCTAAGAAAATTGTTTTGAATGGAGTTAGACAACTAATTGCTACTAGAGCCATCCTATGGAAAAAGCCAAGCAAACTTTTTGGCCAACCTAATAAAGTCTTATTTTCAGTTCCTGCTAATAACCACAGGGTGAAAGGTTAGCAATGGAAAAAAATGCACATGCACACATGCACATATGTGCTTCATATATCATTATACATGTTCCTAGCAGTCTTTTGGACTAAATAATTTTCCCATATCTTTTTGTTGAGCAAAAAGTATGGCAGTGTTCCAAATGTATAACCTTAGCTCTGGCATTTAAAACTTAATTTTTAGTTTTCAGTGTCTTTTAGTGAGTTTGAGAAATACCTTACATGTTCATCAATATTATGCATTGAAAAGCTCCTTGTGGCCATTTTGCTGTACTTTTTTATGATAACCCGAGTAGACGCATGTTATTCTACTTCGCTAAGTTCATGTTCCACATCTGTGTTAAATGGAGGTTGTAGGTATGAGCATGAGAGATGAGAGTGTAGGTTAAAACAATTTCTAATGTCTCTTCCAGTTCTAAATATTTTATGACATTATGGAAGCAAAATGCTTTGATGGTTCCATGACCACATCTATTTTTGGCTTTTACTGGAAGAATTTCATTAGTTATACCCATGCTGGAAATGGGTTTCTGAAAGATTTAATTATAGTCTACATCATTTTATTTGCTTGGCTATTGAACATTTAAATTTTGCCATAAGTGTCTTTGTCAAATAAGAATTTGAGTTGGCTTTCAAAGAATCTGAACAGGGCTGAAAATAAATGGAATTAGAGTCATTTTTCAGTATGCATTCTTTTGTTAATTGAATTAATGTATAAGCATCTGACCCAAGGAATATGTGTAACTCTTTATTTTTTAATGGCTTAACCTTAATGCTATCTTCCTTTTAGCTTGCAATAAGTATGAAATAGTTAAAAAAATTTTAGGATTCTTATTATCTTCCATCACCCATGAAGTTCATAAGCAATAAAATAAATACTGCTGTCATTCTCTCCTACTTGTTCTTTTATGGGTGTTGGGTGAGATGACTGTTTTGTTCTCTACCTAATCTAATCACCGTAGTGTTTCTGTTCTTACAGTAAAAAGCCAATGAATTAAATTATGTCACCATTACTTTTATAATCAAATGACCAGAGAAGATACCCTAATAAATGTGAGGCCCTTTGAAATCCTTATATGAAGGGAAGCAGCCTAAGTATCATATTATTCTGAAGTATCTTACTGAGAAAATTGACTGATGTACATTGGTTTTACACATCCATGGTAACGTTGTGTCGTTTATTTAGATATCCTTGGAACAGAAGATCTCGTTGTGGAAGCAGCTGCCAACGATGCTGTGAGGTTTTATCCTTGGACCATTGATAATAAGTACTACTCAGCGGACATCAATCTGTGTGTAGTGCCGGACAAGTTTCTAGTCACTGCAGAGATCGCAGAGTCTGTCCAAGCATTTGTGGTTTACTTTGACAGCACACAAGTAAGATTTTGTTTTTCATGGAATCTTAAATAAGAAATTATCTTGTGCTTGCTTTTTTTTAACCCCTTATTTCTCTGTGTGTGTGTGTGTGAGAGAGAGAGAGTTCTCTTAATGTCTGTTTTTCTGCTTTTGTTTGTTTCTTTTGCCGCCCTCTAGAAATCTGGTCTTGATAGTGTCTCCTCATGGCTTCCACTGGCAGAAGCGTGGCTCCCGGAGGTGATGATCTTGGTCTGCGATCGAGTGTCTGAGAACGGTAAGATGCTTCGGTGGGACGGTGTTTTGTGCACGAGCCTGCCACTCCTTGGTAAGCAGAGCACATTGTTTCCTTAACTTAGAACAGCATGTCTCATCTGATTTTATTCCTTTACAACAGTGTTTTCAGCTCTTTCTGTCTAGAATCTTGCAATATTTACCTTTTTCTTCTTTTTTAAATAATGGACACTTGCATTTGAGAAATCATTTTCTTTATATTTATTTTGGGTTCCTGTAGCATAATGTTGACATTAGTGGAAACACATTTGTGGATAGTATTGCAGCAATATTCGTATTTTATTTTTACTTATAAAGGGTTGTTTGCATGTTATTTTAGGTGTAAACCGACAGAAAGCTCAAGAATGGTGTATAAAACATGGCTTTGAACTGGTGGAGCTCAGTCCAGAAGAGTTGCCTGAGGAGGACGGTAAGTGTTCGTGTCGCGAGAAAACGTGGCATTTGGTTTGAGATATGAGATTAGTTCATTCACGGAAGAAAAATCACAGTGAAATTCAAAAACAACTCTTTTCCCTCTGGCTGCTTGAAAAGATTTCTGCAAAATTCATCGATGTGGTCTTACCATTAATCAAATAATCCATTTGGGGGGATTTACTACCCATTTTAGGAGTTTTAAAATGTTTGTTTTTCTCTTGCATAAAGGTAGAGGATTTCAACCTTAAATCTTAGTCATTTCCCTAATCTCTTATCCTTTCTCTACATCCAAAAAAGGAGAGTTTGACCTGTATTCATAAGTCAGTAAAGTTTATATTCCTTATTTGGAATTCCCAGTAACCTAGGGCTGAATTCCAGGAACCATAGATGCATGTCAGTCCTATTTGTACATGTTTTGGACATTTGAAACCAAAAATGGACTCAGAGTACCCTCTTGGAGTAGCTCCGCACTTGACTGCCTTCTGCTGCAGTCTGGACCTTCTTGTGTCTCTTCCTCCTCCTCACGTCCCTCCCGCATTTCTGTCCTCATCGTCAACTCTTCCACGCACACCTGCGCTAGCTGCTGTGGCATCTACAGAGAGAAGGTGGATTTTGACCCATCAAAACCTTATAATCTGGTACAAGAGATAAAGCGTGTATACAAATAATTGAATTACCAAGTGAGAAATATAGTAAGTATTATTTTAAAAATACTGGTACTGTGGTATTTCAGACACGGAGATTATTTTAAAGAAGGAATTGACACCGTGAACCCTCACATGTCAGCTGGTCCATGGAGAAGAAATGGAAAACACAGTGGAATTGTGTTTAGAGGACCAGTGGGGACTGGCATTGAGAAGCCAGTTGTTCCAAAAGGCATTTTAGGCAGGGGCAACCAATACGAATTAAATTACGTGGGTAGGCGGCTATAAGTAATCCTTACATGAAACATATTTTTTAAAAGAATTAAGAAATGTTTTTCTATATTATGGCTTGTTTGAATTTTTTCCAAAATGTTATTTTTGGGAACAAAACCTTTCCAGAGAAGAAAATGACAAAAGGGAGATAAAAAGGCTGTTTTTTCTCCCTGCACACTTCCAAGAATATTGAAGTGAACACTCGCAACGTCTTGTCCCACGTGTTCCTAGGCCCCCGGGGCCTGTGCCCTGCTCTGTGTGTGTGAGCACGTGTGTCGTCACCCATCCTCGGCACCAGTTTCCTCTTCTTCCTGGTGTCCTTGAGAGTCCACATTGAGTTACTTATTTAAATCTGTTTTCACTTCGGAATTTCTGCTCCTTTCTACCACTGCTCTTTTTCTTGCTCTTTACCGGAACAATGTTCTTATATTAATTCTGCTTAATCTTAAAATAGATTTTTGACATATCCTCTTTGGGTAATATAACTGAAACCTTCATGGAGTTCTTTAATAGAAACGGTTCTCAGGCCACATACCCTCATCCTTTATGCATGTGTTACTTGGACATCAGTGTAAGAGTTCATGCTTGTTTGTGTTACACTTCATCTTATTGGCTCTGCAGACCTTATTTTTGGTTCCTCATTGTATCATCTGAAGTGTTAGTTATTCTTTCAAGAACTGAATCATTCATCGTTAAGATAAACCTGGCTTTTATTTCTTTATTTAAACATTGATGGTGATAGCTTTAGCTGGTGTGGCTCAATGGATTGAGTGCCAGCCTGTAATTCAAAGGGTTGCTGATTCGATTCCAAGTCTAAGGCACATGCCTGGGTTGCTGGCGAGGTCCCCGGTAGGGGGCACACGAGAGGCAATCACACATTGATGTGTCTCTCCCTCTTTCTCCGTCCCCTCTCTAAAATAAATAAAATCCTTTAAAAAAATCTATAGAAAGAAGAAACATTGATGGTGATAAACTCATGTAGAGTATTTTTGGTTTAATCCTTACTGTGTTTGTATTAAGTTGGTAGGTTGGTATTATTTATTTTTAAAATTTTAATTGTTTTTTAGACTTTATTTTATCTTTAGAGAGAGGGGAAGGGAAAGAGAAAGAGAGGGAGAGAAACATCAGTGTGTGGTTGCCCCTTGAACACCCGCTACTGGGGATTTGGCCGGCAACCCAGGCATGTGCCCTGACTGGGGATTGAACAGGTGACCCTTTGGTTTGCAGGCCCGTGCTCAATCCACTGAGCTACACCAACCAGGGTGGTAGGTGAGTATTTTTTAAATGATTCATCAATGTCTCAGTTACTGAGTGCCTGCTGTTGTTCAGACACTGTTTTAGGCAGTGGGAATAATGAACTCAGTAAGACGTGATTCCTGCCTTCAAGGACTATCCAGTCTAGAGAAGGATACACTAGTAAATCATCAGTTCCACTGCATCTTTCTTCTGGGAGAGGAGGGCTCGGAATGGTGTCATCCCCACTTTTCTTTAAGAATAGCATAAGTGATATTCACACTTGATCAAATAGCTAATAAGTTGCAGAGCCCTGGGTTCAAATTCCTATCTAGTGGCCAGGCCACTAGAGACAGGTTCTGTGTGGACTGTGCTCTCATAGGACTCTTTCTTTTTTCAGCCAGATGCAGTCTTGTAGTACTCATTATCTGAAGGATCTCCATTTCTTTTATGCGCATTCATACCTGTAGTGCAGCTAAGAATACCACCCTGTTTCTGACGTGCTACCTGGGATTAGCACCTTGTTTTTAGAGCACTACCAATTAAATTCCAGAAGCAGGGTAATACCCACACTAAAGCAGCTAAGTTGTTGGCTATTTTTAATGATGGTTTGCCTGCCTCTTACACTATAGTAATAGTAACTTCACTTCTCTAAACTATCTTTCTCTAATCAGAAAGTTGTTTTCTAGATATCAGTTATAAACAATAATTATTTTGTTTCGCAGGAGAAGAAAAGGCATTTGCAGGATTTTCTAGCATACTAAGAGGACCATTCCTGCCTTCGGCAAAATCATTCTCTATAAATAACCATGAATGGTAGTACTGTAGCATTCTCCCAGGACTGTGTAATTAACAGAAACTAAGATTTTCAGGAGAATATGAGTAGATGCCATTGGTGGGGCAATGGGGATGATGGTATTATATAAGCCTCTTAATATTGTGTGTTTTTCTCATTATTTTAGTTTCTAGAATATTCTTATGGGAGCTCTGAGCTCTGTATTTGCTTTGTTTTTTCCCCTCATTATATAAGTTATAATGTGAAGTAACAACTAAATAAGCATAATAAGTAAGCCACAGTTATTTAAAAATGTGGCTTGGTATACACACATGTGTGTATGTATGCATAAGCACATGTATTAATATATATGTTTTGCCCCCCTGATTAGATGACTTCCCAGAATCTACAGGAGTAAAGCGAATTGTTCAAGCCCTGAATGCCAATGTCTGGTCCAACGTAGTGATGAAGAGTGGTGAGTACCTTGGGACTAAACGTGCTGAGGAGTTTTCCTCCTATTTCTTGTAAGGTTAAAATTATTCGGATATATCTGGAACCATAGAATTACATCAGATCTGCAGATTTGTTCAATTTTAAGTCCCCAGTTGAAGGAAGAACCAAAAGCAATACTTCTAAGAATTTTAAATACATGTTTAATAGTTATTTCAGTAAGAATTTTGAGCTTGCCTGTAATATGCCTAGCATTGTCTCTGGCTTTGAGATGTACCCCCAATATCAGAAAACATCAGCCCTCTCCTTAAGGAGCTCGTGGTCCACCTGTGCAAAACTTGCACTTTTTAAGTGCTGAAATCATGCGTGGCAACTTGAGATGAGTACAGAATGACTGATACAAGTGGTAGCGCCTACAGGTCAGAGAAGTGGCCTTAGCTGTGGGCTCGAGTATACAGAGCAGGCTTCTAGGAGAAAGTGGATCTTGGCAGTATTCTCCATGGGATGGTCAGGATTCGGGTCGGTGGAGAGGGAATGTAACAGGCAGGGGAGGGAGCATTGCATCAGTAGTCATGGTTGTATATTCTAGGCAGGGGTGTCTAACCTTCTGACAACTCTGGTCCACACTGGAAGAAGAAGAAGAGTTGTCTTGGGCCACATATTAAATACACTGTGACATGTAATCACAAAATAAACCTTATAATGTCTTAAGTAAATTTATGATTTTGTGGTGGATCGAATTCATAGCCATCCTGGGCTGCGTGCAGCCTGAACACCCCCTGTTAGGGTCACTAGTGGAATCTCACCTAGCAGTTGGAGCTGGCTCAGAAGAGAGAGGCCTGAATGTTAGGCAAGAGAAGCTGGGCTTTGTCCTGTAGGAGTTAGTGGGTCACTAGAGATTTTTAACGACAGTGATTCAAAGAAGTTGGCGTCTCTGGAAGGTTAATATCATGGTGATTTGCAGGTGTTTGGCAGTTGAAGCATGTGGAGGTAGAGCCTGGAGTCAGGGAGACGAGGCAGCTGTTACAGCGGCTCATGAGTGGGCTTTTGGGGCCTGGGCTGATGTGGCCATGGTCACGGGTGGAAAGCTAGATCCGGAATGCAGTCTGAAGCAGGTAGGCTAGTTAGTGCACATGGGGCTCTTATGTCCGGATCCGTTTTATGAGGCTGCAGTGACAAGGGAGCATGAACAGGATGGCTTAGAACAATAGGTATTTATCGTCTCATAGTTCCAGAAGCTGGAGTTCTGAGATCAAGGTGTCAGCAGGGCCGTGCTCCTGAAGGCGGTAGGGAAGGGTCTGTTCCAGGTCCCCTCTAGCTCCTGGTGGTACTTCGGCCGGGGCGGCATAGCTCCAGCCTTCGCATGGCATTCTCCCCATGTGCCTGCCTGTGTCCAAACTCTTCGTTTTATGAGGACAATAGTCATGTTGAAATAAGGGCCCACCCAACTCCAGTGTGACCTCATCTTAACTAAATACATTTGCGGTGACCCTATTTCCAAATAAAGTCACATTCTAAAGTATTGGGACTTAGAACTTCAGCATATAAATTTTGTGGGGATACAGTTCACCCGTAACGTGGTCCTCTAAGAACTGCTGCCAGGGGAGTGTTTTTCTCTCTTGTAGCTCTTGGCTCCCCAGGAAGTGTGCTGTGCTAGGTGAAGCACCACAGACGGGAATGAGAAGAATCACAGCTTTAGGGAGCTCGCCGCCTCTTCGCTGAGATAAAGGGTTGAGTGGCAGGTCAGCTTTAGAGAAGTGAAACATTTCATCTCAATTTTTGGTCAACACTTGAGTGTTAAGTGTGACTGGGGCCCTTCGGCTTGCCTGGGATCTTATCTGACCCATGTCATCATGGGAGAAGCTCCTTCTGGCATAGCCAGGTACTCCCTCCGCCCCTTCTCTTCCCCTCTCTCCTTCCTGCTTTATTCTTTCTAGTGGGCATCTAATATGTCAGTTGCATTAAATTGCAAAAATATGAAATTATTTTATTGTGGCAGCATTCCAAATAAGGCCCTGATAGATCTAGAAAAAAAATACAGAGATTTTAGCCTCTGATGTCATCTCCCCATTTAAAGAAAACAACTGAAATTGAGGCTTGGTCCTGTTTATTCATTCATTCAGCAAATCCTTGTTGAGCATTTATCATAGTGAGGCATTGCTGTAGACTGTATCTTCACTATAAAAATATGTTTAAGTTATGGTACATAAACTGGATCAATTTGGAATAAAATTATATTCAGTGGTGCTTATTATATTTATGAGAGGTATTTTCAGAAAAGCTTATTTGGCATCAGTCACATTTTGAAACATCTCCCCCTTCCCCAAGTTCATCTGTTAAGGGAAGTACTTGCCTTATAACATACACTTGTGTCCATAAATTTAGAAGCTGTATTGAACATACTTTATTACTTTGGAGTTATGGCGAAAGCTGTTTTCTGAAAAGAAGCCATTCTGCTTAGACACTGAATGATATTCTTAAGAGACCTGCCAAGCCGTGAGGCACACTGGAATTTTCATGGTTCTTTTCCCTGAAGTATCTTTGCTTTCTTTCTTTCTTGACAGGATTGGTACATTGGTTTGCCATTAACCAAACACCAAAATATTGCCATTAGCTTAATTCTTTGTTTAAGAAGATCCTAGCCAATGTGATGTGAAGGAAGGAAACTTAACTCTCGTTGCTCTGAAAGAGTCTTAGATAATAAGGATGTACAGTGACATTTGGATATAGCCTAGGTCCTAGGAAGCATGAAGGACACACTTGAAAAGTCCCACACCTTGGGCAGACAAAGCCCTGTGCACGTATGTGGTGGGTCATGCACTCTTCCGGGGCAGCTGCCTGCTGAGGGCCTGTGAGCTGCGCCTTCCTCTCAGCAGGCTTTTCTTGCCCGTGCCTGCCAGCAGGTATGCAGACTGGCTTCTTTGTCTTGAGGGGCTCCATCTTCTCCGCTTCTTTCTCTCTTTCATTTCCCTTCCTTGTTTTCCCCTCTCCTTTTATTTTTTTACTTTTTAAAATTGTGATTAAATATACATAGCATAAAATTCACCATTTTTACCATTTTTAAGTGAACAGTTCAGAAGCATTAAGTATATAAACCTCAAAAGCAAAAAAAGCCTGACACAAAGGCCACCTGTTTTATGATTTCAGTTATATGAAATGTCCAGAATAGGTAAATTCATAGAGATCGAAAGTGGACTAGTGGTTCCGAGGGCTCGGGAGGCGGGGTTACTAACAGGTGCAGTTTCTCTTTGGGGTGATTAGAATGTTCTGGTATTAGATAGTGATGATGGTTGCACAACTTTGTGAATATTCTAAAAACAACTGATTTTTAAAATGACATGTTTAAAAATGTGAACATTATGATATGTGGACATCTCAATAAGAAAGAAGGAGGGAGAAAAGAAAGGGAGGAAGGAAGGACCACTGACGGAGATAGTAATGTGGAAGGGGGTGGTGGTGGCAGAAGGAAGTGAGGTGGTAATCACACTAATAGCAGCTGCTTACATACACACTGTGTCTTACTTAATCACAATATTCAAATGAGTTGGGCTTAAAGAGGTCAAGTAATTTTCCTAAGGTCATGTGAGTTCATCAGTTCTCAAACTTGTTTGCACACGGGAATCACCTAGGGAACGTTAAAAAGTACTGATGCCTGACTCTCACTCCCAGAGATTCTGAGTCAATTATCCCCAGATAATTATACCATGCAGCATAGTTTGAGAACTACTAATATTAGCTGTTAACTGTCAAAGCCCTGATTTGAATTTAGACCTTTATAATCTTGAAGACTTATGCATTTAGTTACTGTGTCACATGTCTTGTAAATTACTGTGTTGTAAGGAAACTTCTGCTTTATTGCTGGTTCTCTGAAGAACCGAATGTGGTTCCCAGTGTCAACACGGCGCTCAGCTGTGTGACCTCAGGCAGATGGCGGTCTGTTCGGCTCTATTTATTTATTTAAAATTAAATTTATTGAGGGAACATCGGCTAGTAACATAACATCCAGGTGTACAGCATTATAGTTGCACATATGTGTACTCTATCACATGCCCCCCACCTGAAGTCTAGTTTCTTTACCATTTATTTAGCCCTTTATGCAGTCACCCCCTCCCTGCCCCCTTCCTCTTTGGTGACCACCATTCTCTTGTCTCTGTGAGTTTCTTTTTGTTTGTTTTGTTTGCTACTTTTTGTTTTATATTCCACATATGAGTGAAATCATATGGTTTTTGTCCTTTTGTCTGACTAATTTCGCTTAGCATTATACTTGCAAGATCAATCTGCATCACAGATGGCAGTATTTCATCTTCTTTATGGCTGAATAGTATTCCCGTGTGTGTGTTTGTGTATACCCACTCCACATTTCTTTAATCGTCCATGAGGCTGATCTCCATCCTTGGCTTCCGGCTCTGGCCGCACATTCAAATCACCTTGGAAGCCGTGACAATGTAGGCTTTCTGGGCCTCACCCCGACCGGCTATCTCAGACGGGAGGGGCTGCTGCATATTCTCTAAGTGCCTCCGGAATTCAAATACATAAGCCCTGTTGAGAACCACTGACGTAAGTGATAGTTGTCTAGTTCTAACTTGTAAGTCTGCATAGTCCATGGAGTAAACTAGGCATTTTGAAAGCTGCATTAGCGCTCTGACTGACTTGCTTTCTTCCGGTCGTAAATCAGGTAGTATTCACAGGCCACTCCCGACGTGCTGAGGCCGGAGAAGGGAGACAAGACCGTGCCCAGTGCAGAGCTGCCCAGAGGCACAGGGGGAGATAGTGGGCTCTGCTCTCCACACTTCCTTGGTCTTACTTTCGGTTTGGGCTGTGTCATGACAAGGTCACCAGTGCTTGTGTTAAACAGGCCTCCTTGAGATCTGAAAGAAGTAATATAGCCTTTTTAAGTAGCTAATTGCCAAAGAACATCCTTGAGACTCTAAGCCATTTGAGTTTTTTTTCTGTCAACCTCAAATCTCTCTGTGGTCCACAATTTAAGATCTAGTTCAAGCATTCATTCATTCAAAAAAATATTTATTGAGCACTTACTGTGTGCCAGGCATTGATTGGTCTGTGTGCTCAGGACACATCCATGTACAAAATGAATAAAACATTTTGTTCTTGGAGCTTTCATTTTGGTGGACGGCAGCAGCAAATAGACAATACAAGTAATTGGTCAGTTAGAAGATAAGTGGTATGGAAAAAATAATAAAACGGGGTTGGGGTATTGAGATTTCCTGATAGATTGCGGTATTAAATAGGGTGGTCAAGGTAGGTCTTCTTGAGGCCTTGAGGTCTGAGGAAGGAGATGAGGTATTTCACCAGGTGGGTGTCTGGGAGAAGAGCACGTCAGGGGCGGGGGATAGCCACAGCAAAGGCCCTGAGGGGAAAGCGTGCCTGATTTGTTTGGAGAGTATCAAGGAGCGCGCTGTGCCCGAGGAGAGCAGAGCAGAGCAGAGATAATGGAAGTCTGTATCATTTAGGGGTCCGAAGGCCAGCATGGTGGCTTTCACATTTACTCAGAGTCAGTTGAGGAGCTGTTGCAGGGCTTTGTGTAGGAGAGTGACGTGACCCGACGCCGGTTGCTCGGCGGTTCGTCGCTGGCGGAGGTGAGGAGGACCCAAGAAGGTCCCTTAGGAGGCTCCTGCAACATCCCACAGGAGAGGGTGGTGGCTCAGTCAGAGCTGTGGCAATGGGAGCTTGAGCAAAGGCTAAGTTATGACCACAGTTTGAGGTAGAGACAGTGTGATTTCATGACACGCTGTGGATATGAGGTGTGAGAGCGAACAGTCACTGACAACTCCAGGATTCGGGCCTGAGAAATTTGGAAGACAGTTTGCCATCAACTGCAGTGAGGAAGCTATAGATGAAGCAGACTCTGAGGAGCAAGATGCCAAATTGGTAATTCCGTTTTGAACGTGTGAACTCTTTGAACATGTCTACTAGACTTCCAAGTGGCAGTGTCAGGTTGCCAGCTGGTAGTAGTAGTGTGGAGTTTGGCATGTGCATGGCATTCAAAATCTTGAGCCTGAATGAGATCACCAAGGGAGGGAGCAGTAGATAAAAAGGACCAGGGACTCAGCCCCAGCACATTTCAACATCAGGAGGACAGGGACAGGAGCAGGAGCAGGAGCCAGCAAAGGAGAAGGAATGATCAGTGAAGTGGGAAAACCGAGAGTACAGAGCTCTAGAAGCGAGAGGGGCATGTTGGCAGGGTGAAAGGAGTGGTCAGCTCTGCCAGATGCTGGAAGTAGGTTAAGTAACATGAAAACTGAGGATTGACCTTTGGATTTAGCAAAGTGGAGGTTGTTAGTGACCTTGAAGAGAACAGTTTTGGTGAAGCAGGTTTAAGAGATTGAGAGGATAAAAGTAGCAGGAGATGGTAACTACTCTTCTGAAAAATTTTGTATGAAAAACGAGCAAAGAAATGGTTGGGAGCTAGTGAGAAGAGTGCGCTTGAGCTTTATTGTTGCCACTTCTTAGACGAGAGCAAGAGCAGCGTGTCTGCAGGCTGCAGGGAAGGAGCCGGCAGAGGGCAAACCTGGTGAGGGAGGGTAGAGGGAGAGCTAACTGGTGGAGGGACGTCCTTGAGCAGGTGAGGCGGGGTGGGCTCCACAGCTGGAGGGCTCCCTTTGGATAGGAGGCAAGTAAATCTGTGGAAGGAGGCGGAAAGAGAGGGAGGACGTGGATACAAATGTTGCAGGGCGGAGAGAGGTAGCGTGGAAATCTGGGCAAGTTTCTTCTGCTTCAGCTTTCTCAGTGAAGTTAGGGAGCCACATTATCAACTGAGAGGACAGAAGAAGGTAGTGTTGGGATTTAAAGAGAGAGAAAATGTGAGTCATCTAGGAGAGGGAGAGAGTAGACGAACCTAGGGGTGTAAATAAAATGTGATTGCCAGACAGTATGAATGGACCCACTTGGAATTTGGTGTCAGAAATTTAAAGTGAAGCATGGCAACAACCTGGGGTGTATGTGTGTGTGTTTTCCTCAGCAGCATTAAGCTGTATGGGCGTAGGCATGAAGTAATCAGTTGTGCTTTTACCAAGCAAGGATATCACAGCAAGAGAGAGGCAAGGGATTAGCTAGTGGACATAAGAGAATGATTGTAATGACTGGTGATGGGATTAAGCTGGGTTAGAAAGGGAGAGAGAAAATCAGTGGGGAGAGGTTCAGTGAAAAGGTACTTGTTTCGAGGTCCCAGCTGGGGTGGAAGGATGGTTGGGTTGAGGTACTGCAGAGAGGGAGTGAGCCGGAGAGAGAGGGGGTGGTCAGAGTGTAGAATGCAGGAAATTCAGATTATGGAAGGGTTGAAGTTATTGATGATGATGGGTCTTATGATCAAGGGAATGGAAAGAATGGAGATTGTCTAATGTAATAAGTTTAGAAAAACCAGAGCTCAGAAGGGATTTAATTTGAATCTCTAGTTAGGGTATGAATAGGGTAAATACGGACTTGATTTCCCAAATCCTAGACTACTATAACTTAGAGACATTTCCTAAAGCTTAAAATGGTTTACTAATTACAAATAAAGTGAAAGCATACTGAACCCGGCAGGAGGTAGCTCATGGAACACATTCCACTGGAACATGGTCCAGACAGAAAATAGACGCCGTTCACAAGGGGCTGCAGCAGTTCTCACGAGTGGCACTTACACCCCCAGTTGACGTTAGGAAGGTATGTGGCCTAAACTTTTAAGTCCTGTCTTGGAGAGCAGTTATGTTTTTCTTCCCAATATTTTTCTATGCATTGTTTTTTCTATTCAGTCTTGTACTGGCTGGGCCAACTCAGATTACATGGTCTTGGCTTTTATAGAACGTAATAAGGGACATTGTTTTGTTTCATGTGCTAGTGTATGTGAATGAGCCAGGTGGAGGCCTTTAGAAAGTAGATTCTTCATGTATGCATCTGGTGTGACGTCTTTCTTCTACAGACGGGAAAATGAGGCCTCCAGAAGGAGAGGTCACTTGCCTGTATTCACGCAGTGAGTTCGGTAGCTAAGGTGGGACCAGGGGGCAGATGGCCGTCCTGACCAGGAGTGTTTTGTGTTTTTCCACTATAGTCTGTTGACTTACGTGATTGGCTGGTTAGAGAAATGAGCACAGAGCAGTTAAATAATTTGCCCAGGCTGCATGGGAAGTTACTGAGTTCATTTCCTACGGAATCCCCATCAGTGTAGGTGTTCTGGCAGGAAGAAGATTTTAATGAGATAGTCTAGAAGTAATGATCATATCTGAGATTTTGGACTTTTTTGTTTATGACATTTTAAATACATCCTTTTAAAAAACTGTTTGACATGGTATTGATACTAATTCTATCCCATTATTTTGCATTTAATCGAAAGCACAGATAAGGCTTCTGGATAGTTAATGTAGTAAAATATGTATATTACTTGTGCGTGAAAGATAGTGTATTTTAAATTGTTTTAATCTAGAGTCATGACAGATTATTCTCTTCAGTTTAAGTGAAGATTCTTACTTGTGCATAGTAGGTGCTCAGTTAGTGTGTTTTTATTACTTAATTTCCCATTGTAAAAGCAAACATTACAGTACTACAGCGGTAGGTGAATTATTCTAGAAAGAGATTTATAAATCTTCTTGATATGGGGATATAACTTCTGGGTTGACTTATAATAATCTAGTTTTATATTTTTGGCTTTATCAATGTCTTATTTTATAAGCTAAAGCATGCATTCTTAATGGGGCATTATTGCCCCCAAAGGGGTGAAAATTGATTCTATTGGGGGGGAGTAAAAATATTACTCTTTATGCATAAAGCACAGACATACATATAACATATAAACATATATACAGTATATCTGTGGTATTACTGTTTCAGTGGGAAGGGCATGTCATAATTAGGGAAAAATGTCTAAAAAGGCCCAGAGGAGGGTGTGGGTCTCCAGTTTCTGGCAGAGAACTCCTGTTACAATACAATAAACTAGTATTTCGTTTTTATCCTGGTTCCTAAAACAGCTCCAGAGTGATGAAGGCGAAAGGTGTGTCTTTTGTTATTCAGTGACAAGCCCCTTTTAAGCACACCTGAGTTCACATTGGCGAAGTAACTTCTGGAAAGCCTGTGAGGATGGTTGCTGGCTGCGGGGTGTTGACACTTTTGTCCAGTGCCCTGATCTACTGGGTGGGGAGACGGGCTGGAGGTTGAGTTAGTTGCCAAGGTGATTAATTCTGCCTATACGATGGAACCTCCATAAAACCCCACGCAATGGAGTTTGGAGAGTTTCCGGGTTGGTGAACACACCAAGGTGCTGGGAGGGCGACGTGCCCCAATACCTTGCTCTATACGTCTGCTACATCTGGCTGTTTGTTGCTGAGCTGTGTTTTTTTACAATATATTACTAATCTAATAAGTAAACGTCCTGAGTTCTGTGAGCCATTTTAGCAAATTATTGACCTTGAGAAAGGGATTGTGGGAAAGACCAATTTATAACCAGTTGGTCAGAAGTGCAGGAGAGAACTTGATACTTGCAATTGGTGTCTCAAGTGGGGTGGGGATGGGGAGAGCTGGGGAGGGGGTGAGCCCTTAATCTGGGGAGCCTGCGCTAACTCTGTGACAGAATTGAGTTAAATTGTAGGAAACCCAAATGGTGTCCTCCAAGAACTGGAGAATTGCTTGGTGTGGAAAAACCCACCATCTGGTGTCAGAAATGTTGGTTATGAGTAGAGAAGGAAACGCAAGTTTTCCTTTAGGGGCCTTGATGAAAATGGTTGAGAAACACTGGATCTGGCTGTATATACTAAGCTCCGCCTTGGAGGAAATCCCCAGATATCTTTATATTCATTGTAAAGGTCAAACTTCTAGGGAAGCCGGAGTTTCCACTATATGCATTAAAGACGTGACTTCAAAATGGTCCAGGAAATGAAGTGGTCGGGGCCTTTACAATTGGTCTGTGCACTTTTGATCTCTCTCTCATCAATCGGCTCACTGTATAACCTTTCCTATGCTGTCTTGCCTTGCATTTCCTAGACCTGAAAGTCGGGCTGTGGCTCAAGAAAAGGGAGGTGGAGAAAAACTCATCTGCCTACTTGAGTCACCCTTAGCCGCTGTCAGAGCTGGGCTTGTGGCTGTGGAGACCTACTTTTGGGGGCTATCTTATATAAACTGACAATGTCCCCTTACTGGGGACATTTAAATCCCCACACTTGACAATGCCAAGTGTGATGGATTTAAAAGTGACTCTTCCACACTTGGTCTGCAGTGAGACTGCCTTCTCTCTCCATGTGTCTGGTGGATCAGAAAGCCTGGCTGGTGGGCATTTGTCACCATTACGTAGTCCAGGCATCATGCTCAGTACTGTGCCCTGAACTCAGGAGGCACTGGGTAAATAAGACTTGGTTTCAAGGGCGAAGAAAAGCAGATGGTTAGTAGAAGCCTGATGTGTTGTTTTGTTTTGCAAACAGAGCCGTCACTGTTTCACATAGGGTAGTATTGTACACAGTGTCCTTGTTTATGAAGTGTAGGTTTACCCCAAGAACCGCTGGCTGGACTTTGTCCCTTGAGCACTGATGAGGGCCATGGGGGGCTTAGACTTTCCTCGTGCCTCTTGGGTGTTCAGTGAGTCTTTTCCAAATAGCACCACTGAGTGAAGGGCAAGGAAGGGAAATTCTGTGATACTTTATTGTTTCTAATCAGTGAAGGAGGGATTAGACTAAACAAATATTACAGAGTTGTGACTTTGGTTTCCCAGCGGTAAACAATAATGGTAGAGATTGAATTTCAAAGCCCTGAGAGCATTTATATCTATTGTAGTTTAATCTCCAGTGATGCAGGTGGGTAAGGATTAAGTGGAATTTTTATGGTAGAAACAGTTCTTTCATATGATAGTTTTCTGTTTCCCCATTATAAATGAAAAGAATTATTCATCTATTAATGTATGTTCCCCTGAATTTACTTGGTAACAAGATACCAGGGCGGAAATCACAGGTTCCAGTTTAGGGAACCATTTGCAACTGATACGCAGAGCAGCAGCAAGAAATGATACCACCAACACGATACCGATCTGGCTGCCTGATACCTGGGCTGCCCTCCCAGGAGAATAGAGGCTAATGCCTGTAATATGGGGCCTATAATTTAAACAAGCGAGTACAAAAATGATTAAATAAAGTTTTGAATTCTTTTTAAGAGAGAGAGGGAGGGAAAAAGAAAGGGAAAGAAACACTGACCAGTTGCCTTTTGCATGTGCCCCAACCAGGGCCCAAACCCACAACCCAGCACGTGCCCTGACCCGGAATCGAGCTGGTGACCTTTCTCTTTGTAGAACGACGCCCAGCCAACTGAGCTACACCAGTCAGGGCTAAAAAATTGAGTTTATTTTTACAGAAAATAAAACATCAAGTTAGTGAGAGGAAGAATGGTTACTGAAGAGGGTTTTAGTGGGGTCTGTCTCTTCCTAATGATCAAATAAGTAAGATATACACTGATTTCTGTGTGCGTAGAAGGCATAATTTGGTGAAGGTGATTGTGTTGTGAAAAAGGAGGAAGAGGGAACTGTGAAAAATTAGAGAAGCTGGAAGGGAACAAATGTGTGAGTAAAATGGGGAGACTTTGTTTTAAGAAACAGTGCCCTAAAATGTCCGTAAGCAAATGAATGGTGGGACATTTCTTCAGATTAGTCACCACGGAGGTCCTTGCAGGCCGCCTTCTGCATCCACCTTGCAAAACGTTTTTGGTAGTCTTGCTTTGGAATTATTTTTAGAGCTGGTTGCCAACCACACATGAGAAAAGTCATTTTCTTCCTGGGGAAGTCCTGTTTCATTGCTCTCATTGTTCCCCTCACTTGGTTCTGAGCGATATTTCGACTTGATTCTAAACATCCCTTTGAGGGTTTTCAGGAGTGTGCTTCAGGCTCTGTAGATTGGACCTAACAATGGGAGCATTATTGGAATTAGTGTAAAGCTTTCCTTTACAAGGCCTTTGGAAGAGACAGCGCTTGTTTTGATGTTGAGTTCACTTAATAAAGTATCAGGGCACATGTGTACATAGAGAGAAAGACCAGGAGGACATACACCGAAGTATTAATTGGCGTCTCTGGTGATTTAATTTTCTTTTCTATGCTTTCTTCTGTTTTCCATATTTTCCACAATGAACACATCCTTTACAGTCAGGGAAAGGAGAAGAAACATCGCCTGATTGCTTTCTGCTCGGGTTATGTGCTCAGGGAAGGGCGGCAGCAGCAGCCCACTCGGTGAGCGGGTGTCGAGGAAGACCCCTGACCCGCTTTTCCTGAATCCAGAGCCGGCTGCAGCGCTTATGCCTATTTCTCCAAACAAGTGCTGTTTTTAATAATGTACTTCAAAGTTTTACCCCTTTCAAGCAGTAGTTAGTAAAAGAGGATACATTGGTTCTACTTTTATTTCAAGGACATTTTGATTCATCAAGCAGAAGTGGAATGTGATGTAAAAGTGTAGGTTTATTTCCTTAGTGCTGGTGAATCGCTTCTGATGAAGTACTGCTTAAAGTAATTTTCTATGTAAATAGTATGGTGTGATTTAAAAATACAGTTCAGAAATAGGTACAGTTTCCCTGTGTGAGTTGAAGTATCTTAGCTGTGGTTGTGGTAAGTTTGGTCACGTTTATCACGTGGTTGAAAAGGAAAATAATTTGTGGGGAGAAAAAGAGGATGTAAAGAGATCTTAAAACATGGGGAACACTTGAACTTATGATGATGCCAAGTACTTGTGGCTTTAAGGAAATAAAAAGTGAAATATGAACAAAGAAAATATATAAGAGGTCATTGAGGTATTTGGGGGGCTGTGTTCATAGAAATTCTTAACATTGTGAGCAGCATATATAGGTTTGAAGTAAAAATTTCTCAAGCTGATTCTTGCCGCTTCTGTCCTCTGAGGCTGTCTGTGGATATTTCAGCACCTGTGCTGTATGCTTAGCACTGTGCCGGGAGCCGTGGGAGGTAGGGGAACCCTTAGCTGTTGTCTGCGTTTGCAGGGAGTTTATAGCACAGTTAAGGATGGCAGATAGAGTTCAGACAAGTGCCTATGCCAGCATCTCTCTCAAGGCCTAACTGAACAGTACGGACAAACAAGTGGCCCCGAGGGAGAGGCCACTGTGAGGCAGAGTCATCTAGGGAGGCCTTCCAGACTAGGGGAGGTCTTTACAATGTTGACAGGAGGTAAGGGAGACTCTCTTGAATGTTTTTACTCTCTTTTTTCATGGAAAATATTTTCAAGAAATGACTTAAAAACTGAGAATTTTAGCCAGAAATGTCCTGGCATCATTAGTAGATCTGTATCAGTGTTCTCAGATTGGAGGTAATTTCGTGTCTCTCCCAGCCCCAACTCTGGGGACATTTGACCGTGCAATAGGCACTTGGTGGCTACAAGGAGAGGTTCACAGGACTGTGCCCATCACCGCCGTGCACACACAACAAAGCCTCAAGTATCAGTAGTGCTGAGATGTTGGAAGACTTGTCCACCTGTACTCGAAGGACAGCAAAGGGACAGTGAGTCCTGACCACCTGGGCTGCCACTAGTTTTATGTGACCAGTGCCTCCCGGAGTTATGGGACTGGGCTGGCATTAGATAATGAGAAACATTAAAGTGGTATGTGATTCAGTCTGAGTTTAGTTCATTTGGAATCACTCTAAACCAGGAATATACTAAAACACAGGTGGCAAACACAAGGCCTGCAGGCTGAATCCAGCCCTCCACCTTGTTTCTACCCGGCGGCAGCACCGAGCTCCTTGCCCCTAGTTAAGGAGTAGTTACATTTATATTTGGCCCTGAAATTATATTTGGCCCTTTGAAGGCAACCACGAGGCTGACGTGGCCCCCGGTAAAAATGAGTTTGACACCCCTATAGTAAAAGATTACTGGTAAAAGAGAACTATATGTCTATAAAAGACTTTTTTTTTAACGTTTGACCCAAGTTTGTGTCAATACAGTATTTGCATGTTAAGCATTGACTGTCTCAACATTTGTTCTTTACCTGTTACCTCTGGGCTTAATGGAAAGAGTTAGGAATTTAGAATCAGAGAGATCTGGATTTCATGTTCAGGTTCTAGTTATGTGACCTTGGGACAAGTTATTTCTCTCTCAGTGATAGTTTACTCTGTGAAAAGGAATAATAAAATAAATCCTCTGTAAAACTAGAGGAGGTAAATGTTGGTTTCTACTTGTGTGTATTTGTGTGCAGAAGGCTTACTTTGGTTGTGGAGAGGGTTAAAGACACAGTGTACGCTTGGCACCGAGAATGCTACTTGCACACACAGGGCGGGGCAAAGCAGATCTGCAGTTGTGGGTACGCGAAACAGCTTATTCTTGTACTATTACTACTTACTGTATTTTCCGTATGAACAACTGTAAGCCTGCTTTTACCCCAGCCTGTAGTTAGTCCTCAGTAAATGTTAGCTATTGTGGTTATTAACCCTTCCAACAGTTCTGCAAGGTAAGTGTTGTCACACCCTTGCGTGCATGTAGAACCTGAGGTACAGAGAGGGCGTGACTTGGGTAAGACCGCACCATAACTAGACCGAGGATTCAAACCCATGCCTTCATTTATCTTCAGACTTGTAGGCTTATCATATTGCTTTGATTAAATAGCGGAAAAGAGCAGAAAAATGAGAAGGAAAAAATGCTTTTTTTAAGAACGACTTTGACGTTTCCCCATACTAAATTTCCTTTGCCTAGGTTGTTGGTTACCTGGACGCCTCACAGGACGCAGGGCAGACTTGCTCTGTGAGGCGAACTTGGTTCTAAAACAGCAGTGTGCCTTCAGATTGGTAAAGAGATAAGCACACAATTTCATGTATTTCAAGAACAATTTAAACTTTTATTTAGAAATAAATGTCAAAAGCTCCTTCCAAGGTTTGAGAATCTCTTATTTTAAATCTGTATTCTAGAGGCTATAGTTTTGTTTCTGACACTTGTGAAGAATTCTAATGCTAATGCTAATGACCAGTGCCACTGGATTCTTTTTTCAGCGCACTGTCATTTTTATCTATTGTTCCACTGGTGCCAATTTACTAGGCTGCTGAAACTGAATTACATGTCTTTAAAGCCAGAGTCTGATATACTTACAATGCCTGTCAGAGTAATTTACTTAACAGCTTCCTCTTTCTGCAGCTCTGAAGTTCTAGAAGAATCAGTTGAGTAGGTGGATTAATTTATTCCTTCTACGTCTAGTATTTTGTGGCATCAATAGCACCAGAGACACTACAGCTAATTTTAAGAACTATCGACTAACTAGGGATATTTCGGTGCCCTGAATCCTGTGGAGAAAAATCTGGCCAACAAGGGAAGATCTATGCAGCCCCTTTCTACAGGAAGCGCAGTCTCACGGGGGTGCACACGGGCAGAATTTTGCTAAACATCAAACTAAGCAAAGCTGAGAGTTTCTTTAAAATTGTAAATGTATGAAGTAAAATCCAAGATTTTTGAACGACATTAATGTACAAGCAGTCCACTTTGGATAAACAAAAATGAATTGTTTACTAATTGTGAAAATTTACATGTTTCTAACTTCCTTAAAATATAAGCAGTAGGAACACGGCGAACTCCCAGTTAACTAAATCCTCCTTTGTTTGTAAGGAAATGCCGAGCAAAAGTCCTTCCAGCCTATCTTAATTAGCCCAGAACCTGATTATAAGCTCAGTCTTCTGTGAACCTTAAAAGGATTCTGAAATTTAAGGTTCTTGTTTTTCTCTCTATTAAGGAATTTTTTTTAATATGCAGTCCCAGCTAACTCAAACTTACTGTGGAGAGAAGATAATGCCTCTTTACTTTATAAAGTCACAAACTTCTGGAGCAGAATGGACTTTACCAACCACGCATAGCAACCCTCTTACTTTACAGGACAGAAAATGAAGGCGCAGAAAGGCTGATTAATTTGTGCAGGATGGCACGGGTGGGCAGAGCCAGGACTGAAAGCCAGACTTGCTGACCTGGCCCAGTTCTCTCCCCCCTATTCTGACTTCTTCATAATTTTGAAAAATTGAGGCTCTCATTTTTTTTATTGTGGTAAAATACATTTAGGACATAATTGTTAAATTGAAAACAAATCTCTTTGCAAAAAAAGGCAGAGCAACTGTATAGCATAAACAATAGAAGAAATCTCTTTGAATAGGTAAACACATGAACATGAAGTGAAGTCAGAACGTACACAAAGGTTTACAATGTACTGGACAGGTCCAGCTCCCTCTCTCTAACTCCTGCCATCCCAGTCCCCTCCTCAGAGATGGCCACTGTGAAGAATGCGGCATTTTAAGTGGACTGCGTGCCCTAGCTGACGTTATGGCCTCACTCTTCGTGGATTGCAGGCTGGCCTGCCAAGTTTAGGTCATGCGCAGCAGAGGAGAAACATAAGCTGTGGAATTGGAATATGGAGAGATTTGTGAATTGGATTCAAAAATTACCCTAAATCCAAGTTATTTCCAGTAATAGAAGTAGGTGCCCTCTTACAGCACTACTCTGTTACTCAGATAATGATGTCTTCTGTACAAAGAGCCTGAAGTGTCTTGTAAGAGCCCTCATGTATCCTCATGACATGTGAAATCCCTGCCCGAGTATTGCATAATTGCATGTAACTGCTGTGAGGTCTATAGCACATTGGCCAAAGAAAAAAAAAGAATTGTGTTAATGTTTGAATTAACCTCCCCAGTGTCTGTGCAGCCGTCAGTGTGGGACACCACAAGCATCTGCTCCGCAGCCACTGAGCCTCCTCGGCCTCCCTCAGTGAGAAACCTCAGTGCCTGGTCCCTGGGTGGGCACACCCAGGCATTTGGCCTGGAGAGTTCTAGCAGGGTGAGCAAGTCGAGTGAGGATGTGAAACGGGGCTCCAGGAGTGTACATGCACCCGTGACCCTGCTGCCACAGCTGAGGTTATAGAGCAGCAATAGCAGCTGGGCAGCAGCGGGCTTTCAGAACTGAAAGCTTAGGTTCTGGGTTGATAGCCTCAGGCAGTGGGGAGGCTAGGCTGCTGCCCCCGTGGTGAGAGGTCGGGCTGGAGCAAGCTGCAGCTCTGGACCCAGGGTCCCACAAATGGGCTTCCCCCAATTTTAAAAGGCAAATCTCCCCCAGCAAAAGGGAAGAGGACTGAGACTGCAGGCGGTTCTCTTTGGTACCTCTGTGTGACTGAGCATCTGCCAACAGGTTTCAGCTGGTGGGGAAGTTTGGCGGTGGCTTAGAGATGAGTCTGGGTTCAGTAAGAGATAGGGAGAGGAAAGGCGAGGTGGGAGGAGGGTGTCTTTTTGAGAGAGTTTTTTGACTTCTGTACTGTTAGACTCCTGAAATGTGGGTTTCGTGTTCTGCTCTGCAGCAGTGTTTTGTTATGTTTTGTTTTCAGTTTCCCTGTTCCTAAGACTCTCCTAGAGGACACGATAAAAGTTCCAATTCCTCGACCTGTGTCCCAGAGATTCCGCCTCAGTCTGAAGTAGGGGGCGTACTGTCTACTGAATACTGGGGCAGTTTTAAGAAGTGTCTAGGTCCCTTTAGGGAACACTGTCAGATCAGGGCTGGGACCTTTACTGTCATCAGTTCTAGATGTTCCGCTCTGCATTTGTCCTCGGTTGTAAATACAGATACTGAGAGTATTGGGAGCCTTCACTGAGAGTGGCCCATTTACAAGTTCTGTCCAGCAAGTATCCAGCCATGTACTATGAAGAATAGAGACCTTTATTGAAGATACAAGAAACATTGTACATAGGGCAGTAACACCTCAGCCCCTTCAAAGTATGCACTTGGGACCTCACATAGTTCTCTCAATTGCCATCAGCTGCCATGTCATATTTTCCTGAGTCTCAAGGGTCAGAAATCTCTTCCTTTTCAAAGGTGATTTTAGTTTTGGGAAAAGCCAGAAGTCACAGGGCACCAAATCTGGGCTGTAGGGGGGCTGAGTCACCTGCGCAATTTGACGTTTTCCTAAAAAACTCTGCACGAGACATGATGCATGAGCAGGCGCATTGTTGTGATGAAGCTGCCAGTCACCAGGTGCCCACAGCTGTGGCCTTCTGAATCATCTGAATAGTTTCCTCGGAGGACTATTCAAACTTACCACAAAATTTGATGCAGATTCGTTGCTTTACTCATTTTGAATGTGGCGTCCCCACAGTGAGCATGTTCACTGAGTGGCATCTACTGCCCCCACTAACTAGTAGAGGGAAGTCGTCATTGTTCACGCATGCGCATTCCAGTCCACTCTCCTTGGCTGCCAGGTTACACTGATGTGCAAACTATTCTTGTTATATTAACAATGGCTGGACTTTTTCCGGACAGACCTTGTATATCAAAATTAGAGCTTTATTTCAAAAAAGCATGCATGTTCCTCTTCCATTTAAAACACTGAAATATTATTAGTTCATAGTGACTATCGATGCTGTTAATCTTTGCACATAGAACTGAGTGGCATTTTATTTGTTCTAATGATCCTGCCATTGTAACAAATACTCTGATATTTTAAAATCATCCAGAATTTAGAGAGTGTGGTAATTGGTAGAAATTATGTTTTATAGTTAGAACTATTGTAAGGAGAAAGTGGCCATTGTTTCTTCATTGCAGTCATTTCCACAATTTAAAATGTAAATTAAAAACTTCAGGGATTGCATTTTTCCTTTTCAGATAGGAACCAAGGCTTTAGCCTTCTCAGCTCACTGGCTGGAGCAAACCATAGCATCGCATCAGCAGACCCCTGTCACTCACAGGTAAATGTTTTTCCTTGATCTTTTCTCCTCCTTGACTTTAATTTCTGCCAGTAAGTATGGATCTTTATACCATTTATCATTTTTTTCTTTCCATTTAAGAAGTGATGGAATATTAAAAATAGATAAAAGGAGAACCTAAAAGAGTCCTCTTGTGCCTCATGCCTGTTGTGAGAAGCGGGCTTTAGCATCTGGTCAGTGAGCCCTTCCAGGATGTTTGCAGTTGGGGTGGTTTCATGTTTTCTTGCTAGGTTGCTTTTCAAAAAGTGCTAGGGTTTCCTTTAGGCATAAAGTTGCCTCCAGATCTTTAAATATAAAGTGAAATCACAGTTCTTTTTCAGTACTTCCCATGTACAAGGCCCTGTACAAATCTGAGGCAGGACCCTTGCCCTCAGGGAGCCTGTCGGACTGATTTCAGCACTCTCTCCTGCAGGACTTCGGGCCAGATCTGCCCTGGTCGGTGTGCTGGAGGCAAGGGCACGCAGACGGCGCTGCACCGGCTGTCCAGGCACCTTTCCCATCGGTCTGAGCTGTTGGTGTTAGGGTCATGTTCGTTTCCATATTTCAAATAAGGCATGGATCTTAAGCACAACAGACAATGTGTTTTAATAGTCAGTAGCAAAATCATGGCACTTTATAATTTTTCCTTGAGGAAAAGTACTCCTGCGTTAGTGAATTTTTAGCCGTTTTGTTTTTTTTATGTGATGTTCAACCTTTTCCCATCTCCCCTGTCTCTAGCTCCTCCTGCTGCTTCTCTAAGGCAGCCAGGGGGTGGAGGCGTGAGCCTTTGGGGCTTAGTTCTGAAGTAGCCTGCTGTTGAATTGTTGCTTGTGTGTATTGTCCTCAGCAGCAGCCCTGTTTGCCAGCAGCAGATAGGACTGAGTCCCTCTTGGATCATCGGGGTGGTGCAGCGAACGCAGCAGATGCTCAGGTTGACAGCATTGTGGGTAAGTTCCTCCTTTGGCTGCCAAGAGGCAGCTCTGTGGAACTTGGAATAGTCAATGTATCAGGGGATGAATCATCCAGGGGGAAATCGACTTAATATATAGACAAGGGAAGAAAATGTGAGCCTTTCAATGGCTGTCAGAAAAAGGAGGGGGGATAAATACATTGCAGGTCTGTGGGTATCATTTTTCTCTCGGATTCTCTTAGCAGGATCTTGATTCAGATTGTCTTAGCTAAAGTAGTGAGAACCAGGCAGTGAAACAGCTTCATATATCTGTATTCCACAGTTTTGTCATAGTTTTGGGTTGGCCAAAAAGTCCATTTAGTTTTTTTCTGTAAAGTAAAAGACTCATTTTTCATTTTTACCAATAACTTCATTATTTGGATATTTTAAGCATGTCAACTCTCTCCCACATGGTAGAACGTTGGCTGTTCTCAGTTAATGTCTCAGTTTGATCGCTGTCAACTTCAAGTGGTCTACCTGACTGTGGATGGAGCCTTGTCCAGAGAGACATCTCTAGCATGAAACTTTGCAGACTACTTTCGACACTTTCAATCAGTCACAGCACCTTCTCCGTACACTGCACAAATCTTTGTATGCGATTCAGTTGCATTTTTACCTTTCTGAAAATAATAAAGCATAATATGCTGAAAATGTTGCATATTTTCTTCCAAATTCAATATTAAAATGGCTGCACAAAAATTCACCCATTCTGATAAATGCACGCTGACGTGACAGCTGTCACAACACAGTCTAACGGAATCTTCTGAGTGAGGTTAAAGGCAACTAAGGGCTACTAGAGCCATCGTGTGGGAAAGGCCAAACGAACTTTTTGGTCAACCCAATATTTAACAGTAGTCAGAATTGATGATAACAAGAATAATATAATTTTATAAGCCCTTTCACATCCTTTTAAAGTTATTTTATAGCCACTTTCTCATTTGATAGTGAAGTTGGGTGGAGAAGTTATTTTACGGAAACGACCGCGAGGCCCAGCGCGGTTCAGTAGGCTGTCCGAAGGCACCCAGACAGGTCCTGGGACTGAGGCTGGAGTCCGGTCTGTTGCCCCAAAGCCAGAAGGCCCAGGAGCGTCATTATAAGTGTTGTTTTGTTAGGGAGCTGTGGACATCTTGACTCCCTCGTTATGCCACAGAGGGCCCTGTGCAGTAATACATGTTTAAAAGCACTTTCCCCTTGATAACAAGATAATCCACCTACAAAACCCAAGGGATTGTCTATAGAAACATAGTAAGAAGAACAAAAAAATATATATAATCTCTTTTCTCTCTAGTTTAAGGTCAGTCTTGTCCTTTTGTTTGAATCCTTCCTGTAGGCTTTATAAAACTGAGGTGTAATTGACATACAATATTTTATTAGTTTCAGCTGGCTTTTAAACCTGCCAGAGTCCCTTTTATGAAAATAAACCATTAACCACATTGAAGGAGGTAGTTAAGACAAGAACTAACCTTAAGTAAGTTGGGAAAACAGGATTCTGACTGGATATCATAGGGCTAAAAACAAAAAGAACTGATAAAAAGTACTGCACTTTACCTAATAAATTTGATTCTAAAATTATATGTATTTACATATATTATGGTTGAAAAATTAAGAAAATACAGTGTAAAGAGAGCTAGGTTTTCTCACTGTCAGAGAAGTTACAAGTAAGGAAAGAGAAGGTTGGGATGAGCTCTTTGGTACTAGACTGAAATGGGAGGTATCAGTATGAACACATGGTTTTTAAAACTGTATATATAGTTAGAGCAATAGAGAAATACATATGTGTGTATGCAGGCATTCGTACATATGTGTATTTCCTAGATCTACCCACTGAGAGGGCCTAGAAGCAGCAGTAGTTTAATAGCAGTGGACATACTTAGCCCTTGGGTCTTGGTCTCCAAATACTATTCTCTAAAAACGTGCCAGGGCTGTTTGGAGAAGTGATGATTCCAGGGCGAGGGCAGAAGAAAAGGCAGAATGAACCTGGAGCGTCTTGTGGTACCAGAAAGTAAGAAAGTGCTCAGGAAGACTGGGGAGCCCTGGCTGGTGTGGCTCAGAGGACTGCGTGCTGGCCTGCGAACCAGAGGGTTTCTGGTTTGGTTCCCGGTCCGGCCAGATGGCTGGGTTGGGGCCAGGCCCCGGGGGGGGGGGGGGGGGGGGGGGGGGGGGGCGCACGAGAGGCAGTCACACGTTGGTGTTTAACTCCCTCTCTCCTCCCTCTAAAAATAAATAAAATAAAATAAAAAGAATGGGGACATATTGAAACGGCAGAGGAAACAACCTGCAAGAGCTAAAGCAGAAATAATTTGACTAGCAAACTAAACTAACGCAGCATTGGGTTATAACCCATAGAATAAAATAAATATTTATGCAAACATGCTACTATTAATAAACAATTAACAAAACAATAACTGGGAAAGAAAGGGTTTCTTTTCCTTACAGAAGGATTTCAATTAGTCAATGTGGAACAAACAAGGGAACTAGAAAGTCACCATTGAGTCACACGCCACAGTGGTAGTTCTCATAGGCCAGGTCCATTGATGGGCATTGAAATTAGTAGACGAAAATTTGAGAATAAACATGTTTGCATAGTCTAAAAGTATTTCTCTCAAGATACTTACTTATTAAAAGGAGGAAATAGTAACTTCATGCCAGAACCTGGCAGATACTGCTTCAAGTGCTGGAGACTCTCACCGGAAGTAAGACACGCCGACATCATCCCCCCTGCCGCGCGCTGAGCGGGCGCTCAGTTTCGTTCTGTTTTTGCCAAAAGCAGATGACCTTGATCTAATAGTAAGAACACATCAGGCAGACGCAAACTGAGGGACAGTGCACAAGTAACCAACCAGGGCTCTTCAAAAGTGTTTAGTCGTAAAAGGTGCGGAAAGACTAAGGAAGTGTCACGAGTTGCAGAAGACTGAGGGGTTGACAGCTCATAGTGGGGTCGCGGAGCGGAGAAGAGGGCCCGAGAGGAGAAGCAGGTGCGGTCTGAGCAGAGTCCGTGGTTTAGTTTGCAGCACTGCGCCGTCCTTGCCTTCTGGACGCTTATAATTATGATGTGGTTATGTCGGATGTTAACATCAAGAGAAGGTGGATGAAGGGCATATACTATTTTTGTAACTTTTTTGTAAGACTAATTATTTCAAAAAAACTTTTTAAAGTTTTATTTACTTAGTTTTAGAGAGAGGGGAAGGGAGGGAGGAATAGAGGAAGAGAAACATCAATGTGTGGTTGCCTCTCACATGGCCCCCACTGGGGACCTGGCCCCCAACCCAGGCATATGCCCTGACTGGGCATCAAATTGATGACCCCTTGGTGTGCAGCCCATATTCAATCCACTGAGCTACACCAGCCAGAGCTCAAAAAATTGTTTTAAAAAGGCAAAACTAAACCAACAGAAGTAAAAACTTCAACTCCATGCTCTTCCCCTTTCTCTGCTATACTTACTCCATTCCTCACCTCCATTCACTCCTCAGTGCACTCCCGTCTAACTTTGGCCTTCAGTTCTCACCAGCTCAGCTCCCCAACAGCCTCCGGACCACAGAATCTAGGAGACGGCTTCCATCTCTCACCTGGTCTCTGGGCAGCACTCGGTGCCATGGACCGATCCCTTCTGAAACTTTGTCTTCTCTTGACTCACCCAGCACATCCTAGAGTTGGGTGATTTTCCTACTTCTCTGATATTCCTTCTTTCTTTGGAAGATGACTCTTTTTTACCTAGTCTTTACATATTGCCATTCCTCGGTGCTCCACGGAAACTCCTCTTCCAAATCTATATTTAAGCACGAAGTGATTCTGTCCATGCTCAAAGTTCAGTTATCATGTACACACAGGGAGATCACAAATTTTTATCTCTGGCCCTGTATGCTAACTGCCAACACGACATGCCCATTGAGCTAAAGCAAATTTATTAACCAAAGTGTATTTTAACACCAAAGTATCTATTTGACATTGTAGAGGCAAAGGAGTGTAAGTCGTCGTCTGTCTTCAAGGGGCTTACAGTCTTAAAGTGCAGACATCGGCCTAATGTAATGGTTAAGGTCGTGGGCCTGGGTCCTGGACAACTGTGTTCAAATCGTGGCTCTACCACTAGCAATGAGATGGCCTTGAATAAGTTCTCTAGCCTCCGTGGGCCTCAGTTTCCCCTTCTGTAGTATTGGGGCTGACAAATCTTCCAGTGTGCTGTGGCAAAAGTGAAATGGAACGGTGTAAGTTAAAGCACTCCGTGGTGCAGACACAAAGCAAACCCTCTTACTGTAGTAGCATTTCTCACAGTAGTGGTGGGGAGGTGTCGGAACACAAACTCACATACGTGGGTGCCAGGGCGGTTCCCTAAACACCAGGTGTGGGCCGCATCCTCCCCAAAGGGAGGAGGCCTGCGAGCTGGCCCAATCAGGGAGGGCGTCCACAGGTGGTCATCCTGGAGGGACAGATGAGTTAAAAATTCTGATTAAGAACAAGTTTTGATAATGAGGCAACATGCTATGGTGGAAATAGTAAAGGATTTGTAGCAGGAAAACAGGAATTTAAATCTGGTTTACCTCTGGATAGTCGTGATTTTAAATGAGGTCACTTTTAAACCCAGGTTTCTTCATGTGTAAATTGTGGGCAGCGGTATCTGCTCTAACCGCCTTATATGGTCGTCAGTAATAAATGTGAGAATACTTGATGTACAGTAGGGTATACATTTCAGGCATTTATTGCTGAATCAGTGCACATTAGTGGGGAGTGTGGCCCAGAGAGTTGGGAACACCTAAGTCTGAATCCAAGGTCACACGTACGGGCTGTGACCTTCAGCAAGTCACTCCGACACAGAGCTCTGGTTTCCTCATCTCAGAAACGGAACCGTAGGCCTTGCCCATGTCGTACTGGTCATCTGGGAGGGCCCACTAGTGGCCAGACGGGGTCAAGGACCATGAGCCGTGAAGCTGGTACACAGCACTCGTTCAGCGGCAGCTTTCATCAAAGCCAGGATTGATTGCCTTTGGATTCTGCGTGTTTAGCACATGTATAAATAACCTGTGACAATGTGACGAATCCTTATTTCAGATCCCATGTTAGATCTGGATATTCAAGAATTGGCCAGTCTTACTACGGCCGGAGGAGATTTGGAGAATTTTGAAAGACTGTTTTCAAAGTTAAAGGAAATGAAAGGTAATCGGACCCATTGTGTCTAACGTGTTCCCACACTGATACTCCTTGGTTTTGCATTGGGGGCTTTGCCTTGTAACTGTCGGTTAGATTCTGCGCTGTGGTCTCAGCTGTCTGGAGGAACTCAGCTGCTGGGAGTCTGTGCCGTCCTCTGGTGGTAAAAACTCCCGGGGAAGCTTTTCCTCTCCCTTGATTCTCTTTCCTCGTACTTTCCCTTCTTCTCTTGCCTGTTTCTTTCCGTGAGTCTCGTTAAAGTGGAATCAGCGAGACCCCTCCCGATTCACTCACTTCACTCCCGTCGGGAGAGTGTGGAAGACAGACTTCCTGACAGCTGTAATGACCACGCCGTAAATATACCTTCGAAACCCATCTCCCCTCCTCTAGTGTTAGAACGTCCAAACACTCCAGATTCTCTTGTGCTATTAGACCAATTTCTTAAGATATATTTTCCCCCTAGACAAGGCTGCGACGCTTCCTCACGAGCAAAGAAAGTTGCATGCAGAAAAGGTGAGACAATCAGTCAGGTATTTATTGAGTACCTACGAAAGGTCCAGTGCTATTAGAATGGTGGCACTTATTTATTAATTATATAGACATTTTTACTTCTGAAGTGTCTTGGTGTGAACTTCTCATTGGATTTTAACATAACTAATTGAATATTTATACAGTAGTAACTTAGTTGCTGCAGTCACACCAAGACTTTTCAAATGCATGTTGAGCGACATGGAACTTTTCATTGAGATGCAGGACGTTAGCCTTCCTGCCTGTTGGGCTGGAAAACTCTTAGTTGTTCTGTTTTATTTTGTTCTGTTTTGTTATTACCAGTGCAGCACATGTTCTTGGCAGGAAACTTTTGTTTGTGGTATTCTATTGTATGAACGTGTCATAATTTATCCGGTTCCCCTTTGGACAGTGAGGTCACATATGTGCATTTTTTCTTCTATAAATAGTGAGGCTGCGTGCACTCACACATCACCAATTTGTATGACTCTTTGTATCCTGACTAGAAATCCCTAGAAGTGGAGCGCCTGGGTCAGGGTAGTCAAGGGTTTTGATATATGTTGCCAGAGGGCTGGAGGGCGAGGTATAGAATTTTAGGTCTTAGTCGGTTCAAAATATGACATGAAATGAGGTGAAATTTAGCTGTTGGCTAAAATCTGTTGCACGTTTCTTTCCACAGGTTGCCAAAGCCTTCTGGATGGCAATTGGGGGAGACAGAGATGAAATTGAAGGCCTCTCATCTGATGAAGAACACTAAATTATTCGTGTAGGGTTTGACTAACAAAGATGCTCTGCCTGAGGTCCTGCCCTGCCCCACCCAGTTGTGTTTTGCTGAACTTCCCACCATTGCGTTGGCCGCCTCACTCGTTTCCCCTTGACTTTAGTTTTCAGTAGAGGGTTAAGGAGAAAGCTTTCCTCCCTCGGTGTATTATAAGGCAGTGAGGAGTATAACCACAGTAAGGACTGAGAATTTTTCAAATACACTTTTTTCTAGAGACGGGAGTGGAATGAGAGGCTCAAAGGTCTGTGTGGTTTGCCCACGTTGAAGAAGAAAACCACCCAGCCATCCTTAGTCAGCCTTTTAGTGACGTGCCCGTGCTCACACTCGATTCCTGCAGACAGGGAGAGTGTGCCCCCTCTCCCGGGGGTTCTGGGTTTTCTGCCTCCAGGAGCTCACTGCTCTGGGCTTCGGTGCTTTGGGTGGGAAGAATGGAAGCAGCTGCTGATGTGATTTGTGCTGTAGTGTAGGTGGGGCCTGTGAGCGGCCCTCAGGTTAGTCTCCAGCTAAAAAAAAAAAATTGCTTCTGGGCATTTCAATGAAAATACAGTGTTCAAGCTCACATTAGAAAGTGTTGAGAAGCCAGTGGGAATTTCTAGACCATAGTAAGTGAGGCAAAGCTTTCCTACTCTGGGAGGCGTAAAACAGACCCCTTTATCAAGTTGCTGGGGGAGGGAGGGGTTGTCTGTGTCAGAGGCAGAGGAACTTAAATCCCTAAATGGGCCATTGAAAGAGTGTGTGGTCACATACTAAGATTTTAGCATTAGTGTTATGAAGAAACTCTTCTTTCTTGAGTTCTCTTGAGATGTCAGAGGTGTGTTGTCACACTTTATACCCTCAAGAGAAGGCAAGTTTCTTCCTCCTTTCCGGAAGACAGATCACTGCCAAGAATAGTGACACTAAGGAGCGAGTGAGGTGGGAAAGGATTTGAGTTTGAGTACCTTGTGTTACTTCCCGGGCTGCGTGGGTCAGCCCCAGGGGAGCTGCCCGCCAAAGGGAAAGTTCCTGAAGGAGCAGTGGAAATACAGCAAATAAACTGTCACCAGAGTGGTCTCCGCCATGGCTGTGAGCGGTGCAGCACACCAGAGCTGGACGGTGCTTGCATGTGGGCTGGGAACTGCTCTTGGGCTGGTGCGCTCACTCGCAGAAACTGGTTCCAACTCCTCTGTGTACATCTTCCAGGCACCGCGGAGCAAGAGGCAGACGGCAGGGGGAAGGGTGGCTCAAGTGCCGGGCCAGGACGACCACAGGAGGGAAGGTTTCAGTGGTGGGAGCATTCAGGACCACAGGAGGGAAGGTTTCAGTGGTGGGGGCATTCAGGAAGGGCCGTTTCAGGGAACCGGGGGCGGGGGGGGGTGGGTGGGTGCAGGGAGTGTCTTGCTCGGTGGCTTTTTTTTTTTTTCCCTATTCTGAAGGATTATTGAGTCTGTAGTTTAACACCATTCCATCAGTGTTTCTTTGGAATGGCTGCGCCAACCATTCATTAGGAATATAAGGGAGGTTGGCTCCCTGTTGCAAAATGAAAGGTGGAACATGCTTTTCTTAAAACATGAGAGGTTTCAGGTAATACATTAGGATCACTTGGTTACTGAAAACAGATCAGAAAAAGCTGTGAACTTGATTCTGTGGCTTAAACAAGCCAGATGATTAAAATGTGATTTGTTTATAAAGCCTGTTCATGTGTGTTGTTATGACTTTGTTGTCATTTAGTAGAGGATTTGTGTGAAGGAAACCTCTCTTCCTTCACTGGATTAGGCATATGGGCAAAGCAGCCCCTTCCAGTGGAAATACGGAATAAAAGTATCCAGTGGTATCTACTAAAGACCCAGGGGAAGAAGAGTGATCATGAGCTAATAGTGCAATAAAAGTTAAAATCTATCTAAAGTAATCTCCGTACGTGCTATCACAAGTTACTATGAGCTATCCTTCTGGGATTTAAAATGAGACTTGGCTCTGCCCGCCCCCCTCCTCCAACGTTTCTCTATTTGTGTCACACACTACCTGGCACATAGTAGGCCCTTAGTTTTGGTTTGTATTTTTATTTGATAGTTTGATGAATATGATCACAAATTTTGAAGGTCTATGGGTGTTGGAAGGTAGGGAGAGACAAGAATAAACTTTTTTCCCTGAGAAAATCATGTGTTATGTAATAATTTTAGAGTAATGAAGACATAGATATTTTTATAACTTTAAAATATGTTATCCTGCCAGAGTATGAGGAGATTGACAGAACCAGTTTGCTTGCTCTCTATTTATAGAACTTGGCCCCATCTAATTCAGAGAAGTGGAGATTCAGGGAAGCTAGACTTAGATGGCTGAGTAATATGGAGTGTGATTCAAGGACCGTGGAGCGTGTAAGGCCATTACTGCAACTCATAACACTCGAAATGTGATATACAGCCAGTGTGAAGTTCCCGTTGCAGAGAGGTGGGGATAAACATGTTTGCCGTGGCAGATGTCGGATCCCCTTAACCTTGGACTAGTCTCTTAACAGTGACCACAGAGAGGGCACGCGGAGTGCCCCTGGCCCTGCCTTGGCTGGCCATGGAAAAACAATCTTAGAAGAATCACTGTCTAAGGGTAAGATGAGAGCTCCATGAACTATTCTGAGCTTGAGTGTTTGCTGATGCAAGGCTAAATTTAGCAAACACGTGTCTAGTGTGGTCAGAGGTCCTGATTCATTGAACTCTCTGATTGATGGAGACAGAGTTCCAGAGAATGCTGTAATGAGTTAGAGTTGCCTTTCACTGCCCCCCCCATTTAAAAATAGATTAAGACAATTTAGCTACAGCATTCTGTCATTAGATATTAAATTTTGTATTCAAGCAGTGTAGGTGGAGAAAGTGTAAAAAAATCTAGCCAAGTGTACCCACCTTAGTACAGATTGGCTTGAAAGCAACACCCTGTTAACTTCCCCATAATTTGAATGTTTCATAAAAGTAGCATGCTGACTGTGCCGGGCAAAGTCTAGTTTTGATTTAGATTCTAGGTTTAGTTTAGTGATACATGCTTGCACCTTTGGCATATAAGGTCTTGTAGAAAGGGCCTTAGAAATTCTCTAAGTTTTATATTTTGGGCAGTTCCCATGTGCCTGTTAAGTACGTGTTACAGTTCTAGTAGAAAGGTGGCGTGCTCTTTTCCCAGGTGTTACTGATTTGCAGAACAGAATTCGTAGAGGTAACAGCAACGGTGTGGGCCTTTTGCTGGCATCCCACTGAGTCACACTGTAGCCCTTACACTTTTACTTTGTTTCCGGTTGGAAAGTACTTATTCAAAACCTGGACTTAATTGCTGTTACTGCACCTTTGGAACACAGGTTTGGCCAGAAGAAAACCCCTTTTTTTCTCTAGACCTTTTTAGTATCTGTGTGTATATGTGGATTGACTCAAATACTCTCTCCCCGTAACTACAGACTTGGGAGGCACAAAAGTCCCCTGCAGCAGTTCATGACCAGCCTCCCTGGGTCGCTCCTATAAAGAGTGTGGACAATCATTGTCTCTCCCCCTTCCCTTATCAACCAGGTGGCTTTAGTGCTACAAAAACTCGGGGCTCAGTGAGGCCTGGGGTAGGAGCGGTCTGAAAACGGCAGCGTAATTTCAGAGAGAAAAAGAGTCTCTTGGTCTGAGCCCAAGGATTTGGTCTGCAGCAGTCCTGCTGCTCTGGGAAATTCTCAGGAAGTCATAAATGGAGAAGTTAGAAGGTCTCAAAGGTGAGAAAAAGCAACTAACCTGTTTCTCTAACCTGCTGGAGCAAGGATCCAGGGTCCAGCCAACACGGTGGGGGCTGTCTTGGTGCCAAGCTGTGCCGGTTGCGGCAGAGGCTGCACACCTGGCGAGGATGTGGAGTCTGCTCTAGGAGCTCAGCGCCCAGCTTGGGTGGGAGGAGGGGACAAGGAAGGTAAGGGCCCCAAGACAGGTTGTGGGCAGAATGTGACGAGCACCCTGAGCAGCCCCAGTTGCTGTGGGGAGGAAAGCGGAGAGGGTTGAGAGGAGCGTAACACGCACCTGGGAGCAGCAGTTCTCAAACTGGAGCCCACATTAGAGTCACCTGCAGGGCCCCGCCCCGGTTTCTGATTCAGGAGGTCTGGGGCAGGGCCTCAGCGTGCGTGTTTCTCGAGTCCCAAGTGATACTGATCTTGCTGGCCAGTGACCACACTTTGAGACCCTCAGACTTACAGGAAGTGATGCTTGAACTGAGCTGGAAGGGTAAGAATTTGGGGAGACAGGTGGAGGCAGGAAAATCCGTAGCGGAAGTCACGACACGAACAAAGGTACGGAGGTAGGGCAAGGGGTTCCGTGGGGAGAGCCCCAGCAGTCAGTCAGAGGAGTGAGGGTAGGTGAGGACGGAATGACGTTGGAAATGGCCTTGAGACCCTCCTTCGTGACCCCTGTGCTTACTCTGCAAGTTGAGGAGCCGAGAGGTTGGAGCAGAAAAGACATCTAACCATGCTCAGCTTCCAGGGAAGTCTGGTGGTTGCATTCGGCAGTGCCATTTGGTCAGCACCTTGTGCCTGGAGAGCTGTGTTGAGAAGGGTCTGGGGCTGAGAATGGATGCAGCACTGGGAGCGGTGCTTTTACCGTGGACAGAGGAACAGAGAATGGTGGTGGTTTTGTCCCGTATTTGCTGTCCCTGGACTAGAGGGAGACAGATGAGGAGAATGTTGGGCTAGCTGTGATAAAAAGTAACCAGGAACTGTATTTTGGTTGTATACCTTCAGCTATATCTACGGACTTAACTCTAGAACAGCACAATGGAAATGGATGCAAAAGACATTGCTGAGGTAGAATCTACTGGACAGGGGCTCTAACTGATTCATTTATTTAACAAAAATGTGTGGCAGCCAAAAGAAGTTGGAGGTATAAGAGTAAGATACAAACTGCTCAAGAAACTTGCAAAAAAAAAAAACAGCCTAGAGGAGGAGATGGTCATAGTTCACACACAGTTGAGAACGTGGTGGCAGACTCACAGAGGGCTTCCTGGAGGTGTCTGAAGTCGAAGCATTAGTGAAAGTTAGCCAGGTGAACTGCTGGTGCGTGTCACAGAGGCCGGGGCCTGGGGTGTTCACTGGGGAAGAGGGGCCAACGTTCCGAGCAGAGTCTAAGGAATATGTTATTTGTTCACAGGGTATAAGGCAGCCAGCTGTGAGAGCTAAATAGGGGCCAATGCTGAAGGTCCAGGGGTCCATGTTAAAGACCTAGAGTCTGTGCTGTGGCCGGGTGTGGGGGTGCATCAAAGGTCAGGTGTGTCCCTGGCGGTGGTGTGGGCAATGCATTTACAGGAAGGCAGGCTGGAGGCTGGGAGCGCGGTATGAGCTGGCACAGTTGTCTGTGTGCCAGAGGAGCTGCTGTGGAGGGCAGTGGCAATGGGAAACAGGGCGGACTGGATGTCGGGAGTGAGGGAGGGTGGACGGCTGTGAGCTCTGTGGCTATCGGGTGGGTAAATGGTTGAGCCAAACACTGGGCTGAAGGCCAAAGGAAAGAGCCATGGTTTAATAAGGGCACTGATGGGTTTGCTTTTTAAATTATGAGTTTGCGCCCTGGCCAGTGGGTTGAGCACTGGCCTGTGAACTGAAAGGTTGTCAGTTTGATTCCCCATCAGGCTACAGGCCTGGGTTGCCAGCCAGGTCCCCCAGCTGGAGACATGTGAGAGGCAACTGATCGATGTTTCTCTCACATCAGTTTCTCTCCCTCTATCTCCTTTTTTTAAAAAAATTAAAATTATGAGTTTGAAGTACTCGTGGCACCTCCAGGTACCAGTGGCCAACAGCTGCTGGCTGCAGGTCTGAAGCCTGTGATGGATATCTGGGCCGCAGACCCTGGTTTGGGAGTCATTTGCGTTTATGTGGCTTGCAGTCATGCAAGTAGGTGAGATCACTTGGGGAGGGTGTCAAGAGTACACACAGCGGCCTGGGAACACCAGCCCAGAAGGAGCAGGCAGAAGAAGGGAGGTGTGGGCCCAAGAGGAAGAGGGGGTTGTGTGCGAGGGCCAAGCGAGCCCGGCCATTCAGGGCATAGGGCCTTTCCAAAGGCAGGCTTGGTCCACAGGCAGCTGCAGCAGAGGTGATGGGGAGTAAGGAAAGGATGTGCATTAAGTTGCTCAGGACTCAGAGAATGGGGGGGGGATGGAGCCACAGGGAGGCTACTGGTGAGAATGGGGAGTCAGGACAGTGAGCTGGCTCCAGAGAAGACTCTTCGGTTTGGGGGCGTGTTTTCTGATCGTGTTCAACAGGTGTCTGGAATTTAAATTGTGGAGCTCAGGGGGCAGGGGCAGGGGCAGGTTAGGTTAGAGGTGTGGGTTTGAGCCCTGTGCTGAGAAATACAGACTAGGGAAAACCTCAGGGAAATAAGAACCACGAAGACAGGAATCTGATGCAGCTCATGGAGGCCAATTGTATGGGCCCACAGGGGCCGTTCCTGTGGGATCTGCCTCCCTCCTGGTATGGGCAGTGTTTGGACTCTGGTGAGGGCCTTCAAGGAAGATGCCATAGAAGTGGTCCAGCTAAAAGATGGTTGCAGCCCATTCCGTCCTTCTCCTCCAAATTGTTTTAATTATCCTGTTTTTTGACCAACATCACTGGGGTCAGTGTAAGATTCAGCCAAGGAAACAATTTTGAAGTCTCCGTCTTCTCCAGAGTTTCAAATATAAAATGAGTTTTCACAGGAGCTAACAAAGTCACCTGAGCTGGACGGTGTGGAAACCCACTTATCTATGAATCTAAAACTACCTCCGTGCCTGTGGGAAGATTAATCCGGTGGCATCTCATCATTTGCCAAAGGCCTTTAAGTACAGGGGAAATGAATGCAAAAATGAGAATGCAGAGCCAGCACTCGTGGGACCTGTGTGGTGGTGCTTCCACGTGGGCAGCCGGGGAGATGCCCCAGGGGTGGGACTTGGGACCTTTGCTTGGCGGACTCGGGATCCCGTGTCACTGAAGGACCGGCTGGCACTGCCTGTTGCCCTTGGTGAGTGAATGAGCTCAGTGGGGTGTTACATGAGGCCGTGGCAGAAAGTGGCTTGGCATGTCCTTGGTCAAAGTGCTGGTGAGCTTAGAGACATTGCCCCCTGGGGCCCCACTGGGTTCCCTTGTAAATCTCCCACCCAGACAGGCAGCAAGAATGAGACTGAGCTCCTGGTGCAGGAGCTTCTCAATGAAAAGTTTATTAGAAGGGCACTTACAGGGAGGAGAGAAGGGCAGAGAGGACACAAATCTTTAACAATAGTACAATGCCTAACGGGTGCTCTGCTCTGAAGATACAAAAGTTAGAAAAATCTAAACCACTATAAATACATACATGCTTTTTACAAAGGCATTAAAAGGTCAGGCTGGCTGAGACGTGAAGGTGATCAGCATCGTGCACGTTCTGTTCTGCACCAAGGGCCCCCATCGGAACAGCCTGGTTGCAGGACTGAGAGTGAGTGAAGGCATCTTGGAGAGGGGAGACTCCAGCCCTCCGTGTAAAGTTCTCACCCCGGGAAGGGAGAGGACTCGGAGCTGCCTGTTGTCACACGTTGCGACATGATTAGCGAGCCTGGGCTGGTGTGTCTGGATGCTGAGCCAAGAAAGCCTCTGCCCTCAGCCCACGTTCCGAACTGGCTGTGCCTCCTGCTCTTCCCAGCCACTGTCCTTGGGAGGAGAGACCTTTCCAGGTTTCTTCAAAAAAATTAAATAGTTGTCTGTCTTGAGTGGGTTTAAGAAATCATTACATAAATATAAAACACCAGGATGCGAGAGTGTACATTACGTGAGCATAAAAGAAAATCAATTACAGAATCACTGAGAGAATTTCTCAATCCAGTTTACGTGATGGGTGGGTTTTGTTTCTGCGGCGCCGCCTGGATGTCAGTCCCTTCCCACCGACTGACACCTGCCATCAGAGGTGCCTCCTCTTCATTTCTGATCCGTGCCCTCTGTAAATTCCACTGCTCTCCCACCCACTTGGGAAGTAGCTGATCCTCCTTAAAAGGCTGACATACATTTTGAAGAGTGTTACTTGAAGGGGTTCTAGAAGGGAACATTTATGCCACACAAAGAAAAATGGTACAACTTAGCTATGTTAAGTTGCAGTTTTCTTCTAAGAAAGTGGGGACATGTAGATTTTAGGGAAACTCCCAACTCTGCCACTTGAAGTCACACAGTAAGACACAAGGTCCAGAATTTAACTCATGCCCTTTCTTGCTACTGGTAACCCCTGGTTAGTAGTCCCCAGAGCAGTCTGCAGATTCCTTTCCCTCCCTCCCTTCTCGAGGACCCGAGAGTGGCCTCCTGTGTGCACTCCCCCCGCAGAGATCGTTGTGGGAGCCGGAGCTGTAGAAATGGCAGCTTGGGGCTAACGACGAAATCAGATGCCTGTCTTCTCCCCAGACCACTCATCTGCATGCTCAACATGCACACACTACTTAAAGAAAACCTTTTTCTGCAGTTTGAGTAAAAGCATTTAGCCCTGGAATATGTCCAAACTCTAGGAAGTCAAGGGGACATAGAAGAAAAAATAAAAACTAAGCACAAGATGTGTGCTACAGCTCATTCCAATACATTAACAGTGATTTTTAAAAAATAGTCACGGTCAGTAAAAAAATACAACACAGACAACATAAGGACAATGGAAAAGTCTGCCAGCAGCCTTGCCCTCATGTGTGTTCTTCCTAAGAGTCAAAGTCCCCGTTCCTGACTCTAGGCTTGTCTCAAAATGTCAGGTCTTCTACCACTTGCCAGGAAGGCAGCCCACTGAGATGATGTTCCAGCACAGGCCTGTAACCGGAACCTGCTGGGGCGGCTACCTACGTTTGCGCTGGAAGGATCTAAGTTACTAAATAAAGTTTGGAAGGGGGACGTGGGGGAGGAGAGGAAAGGGACTACAGGTTGGCTCCCAGGCAAGGTGCTGAGGCTGAGGACCCCAGCGAGCCCCGGGGCCCACGACTCTGGGCTGCAAGGTGAGGGCGGCCAGGGAGGGAGCCGGGGGCAGGGGGCAACGCACACATCATGGGGAGCCTGGACAAGCATGCTTAAAACCACTGTCCAACAGCTACTGCCCCCCTCTAGAACTGCCTTTATTTCCTCGTGCCCCTTTCAGCTGTCCTTTTAAAAAGTTTTAAGCTGTATAAATGCCTTTCATACAACAGGCTTAAAAAAATAAAACTAGTTTTGTGACAAAGGACACTAATATCACACATGCCCCAAGGCACCTACGCAGCCTCCGTGATGTGGGATGGGGATGGCACCAGGTCCTAACCAACCTCTAGGCAAGACCAAGTCTATTTCCCATGGTGCCAAAGGTGGGCTTACTACATTTTCCTCATACTGCCTCCTCCAGGAGTCTAGTCTATAGAGAAAAAGGACCAAGTAAGTAGCTTTTGGGAAACAAAGCATTGAGGGTTCTAAGACACCATCTACATGTGGTCAAATGTGATCGCCAGAATCGGGCGTACCTGAAGCTAGTTGCCAAGTACCTGGAGGACAGCTGTGTGCTGCGGGATCACGAAGCAGGTGGAGAACGCAGGCCCTCAGAAAACGCTGCCCATCGCTGTTAGGAGAGGCCAATGGAGTCGTGTACACCAAGTCTCAGGCCTGACCGCGAGTGTGAATGCACATCCAGGAGTTCAGGCGGCGTCCTGTGTCTGTAAGCAGCAGTCCACAGACCGGTTCCCACCGGGCACAAACTTCAGACGCGGTGTTTGGCCCTCAGGGGGACTGAGGGCTTTTGCATGGTCTCTGCGTTCTGTGTCAATAGTCCTGTGAGAAGGCTAGCACAGGTCTGGCAAGGTGTTCCTCCTGCCTCTTCCTGTGTCCTCAGGAGGCTCGGCGAGCAGCTCTCCTACCTGGAAACCTCAAGGCTGGCGCTTCAGAGGTGTAGGATCCTGCAGGTGAGGCACCAGGAAGCCCCCAGCATCTCCATATAGCATGAGAAATGTCATCACATTTGAGGTTAGTAATCTGCCAAAAGTACACACTTTCTTGCCTTCACCTGGAGTTAAGACAGGACTTCCATAGGAAATCCCTTTATTTTTCCTGGTAGAAATCCATGCAAAAATACGGGATAAGTCATTTCATACAAAAACAGCAGCAAAGAATAAAGTACCAATTCAATTGCAAGTGGCAATTCTGTCTGCTGTATTACGCAAAAGGGCTTTTTTTTTCCAGTTGAAATAATTTATAATAGTTTTCTCACTAATTGCCACTGGGAGCAGTACTTATTATACAATATAACTGCTAGAGTTGGCACTGATAACCCTCCACCGTGAACTAGATAATCTTATGCCCCCGGGGAAAGATGACAGACCTCTTTGCACCAAGCCTGCAATTTTCAAAGGTGTATAAAGAAATTTAATAGCCCTTTCATTTGCCTTGTTGGCCTGAGATTTTTTCCCTTCTGGTGAATTCGCTCCTGTTAAATCAGCTTGCAAAACTGCTGGCAGGTGTCTTCTCAACCAAACCTGCAAAAACCTGGGGGAGAAGTTGCTGCCTCCCACTCTGCTTTCCCAGTCAATGCGCCAACCCAGGATTTAAGCATAAAACAAACATTAAAAGAGCACATGATAAAGTTCATTTAATTAACGCAACTGACTACATAAACCAATAGCCGAATGCATGAGAATACAGAGTGAGCTCTTACGACTGGGACCCATGCAATGTAGTGCTGCCTTAGCCCGAATACGATCACTCCACAACGCCTCCTGCTTCACTTGAATACCTTCTGTCACTCAAATCTCTTTGAGATTAATGTGATAAACTATACATTGCAGACGCTCTGGGCCTCAGCAGATCCTTCTAACTGCTCCAATTGAGAAAGGACAAATTTAAGAGCATTTTGAGAGAAGAGGTCTCTAGCTTTTCCCATTGTCAGTCCATGGTCTGAACACACTGGCTCACACCAGTCAGGACGCTCTGAGGGGGAGGAGACACACAATCCCTCTCACCCCAGTCGCCAGTCCAGCTCGGGTGATCCTCTACAAGGGATTGCTGGGGCTCACTGTGCTCAGGTCGAGAGGCATCTGTCAGGGCCGGTCACGAGGTCTGCTCACACCCCTGCAGGCCTCTCCCTGCCTGGAACACTCCAGGTGAATACCCTGCAGTCCTGCGCAGAGGACTGGGACAGTGATGGTGGCATCCCAGATTGGACAGCGACATCCAGATTGCTGTCAAAAAAGAAAGGGGCTGAGGGGAGGGGGCAGGTGGTGACATACTACCTGTTTGCTCAAGCCACCAAAGCAGAAGCCATTTCTTGCCCTTCAAACTGGGGCCAGAGGGCAAATGTGTTCAGCAGGCACAGCTGTTCATAAAATCCATCTCTGGGTTTGCTTTTGTGTTTTGGAGAACAGGTTGGTGCCACTTTGGTTGAGGGAGAAACATTTCTTCCTTGGCAACAGTGAGTTGAGTTCCGATTTTCTCCACTTCCTACACGGCCATTTCACCCACGCCCGCCCGCCCCGCCCCCTTCACACCCCATGTCTCTAAGACACACTGGAGCAACGGATGCTTGGGGAGCCCATCTGGGTGAGGACCTTGTCAAGCCACTGCAAAGGCCCATTCAGATGCAGCTCGATCCAGCAGGGGGTGCTGGTCACTGTCTGTCTCCTACAAGACATAGGGAAAGGAAAAAAGGGTGGGAAATTTTAAAAATGTCTAGAAGGACACACACAGAAGTCAGGACGCCTTTTCCTGCTTTGGTGACAGTCTTCTCCCCAGACCGGAGGTGAGTCTTGCCTTGCTAGACCCCCAAGTGTCTTCAGAGGAACTTGCAGAATCTGCAGTGCCTGAACCTTCCAACCGGGAAGAGCTTTGAGTGAACCGGGTTCTTGTGATGGGGAAGGAGATAGCCCTTCAAGAGTTAAACACAGGAGGCAAATTCCAGGGTGCCCCAGAGGTCCACCAGTTGCTGTGACAGGCTCCTGACAGAGAACTCCCATCTGTCCTGAATGGGCACCTCAGTCCCCCAGCTCCAGACCCGGCCCGGCCCCAGCAGGCCACGATGACGTGCGTCTGTCTGATTGAGGGGTGTTTTTTACAAAGCGCCGACAGGGCCCACATGCCGTCGGTTCCCAATGTGCTGATATAATTCCCATCTCTGGTCTTATTTTGGAAAATCTTACGAGCAGAGCGAGCCATGAAACAATTACTGGAAAAAACCAAGGCACACCACACGTTTCTTTTCCCCAAAGCACTCTGCCTAAGTTCAGGCTGGTCGATGACGCCGCTTGCAGGCGAGCTCCCAAAGGCCTCCACTGAGCAAAGGCTATCTGCTGAGGCCGGAGGCACCCGTGCCAGCTGGAGGTGAGTGGCCTGGGCCCTGGGCCCTGCTTTGGGCCACCTCACAGAGAGAAGGGATGAAACCTTACTCTCCTTGGCCCAGAAGGCAGAAGGAGGGCAAGACTCTTCTGGGAAGGGGCCGCACCCACCAGTTAGGCCGCTCTGCGATGTGCCAGGTGGCAGTGCCGCAGTGGGCCGCACAGGGCTGGGTGTGTTGGCTCCGTGTCCGGCACGGCAATGCGGTGCCCGCCCCAGAGAAAGGCCTCCACCTCCAAGGGGCCTCTTCCCAGCACTTAAAGCAGGGGGAGGGCTGTGGTGCCACACCAGGTCGAGGGCCGCCGGCCGGAGGGCACTGCCCTCCTTGCTTCCCCGCAGTGGAGGGCTAGGAACAGGCCCGCCACCTCACCCCAGGTGCCCGCATCAGGCGGGCGCCTGAGTGTGGCCCTCAGGGCTGCAGTCTGAGTGTAAGAACAGCAAATGGACCTCCCCTTGTTCTGTTCCCTGGGTCCATCTTTAAATGTTTCCCTTCCCTGCCAAAAAAGAAAAATACTAATTTTCTAACCTTTCAACTCTCGCTCCCCAGGTGATTTCAGTCAGGGCTAAGAGGTGGGCTAACACAACTGCCGGGTGAGGCCTGGGGGCCGGGGCCGACCTCCTCGGGCCGCTGTAACTGTGCCGTCAGTTCTCCCAAAATCTGACCCCATGAGCTGCTCAACCAGCCACTCATCCCAGACCTCAGAGAGACCCCCACAGACCAAGGTGCTCTGTCCCCTGGCATCACTGCAGGGCAGACGCAGGGAACGGCAGCTCACATACGGTAAAAGCGAGAGGAGGATTTTACGGACCGAAATCCTCTAATGAGAATCTGATTTTCCATAAGTCATGCTCATCTGGATTTCATTATAAACGGTGGCCCGGAGCCAACGCTGAAATGGGTTTGGCTTGGGTGCAGAATGACTGCAAAACAAAATGGATTCCAAACATCTGGAAAAATGAAGAGAAGGGGAGAGGAACTCGCGAGACGCTGGCTCCCGCGGACGTGTGGGTACCTCTGTGTCTGCCCGGGGAGCTGGGGGTGGGGGCACCCCGCGTGGAGCAGGAGGAGGGGCGCACACACAGCCCTGTCTCCCAGGACACTCCCGTCCAGGCGGGAGAGAGAAGGGGCTGGATTCTCTAGGCCCAGGCCAGGGCGGTCCGAGAGACCCAGCAGGGCACACCGGGCCACCAGCCTTCACCGGTGCTGGGTTTAAACCCACGTCTGAAATTCTGAAAGACACTGCTGCTTTTTCCGAGCAAGTCACCGTTGTTCCTTTACGACCACCCAAATCTCCTCCCTGTGTCCCTGCTGTGCAGTCATTCCGTGCTCTAGAGGCTCAGGTCGCCCGAGTCAGGGGAAGCACAGACGAGGGAAGGGGTGAGGGGATGGGAGCCCCTGGAGAGGGTCGTCCGGGACCCGTCTGCCCAACAGGAGCCGTGAGGAGCGAGCCAACAGGGCCTGGCCCAGTCCAGCCTTTCCACTCACGATGCAATTTTGGGAAGCCACTTTGCCTCCCTGGGCCTTAGTTCCCTCACCCGTATAACAAGGATGACGCAATGTCCCCGCCCAGTGTTGTGGCGAGGGTGACACGGAGCGTGTGTGTGTGTGAGGCGCTGTGCCAACGCTTCTCAGCTCTCCCTTATCTGGAGTGACTCTGCCCTCCAGCCCACCCACTCGCAGCCCCCCTCGGGTCCTTGGTCTGTGCTCTTCGGGTGGGAGCTGGCCTCACTTGGCCCTGAGGAGCCCCCGCTCTGCTGTCTGAGTCCCCTGCGGTCCCTGCAGCCCCTGGGCCCTGGCCGTGCGCCGCCCCCCCCCCCCACTGAGGCTGACCTGTACTCTGCTCCCCAGCCTTTCACAAAGCTCATGCGGATGGTGCACATGCGTGTCAGCTGGTACACGGCCTCGAAGCCCTGGTTGACGGACTGGGCCAGTAGGGCGGCGAACTCCTGGTTGTTGAAGATCTTCAGGTTGCACCCTGTAGACAGACCAGAGACGCTGCTTGTGAGGATGAGGGGCGCAGGTGGCCGGTGCTCCCCGCCGGGCTAAGGCCGTCCCTGGGTCACCCGGGACATCAGAGCTCACTCCACTGAGGTGACACACATACTCTACACCCGGCACCGTGTTAGTGATGGGCCCTCTCAGTCCCTGTCCTTGAAGCCATCGCCACCTCAATGGGCGGGTGCCGCTGGTCTATGTGACAGGGGCAGAATTAAACACTGGCCCGCCAGCTCCGGCTCCTGGGGCTCTGGGGATGCTGCAGAAGTCAGCAAAGTGGGCTGCCAAGAAGAAGGGGGATGAGTGGAGGGGGGTGCCTTCCCAAGGCAGGACCTCCGGGGAACAGGGAAACAAGGGCTCCGAGCCAGAATGCCCACGGCTGTTTGGGATCTGGCCAACCACCGGGGCGGCATGACCACCCTGCCATTGCACAGAGGGGGTGCTGGCAGAGTCGGGCTGGCCGGACAGCTGCTCAGCCTGCCGTTCCCCCGGGAGGCTCATCACAGGGGCCCAGGGCACCTGCCGCCCAGCTCCCCTGGCGAATCCGCCTCGCATCAGGCCAGGAGGGAGTGAGGAATCTGGGCCACATTTTGGCCTCTGGGCACAAGGCTGGGACGAGGTGACATTCACGGCAAAGCAAAGGTGTGTGTCTAACTCTCCAGGCAGTAAAACTAGAGAGACAGGCACCCATAAAGTTTATAACAAATCTCGTGTTTGAAGTCCTGCCGGCAGAGTGCCAGGAATGTGTCCGCCAGAAAAATAAAGACAAAAGCACATGTTGCAAGCGCCCAAAAGGTGAGCTGGGGTGACATTTGTGAACGGGCCAACACTCATCTTGCTGTGTGACTCTGGGTGGTCACTTTCTCTCCTGTAAGCCCGTGTCTCCTTTACAGAATGAGGGGCTGGCCTCAGGGGCCCCGAGCGCTTACATTCTATGAGCTGACAACCACCACCAGAGCCAGCTCAGCCCTCACCGAAAAGATGCGGGGCGGGCCGGGATGGGAGTGGGCGGAACGCCAGGAATGCAGCCCAGCTTCCTCTCCAGCGTTCTCCAAGGGGAAGTGTGGCGAGGCAGGGCTGAGGCAGGCTCGGCCTGAGCAGTGCCAGGAACAGAGAGCATTGGACTCGGGAGTCACACAGTCAAACCGAGGCCCGCCCCGGCTCAGCCACTTACTGTCTGGGTATCCTGGGGCAGGCGGCTCTACCTTTCTACACTCGTGTCCTCAATATGCCTCCTCCCCTGAAGAGCCGGAAGGACTGGAGAGGACCGAGAGCAGAGATAGAAATGTGCTCTGCAGGCGCAGCCCCACAGTGCTCTGGAAGCGCAGGGCACTCACTGTTACCGTTTCAGAGTGTCTGCCGTTCTTAAGTAGACCCTGCCCACGGCCTGCGGCTCCGTCATCCGCTGCCCAGCAGGCAGGAAGAGACGAGCCACACAGGCATCTCAGTCAACAGCCCGACCTGCCCCACACCCACTGCCAGCCAGTCTCGGTCCACGCTATGCAGGCCGTGTGCCCCGTGACTGCATGCCGTGTGAGAAGTGGGCTTTGGCTGGGGCTGTCCACCCCGGTGTTCTCAGTAAAGAGGCCTTAGATGGGATCAGCCTCCTGCCCGGCCTTGCTCCCCAGGCCTGGCCCTGCCCAAGCCGCCCTGTGGGGTACAGCCTGCCACCTCTTCTTGAAGTATGAGTGGGATTTATCAGCTCTGCTCAGAAAACCCTCCACAGTCCCCCAGAGTAAAAGCAGCACTTCTGTGTGCCCCCACGGCCTGCTCCCATCACGCTTTCTGAACATGTCCCCCAGCTGCCTTCTACACAGCCTCCCCCAGCCTGGGTGCCATCCACATGCGCCTACCCTCCATCAGCTCAGCCCGGAAAGCCCCTGCAACCCTCACCCCACCCTCACCCTGGGCCTGGGCCTCTCCTCCACGAATCTGTCCTAGCAGTTAAAATGTGTTTTTCCTCCTGGGCTCACCTGATGCTCAGTACCTCCCCCTGTATTAAACCCATTCGAGTCTCTGTCTTGTACGCTTAGCTGGTGTGTAAGGGCTGTGGGGAGTGCAGCAGGGCTCCCTGCATCTCCCCTTCCCCCATAGCACTGCATGCTGTGTGTGCTCGTGGAAGGGAGGGAGGAAGGAAACTGCCCAAGCATCTGTGCACACCGGGCACAGAGCAGGTGCCCACAGATCAAAGGCAGATCCGTCGGAGGCTGTGTCTGCTCCCTGGAGGGTCAGGGACAGCGCAGCTACAGCACAGAGAAAACCCAGGCAAAGCACCCCCGGGTGGGCAATGCACATCCAGATAAGGAGAAAACGTCAGGAAAAACCTCTCCAGCAACTCAGGCATGCGCTGCGGGGGAGAGGACCTCAGGGAAGGGGTGGGTGCAGAGGTGTTGTTACCTGGTGGGATCTTGCAGACGGTGGCTGGGTGCCAGCCGTAGCGCTGGTTACAGTTGGGGGACTGCACGAAGATAGCACTGTCGCTGAGGCACTCCGCGAAGACCTCCCCTCCGATGTAGTACAGCCGCACGCCCCGCCCTAGAGAGATTTGGGTCAGACCGGGCCAGGGGGCCGGCCCCATGCAGTGGTCCCGGGCCAGCTGTGGCTAACCAAGGGGCAGAGCGGTCGACGCTCCGAGTGACTAGTTCTTTCCAGTTTCTCCAGGCACATGGGTTACCCAGAGCCCAAACCTAAACCGACACGGAGGGCACGGTGGGTGATGCTGTGTTCCTAAAGCCAGAGGAGGCAGATGGCGGGAGGAAGAGCATGAGGTAGGGCTTGATGACAGCCTCTGCCACTGAGCAGCTATGCGCCTCAGCCAGGTTACTCCAAGCTCTGAGCCTAAGTTCACATGGGGACAATAATCACACCTACCTCACTGGGTGGTTGTGAGACACACCGGAGGTGCCTGCTGAGCGTTAGTTGTACTTTGCTGCTACTAGGTCCTCGCCTCTCCGAGACTCAGAAATTCATTCAGTAAACCTGCTGAGCATCTCCCAAGGCGGCAGACGCCCCAGGAGCCCTGCGCTGCAGGGGTGACTTAGTGCCCCCCATACTTTTCTCCCCTCAGTGCATTTCTCTAAAACATTCCATAGGTTTCTATCATTTACTTCTTCATCTCTTAAATCCACTCCAGATGGACCGAAATTATTTTTAAATTGGCTGTGCAATTCAAGCAGTTCCGTAAACACTCTGACAACGAGCTCTCCCTGCAGCCAGGGGTGTTCCCTTCTCCTACATGAGGAGGGCTCGGTTCCCGCTCCTGCAGAGGAGGCCCAGAGGGCTGGGAAACGGAGCCAGGTTTTACCAGCACGGCGTCAAGTAGGATGGAAACCGGGCAACAGACCAACGGGCCGTTGGAGGTTCGCCCCGTCTCCTCATCCCACTGCTGTCCCATCCCCCGCCGGCTCCCCATTTCTTCTCGGTTCGGTGTCACTGGACAGACTCAGAGTGCCGAGGAGGAACCCCTGCATTATGTCCATCAAGAGCGGGAGGCAGAGGTGGAGGTGGGGAGCCCCGGGCCAAAAGAACAAAAACGTTTGTTTTGTTACGGCAATTTTTGAAATATTTCTAAAATATATAGAAAAGTGTAAAGAGAATCAGTCACACCCAGGATTAGAATTTTTTGAAGTAAAAAAATGGGGAGGCCGCCTGGGAAGGACGTGGGCTCAGGGGCAGGGGCCCGCTTGCCCCTGACTGTGTCCCACCTGCTGTCCGGTCCCTGCTGGGCTCCGCCCCTCCCTGGTTATCAGGTTACTCCCTGGAAAACGAACCCGGAGGTCTGAATCGTGGCTTCCAAACTTGTTTTTCTCTCAACTAAGAAACCTCCCTTCAAATGCAATCCTCTGTGGGTGCCCAAGATACGACGCAGCGGTGCTCCGGCTCTCGCAGACAGGCCAGACCCACACGGCCCTGCCCAGCTCCCGGCTTTGCCCCGAAGCCCCTTGACCAGCCCGGGGGCTGCAGGCAGTGCCTGAGGACACCCCCGCACCCACCACACCACCTCTACAGCCCTTCTCAGGGATGCTGGGCCACAACACCGCGACTCTCCTTCGCGCGATGATCCCATGGGCAAACCCGGTGACGAACATTAAGGCTCCATCGTCCCTAAAGGAAATGATTTTTCGCTGTGTTCTGGGTGTTGGGAGACAGAGCAGCAGCAGCGGTGTCCCAGTGGTGGACAAGTCCTCTCTCTACCTTGTTTACGTTTTCTGGAATAATCATAATCATATATGAACTAACAAAGAAAAAATCACACCTCCAAGACTGCCCACCTACTTACCCACCTATCAGTAATTTAAGTGCACACATATTAAGAGAAGCGTGTGCATTGCCTTTCTTATCGATTTCCCTTTCTTGTTCCCTTAAGCGAACTGTTTTCCTCTGTGGCTTGCAAATGTTCAGAGTTGATCTGTCTGTGTCTCTGAGTGAGAATGACCAAGCAACCTGAACTCTATCTATCAGGTGCCTAAACAAGACAATACAAAACCTGGGGGTATGGGTATGGGGGGTGAGTCCTCTCCCCAGTTCCCAGCAGGAGGCAGAGCCCAGTGGGGGTGGTTTGAGTTCTGTGTGGAGACTAAACTGGGGCCATGGGGTGGGGAGTGAGGAAGAAGCAGCTGCCCCTGGTCCCTTACCGATGTGCCTCCGCGTGAGCTCCACGGCCGCGTTCCTGTTGACGTTGGAGAGCAGCCCTAGGCAGAAGCGCTCCGAGTTGGAGGGGTCGGTGAAGCCATCTACTGTCATGGACGGCTGCGAGGCGTGGAATGTCTCCCCGACGCGCTGGTTCAGCTCGTAGTAGGAGATGGAGCACCAGAAGGCTGGCTCGCAGTAGGTGACGGGCTGCAGGTCTGGGAGACAGGCCAGACTGCTGCGTCAGCAGGACCCCAGGCCCTGGCGCCTCCGTGGGTCCCCTGGAAGCTCCAGGAGACTGTTTCCCTACCTCTCTGAGGGTACTGTAATCCCCGCCCTCATGCCTTTTATTGTCTAAAACTTGCAGGATCCAATGGGACACAGTATGCAGGTGTTTGGAAAAATATTCCACCAGGCCTGCCACACGTCACTGAGTTTTAGCTCACAGAGGCCCTGCCCCACCTGGCCTGGCCTTGGGTCGAAGCAGTCTTCAGGGAAGTGCTGGGCCAAACCCAGAGAGGACTAGGCCCCAACCAGCACCCAGGCAACCCCCTGGGCCAGGCCCAGTGTGCTCCCTGCAGCTGGGCCACACCACCTGCATGGTTACCCACAGCCTCTTCCAAGGTCCCCTAAGTAACCCAGGCTCCCAGAAGGGCTTTCCACTTGTGACTCTGCCATGTCTAGGGCAAACTCCCAGCCTGCCAATCAGCAGCATCCAAGCCTTGGGAATGCCGAAGCCCCGGGGCTCTACGTTGTGCTCGGTGTCAGCGACCACACGGGCACCAGGCACCGTCTCCAGAGTGAACCGGGTCCACTTCTCTTCTCACAGAAACTATATGGTTTTCCTTCTCCCAGGAAGTAGAGGTTTCCCCTCATGTGATCCCGCCTGACTCCCTCGCCTCCTCGTCATCTGCCGTTCTGGGCTCCCCAGCGGCTCGGGCATCCCGTCCTCTTCCTGCTCACCCGCATCATCTCTCACCTGAGTGGGTCTGTCCTCCTAGCCCGGGCCGGCACTTGCCGCTCCTCACTTGCACCAGGGCCCCCTGTCCTACGGGACTCCCCAGTACCAGCTGCTCTCTACACTGCACTGTTCCACCTGGGCTGGGAGCACCAAGTTCTGCCACATCTTGCTCTCTGCCTGCTTGAATCCTGCCTGTTGGTTGGAGAATCAGGAGTCTCCTGCTCATTCCCACTCCTGTATCTCGGACCTCCAGCTTGGACCCCTCACTCTGGCTCTGGCCTATCTTTGGAGCTGCCTGGTGACTTCCGCACATCTTTGTGGGAGCCGGTGAGAAGGACAGGAAGGAGACTTGCCAGGCTGAGTCACAGCACTGGCCTGAGACCCCTGCTTACTGCCTGCCAGGCAGCTTTCCAGGGTGAGAACACACCAGGCACCTCTGCTCACCAGACCTTGGGAAGTGTGTAAAGCCCAAGAGAGAAAAATCAGAAGCTGTTCCTGCGAGGAGCCTGGGTGCCCCTTGCAGGGAAAGTGGCCCTAATCGCCTTCAGGGGTCTACACCCATGATCCCTTCTGAGGGCAGAGACTGCTACCATCCACGGGAGGTGTTGCAGATGGTAACTTACACCCACCCTTGCACCCAACGCACACCCAGAAAGTGTCCGCTGGAGGGTTAGGACACCTAGATCGGGCTTTTCAACCTTGGCATCATTGACAGTCTGGGCTAGATTCCTCTTTGTTTGGGGGCGGAGAGTCTGTACACTGTGGGATGGTCCACAGCATCCCGGGCCTCCGGGTACAAGACGCCAGTAGCACCCACCCATCTCACCTTCCCAAGCTATGTGATAAGAAGAAATGTCTCCAGACATGTCAAGATGTCCTCTAGAGGACAAATGGCCCTGGGTAAAAACTACTGCCCTAGACGTAACCAGGTCACGGAGCACAAGCTTGCAAGTCACGGGAGCCAGGGTTAGCTCTCTGCTCTGGCGGGGACCAGCTGTGTGACTGGGAGCAGACCATGTAAACTCCAGGTTCCAGCTCCCACATCCCCTGCCCCAGCCACCGGAGTAGAGAATCTTTTTTACCACTAGGCACTGTTTGTGGATGAACTGAGATCATTCAGAAAAATCAGAAGCTGTTCCTGCGAGGGGCCTGGGTGCCCCCTGCAGGGAAAGTGGCCCTAATCGCCTTGAAGTGCAGAGCATGCATCGAACACTCCAGAAATGGGGTTAGTGACAGTTGTAACAACTTTGATGATCTGAACTTGAGAACATTGTTCCTGCTGCCCTCCGTCACAAGAGGGGCAGAGTGTCCTTGCCCCTTCCCTCTCTTCCCAGGGTGGAGTGAGGGAAGAGGAGCGGAGGCAGGAGATCCAAGCTACTCAGCGGGGAATGGGGCATGATGGGGCAGGAGTGACCTCGGCCTGTGGCTTATGCCCCTGAAGTTGAGTTGAGCCACGTCAGTCACATCCAGCTCAGGCTTCGGTGGATGCCTCAGCATTCCAATGAGATAAGCTATACTCTAAACAGTGCAGTCACTAAAATGTGAGCTATGTTGCTTTGGAAACCTCAATAAATAAATAAATCCAAATGCAATTCAAGCATTCAAAGTGGCTGGGCAACATGTCAGGGCCAGAGGTACAGGGGAGGGCTGCGGGCTACCACTGCCCACAGGCAGGCTCTGCTGATTGTGCTGTGTGACCTTGGGGGAGTGACCTCCTTCCCTGCCCTCCATTTCCCTGTCTGAACAGTGTCTGCAGTATACTAGAAGTCACCTAAGGCAAACCACCTGGGCCACTGAGCTGCTGGCATGAGTCGGCCTTAAGGTGCAGCTGTGGCTGATCTGGTCCGGAGCTGGCTTCCCCGGCCAAGTGCAGAAGCAAACAGAGTCCTCTCCCCAAACTGTAAACCCTCGTCCAGAACCCCCTGAGCTTATCGCAGGCAGGAGAAAGGTAGCTAGTTTCCAGGAACACTGACGCAGCCCACCTACCAAAAGCCATCAGGCCACCTATCAGGTGACCTGTTGTTGAGACCTCCCTCTGGAGAAATGGGTTCAAGATGTCTCAGAATCAGAGAGGGGCCTGGGAACCTCCTGAGCAGATCTGAGCCCTTATCCACACATCCCTGCCACTCGCAGACACACACTGGACGCGGAGCCGACACGGAGCCGACACGCAGCTACGAAGATGCCGGTGAAGGAGCAGTGCGGGCAGGCCGAGTCGGCCTGAAAGCTGCCATTCCGGAGAGCGCCGTTCAGATGCGCTGACCTGCAGTCAGAGCCGGAGCTGCACTCCCAGCCACACCTTTATTGTTCTCTGCAGACCACAGAGCACCAGCCCTGTCTTCCACCTCTCTGCCTCCCATCACCCCTCCACTGTTTCTTCAAGGTGCTGCCGCAGGAGGAGCTGCAGGCCCAAGAGTACGGTCGCCACCCGGGTTCTGCCGAGAATGGCACTTTATTTCTAATCCTCACACACGCCTCATTTCTCTACCCCCGCAGGACTTATCCACACCACGGGTAAGTACAAGAGACACAAAAAGCCAGGACCCTGGAGAAGAGAAGGCCATCGCTGGGATAACCACAAGATTACAGCTGCTGAGAGGACCCTCAACCTGGCCCTGCGCTTCCTAGCACACGCGGCACCAGGGGAGCGGAACATGCTACAATTCTCTGGCTGGGGGACAGAACATTCTCACTAGTTCTGCAGGAGAAGCAGAGCTTGTCCTCACACTAAATCTTAGCAGAAGTCTGCCAGGTGGTAACCCCTCCCCCATGTCAATCAAGCCAGCCTGCCCTGGTTTTGAGAGTTCCCCAACAAGAACAGTAAGGATTTTATATCAGGTTGCTTCTTCAAAGGACCCTAAAGACAAGCCTTCCAAGGCTACTCTGGGAAGATGACCCCGCAGGGGTGAGGTGACTCGCCCCAGTGGAGAAAGTCTTTGCTTCTCCAGGCCAAGGACTTCGCACACCTGGAATGGTAGGGGATGGCATGTGCCCAAGGCCTTCCCTTCAAACAGCCCTACTCCTGGCCAGGCTGTGGAGTCTGTGCTAATCTCTGTTCCCTGAGCAGAGGTGTTAGGGGTGCAGGAACCTCCAGCCCCGGCCGTTCTCCGCCCCCGCCCCCACCGGTGTGGTGTCAGCCAGGCTTCTCGAGTGGCATGGGGCACTTAATTCATGACTGGCCTCCTGCCAGCCTTACACATTGGCTGGCTTCGGTTTTGAGCCCTATTCCAAACTGGCATAGACTTTCTGTTTTGTTTAAGGAAAAGAAAACAGAATAAAACCCAGAAGGCAACACTTGGATTAAGGGATGCCTATTAAAAACATGTGCAAGAAACCCAAATCCGGTAAAGGAAGGGGGGGAGGCCAGAGGGGAAATTAACTTTCTACTATAAATCAAAAGCAAGGAGCAGGCAAAGGCCAGGAGCACGACGCTGCGAGGCCAAAGGGCAAACCCGAATGGGCTGGCTTCCTCTGGGCCCTCCTCCCCGTGGAAGCAGCTCTCCCTCTGTCCAGGGGGCTCCACATTCCGATCCCCCCCCCCCGTGCCTTCTCTCATGCTGCCGTCTCTCAGGCCATGCTGTTCCCTCTGCCTGGGCTGCCATCCGCAGCCGTTCAGGCCCAGCTCCCGGGGCTGTGAAGCACTGCCTGGCCCCTCCGTGCAGGAAGGGCCCCTTGTGTTGGAGCTACCTGTGCACTGGAGGATTACTGCCTGTGGACCCAGGCCGGGTGTCCCAGCATCCAGGGCACCAATCCCAACTATCTCAGCAAGGATGAGGGCTACACACTGACGTGTACGTAGAAGGAACCCCATCCATGCCCTTTCAGCCTAGGACCAGCTTACTGAGACCAAGATCAGTGGCAAAGTCTCAGAGCCAGACCCTCAGGAGTGTGAGAGTGCAGCCGGCAGCTGACTTCCTGTCCTTATGAAGCCTTATGCAGCAGCATGAAGACACCTGGAACTGGCCCGTCCTGTAACCTGGACCCCTGTCCTCTGTCAGGGGCCAGGGGTCTTCCCGCTGCCCTGCCACCTGATCCCTCTCTCCTGGCAGCAGAGGGGGCACCCTCTGCCGGAGGCACCCAGAAACCACCACCCCCTTAAACTCCAGCTCAGCTTCTGCTCCAGGACACTCCCTGGTACCCCGTTTCCCTTGGTCAAGGCCCATCCCGATGTCTCACTTCAGTGCAGAGAACGACTTACTCACCAGCAGGATCCAGCTCGTTGTTGCCTTCCTTTGGCTCCATCTCCCCCCTCCTCCCCCTCCATTTGCCCCAGTCCTGCCGACTTAAATGCTTAGGAAATTCCAGATGACTCACCGAGCACGGTGTGTAATAACAGGAACATCACCTGCTCACATCCCTTCCGTCAAAAACAAGGCCCTGGGGTCCCCCCGAGCCTCTGGCAGGAGGCTGAGCTGGCTCTCACTCATACCTGGGGGCTCCCTCGAGTCACCCGAGATGACTTAACTGTGGCAGGAGGCCCAACCTTTTGCCTGGAGCAGGGAGGAAATGAGGAAGGAGCCAGATGTCCTATGCTTTATTTCTTTTTTGTATAATAATTTCTTTACAAGAAATAAACAGATGTCTTGAGATGTCCCCATCTTTCCCCAGGAAGAACTCGCTGTGTGCCTGTTGTCATCCTGCCCTTTGGGACACGCTGGCCGGGAAGAAATCCAGAGGCCGCTTCTGCGTGCTCCCTCCCCGCACTCACCCTTTATTTGCCCTTCAGCCCCCACCTCTCTCCACACCTGCTCTCCAAAGGATGCCCTTGGACTCTGATGTCAAACTCTAGGCCTCTTCTTACACCTCATTTTGCATCTCTGCAGGACCGCCGTAACGGCTCCCTCCCCTCTAGCTGCTGAGACCCCATCCTCCACCTGACTCTCAGCCGCTTCCTCAACCCTGTCCCTCCCTCAAGGGGTCCGCCACTGGTCTGTCTTCGGCTCTCTTTCCTTCTTGAGCTGGGTCTCCCTCTGCTGAATTCACCCCCTCACAAGACTAGAGCCGAGCCTTCATCAGTGTTTCCAAAGTGAGACCTCTGGATGGTCCATGGGGAGATAAGACAAGAGTGATGGAACGATGGTCAGATCCAGGGGAGGCAGAAGAGCGGATCAAACGGGCGACCTTTCTGCGGGACTTCTCAGAGCCTGACTGTGCAGGTGCCTCGGGTGCGCCGCGAAGGGTGCACATGCACAGGGCGGGCTTTCCAGTCCCACTTGACAACAGAGTCCTGTCTCTCTGACCCCACTGTGGGAAAGACTGTCACACGTGCTAATGACTTCCAAATCTGTACCTTCGGCATTGGCCTCCCTCCTAACTGTCCAGCTGCTTCCGGGACATGTTAAGCAAAGGCTGCTCACTGCCATCTTCCAACCCAAACCACCCCACGTCCTGGGTGCCTGACTCGGTGAAGAGGTCTTGCAACTAAAGCCAGTCAATGCACCCTTCCCAAGGGTCCTCACCTAGCCCTGCTGCCATGTGCCCAAAGCATTCACCTCGGCCTCCTCTGGGGCAATAGCTAACTGGAATTTTTGCTTTTGGGGGCTTGTGGGGAGGTCTCCAGTAATTCCCCCTAGATTTTAGACTCTATCCAGCACAGCCAGATTAATCTTTAGGAAGCTGTCATCAGATAACCTCACCTCCATCACCAAAACCCACCGCGGACTTTATTTTGCAGGCAAGACCAGGCTAAACAAGCATGGCTTTCAAGGGTCTGGTCTCAGCGCCCTGCCAGCCCTCCCAGCCTCATCTCTCCACGTGCCTCCCGGCAGGCCGACCAACCACAACACCAGCTGTCCTGAGAGCTCAACACGGCCTCCTGTGCCATTCCTTCCTCAGCAATGTCCTTCCTGCCCTCTCTGCCTCAGTATCCTCCTTGTGGATCCCTCAGGGTCCAGCTCACACATGTCGCCACAGCTCTAAGGTCTTCCCATGCCACCCAGCACCTTCCTCCTTGGCACGTGCAGTTGTCCCTTCTCTGTCCACTGTCCCTTGGCAGCTGACATGACGCATCACCAGCGGACACAGACACCTCCCGCCACTCCACCAGACTTTGAATCCTAAGTGTCATCCCCGGTTCTGGACCCCCAGCACTAGTACATACTGGGAACTTGGCCAATGCTGACTAAATGGATTAATACATAGGAGACACGGGCAAGCCTGTCCTCACTGGAATACCACCGTTACCTCCTCTGACCCCTCCGGGTGCTTCACTGGCACCCACTTCTTGTTTTATACTCATGTACAGCCCTACCTCATTTATCCCAACAAGGCCGTAAGCACCTTGATGGCAGGGTCTGTGAGCCCTCTTTGAACGCCCCCGCCCTGGACTGGCACCCACCCACCAGGCCGGAAGTGCCTGGGGGATGAATGAATGAGGAAGAGACAGGAAAGTGGGTGGGGTTCTCACCCAGGGACCACATGGGGCATGGTCTTCGATCTGACATTTGTCCCCAACTATAAGTTAATAAGTGTCCTTTTTGAGCTTCATTCTTCTGACTAAGGAGGTGGGGTGGGGGGTCGGTCAGGCGGGGAGTCGGGGGTGCTGGTCTATATGACCCAGCAAAGCACTGCCCTGCTGCAGACGGGAGCACGTGCTCCGGATCCCGAGGGCCTGAGTCCAAAGCCAGCTTCCCCATTTACTAGCTGTGTGACTTGAGACAAGGGAGTTAAGCAGTCTGCTCCTTGGTTTCCTACTCTGTAAAATGAAAAATTACAATACACTAGCTTATACAGTTGTTATGAAGACTGACGTGAAACACCAACGGCACTCAGTGAATAGTACATTCTCAGGAAAGGCTCGCCGTCGCCATCCCCTTCCAGCTGTGGCTCCAGCAGCGCCAGCAGCGCCAGCAGTCCACCACTCGATTTACAGGCGGAACGAGGCCAACAGTTGTGAAGGGGTGAAGGTGGGGGCGCGAGGGCTCATCTGTCAGAGGAAGCCAGGCCTGTCAGCGCCCATGCCTCACCGTGAGTCCTACCTCTGACTCGTCCCCTGACTCGTCCACTGACTCGTCCCCCCACTCAGATCTTCCCAGCAGAGTGGCACCCACACTGCCTGCCAAGCTCAGGGGCTATTCCTGCCTTTGGAAGAAATGACCTAAGAATTCTCAACCCTCAGACAAGGGGCCTGAGAAATGGGGCAGCAGGGTGGGAGAAATGTGTCGGTAGGGCACTCTGCCTTGGGTCCAAGTTCAAGGTCCATTCTGTCATCCTGGTCCACACAACCTGGAGGGGAATTCACAGCAAGCTACCACCTGGGGCGGCTGTCGGTCTGAACAACTGACGCAGGCAGTGGGGTTTCAAAGGCGAATCTGCTCCAAAGTCTGTGGAGTAAAAGTGGGCCGTGGCCATCATGAGGTAAAATTAAATCCAAACCAGCCAACCTCAAAGGCCAAAGCCCAAAGTAAAGTCCATAATCGTGGCCTTTAATTTCTCAAGTGTTAACACAGCTTCTAGCCTTCAGGGTTTGTTTTTATTAATGCAATCAGTGCTTTCACATTGAATTCGACCTTCCCTTTGCAAAGCTCAACACTCAGAGTGGTATTATTTTACAAAGATGTTAAAATGGATCTCCCAAACTCACATTTCTCCCTGCCCACTTGTCAGCCTATATTACAGGGTTTTCAAGCAACTCCCAGTGTCCCAAAGGATGACTTTCTTCATCTGATGCTATCAGTCAAGGACTGGAAACAACTGGAAACAGGAGACAGGCCAACCCCTCTAACTCACCGAGCTTGGACATTAACCATTTCTTCCCTTAGCCACACATGAAGCCCTGGCAATAAAGGCCAAAACAAAATCAAACTCACATTCTTCTAAAACTACCAGACCAGCACATAAAAGATTCCCCTCAATAAAAGTGGAACGGACGTTTCACTTGTTTCGAGCCCTTCTGCAGGCCCCACGCTGGAGCTGAGGTTTGCTCCGGAGCAGCAGAAAAGCAGGTCTTGGAAAAGGGGACCCAGCAGGCCAACGACTGGGACAGGGTGCGGAACTGAGCACCCAGTTGCTCCAAAACGTCATCAGCTAATGCAAAATGATACCCGAGGCACCATAATGCAGAACTGTGTCTATAAGAACACATCAAGAGGAGAAAAATGGAAAAGATGGACATGCACTAAGATCTCAACGGAAGGCACAAATGTGTGTGCTTGACCCACACACGTCATAAGGACTGTGATAAAACAGAAAACAGTGGGTTTGGGCAAAAAGATTGTGGGCAATTTTGCTTTCCCCCCCAAGTTCCTTATATGTGGCTGTTTTGAATAAAAACTACATCATCATAAGATGGAAATGCTGAGATAAAACGAAATAAAATCTGGAACGAGTCTACACCCATGACTGGAGTCTGCCACCCATGGCTTTGCGTCCAAACGACACAGCCCCTCGGCTCCTGAATGCAGGTCTGGGGAACTTCCACTTGCTCATGTCTCACCACGACCCAGGGGAACACACACCTGGCCTGGGGCTGCCTTTCCTGACACCACTGTCCCCAGGTTTCCTGTTCTGGGGGTGACCCCAGGATCCCTGTAACCAGAAACCCGATGGGCTGAACTGGCCCATGGTGGGGATTGGGGGTGGAGCCTCACCTTCAGGACCCCTCCCCACACCAGCCACCTGCCAGGGCTGCAGGTAGAGGGAATACAAGGTCATCCAAACAAGCAGACACTTACCCAGGTTACTGTGTGCTGGGGACATCGGATTCGGGGATAGGTTTGGAGAACCTGTGGGATGAGACACAGGCGTGAGATTTCATAAAAGACTCTTGGCTGGAGAACCCAGTTACTGACATCGAGGTGGGACAGCTCAACGCGGCAGAAAGAAACCCTGGGCTGAGGCTCCAAGGCCCAGGACAAGGCCCAGTGCCCTGTCCTCTCCTGTGCTTTGCCTTCCCGGGCCCCAGGTCACCCCACTGCGGAACAAACACCTGGAGGAGCAGGTGACCTCCAGGTCTCTGCAGTGACTGGGCAGCTGATGCTCTTCACCAGGACCCACGGCAAGGGGGTGCCGAGTTCCCATCTAAGGACCCGACCTACACCGCACCTGCCTGTCCCATTAACTGTGCCCCCAAGAAAATGAGACGGGTAGGGAAGGCCCCTCCCCAGCTGCTCAAAGACCCAGGCAGCAAAGGCCAGCCCTCCCCCACAGGTGGGGCCTGGCGGCCCAAATGTCACTGTCACTGCTCGCAGGGGCTCGGAAACCTGGAAAACTCCCTGCCAGCCCTTTCCCCAGGATTCAGGAAACTCCCTGAGCTGCCGCGGCAATCCCACACCTCAGTGACCGGGCTGACATTTTATGTGAGGCGTGATGCTGTGTGTGGCTAGTAGTCTGGACCCACCCAGTTCTTCCCACTCTCTTGCCTTCTCCCCACCCCTCAGCTCCAGAAAAAAGCAAACAAAAACAAAAAACCACGTGGCATCAACCTTCCAAAAAACCCAATGACTGCCTTTGCACAGAGCACACTGGGCATGTCCCTTCCTTGTCCCTGCACCCACGGGACTCCAAAGCCTTGTGGGGCTGCCTCATGGGGCTGGCTCCACCTTGTAGTCCTGCAGTCCTCAAAGCTGGGCCTCATGCGTATGCCTCCTTGAGCTGTTAATGGGGTCCCTTCCTGCTCTCGCCATGGGTTTCTTTTTCTCTGCCAGCACCAATCCATCGGAGAGAGGGAAGAGTCCCCAAAAGTCAAGCTCCCGCATTGGGTCTGGACATATCCCTGTACTGGCTCTGGGTCAGAGTTGTGGGACCTTGGTCTTGTGGTTAAACTCTCTGAGCCCTGACTTTTCCCCTCAGGCATAAATTGGAAATAATACCATCTACATTGTGTGATTTGTGGAAATGAAGTGATTTTGTGCATATAAAATGCCTGCACCATGACTGGCACATAGTGGACACTCAATAAACATTGGCTTCCTATGTGGTGGCTCATGAAGACCCAGGAAGGCTGTGGGACCTTCCCACTGATCTGAAGAGGCGTGTGTGTGTGTGTGTGTTAGGGAAGACACAGAACTGGACAAGGCCATCCTCAGGCTCCAGCTGGGATGCCATCACATTGCAGCTGTCCAAGAGCAACTGGACTGGTCTCCAAATGGACAACTCTGAAGAATGGGGAATAAACAGGAGACCCCACCCAGTCACCCGCAGGCTGCCTGGGGTCCACAAAAGCCAGTGTCTACTCTCAATAAGTCACTAATGTTCACGACAGGCTCTGCAAGTACGCTCACAAGAGGAGAGGACGAAGGGAGAGGGTACAAAGAAAACGAGGCAGAAGGGAGGGACAGGAGGGGCAAAAAGGCAGCTGCTTAGCCCATGTACACATCCTTCCCTTCAGTCCGTTTTCCTTTAAAACAGTAATCACTCCACAAACACGGAGGGCAACGAGGAGGGAAGAGAGAAGGGAGAAGAACTGTAGCATCTGGAGAGATGCTACTTAGCTGGCCTGCCTCCCATGCCAGCATTTAATGGCTGCAAGCTTGCCACGGCCACTTGGCAGCGGATACAGGAAAGTCTTCAGAGCATTCCAGCTGGGTTCACACTGTCAGCCACTCATCCAGGCGGGTGTTTGGCGGGGCAGTGCTAAGCCCCGAAGCGCCATGATGCCCAGGCTAGGTATCAAGCAACTGCATGTTACAATGAACACGTGGGTTGCTTTCATCCATCTTTCAGAAACTGCACACTGTCTTTTGGGCTGTGTGCGAGGCAGGTGGCTGTGCTGCGTGGAGCGGCTCCGTGGGTGCAAGGCACACTTGTCATCGTCGGAACGGAACATCTGCTTGGCTCCCTCCTCCTCCTCACCCAACTGCACACAACGCAGAGCTCATTCCATGCGGCAGCTGGGGTCCAGTGCAAGAAACCACTGGTTTGGAGCCAGTGTGGTCCCATAATAAATGACACAGGGACATCTGGAGATGTGGTTGGAGGTGCCTGGGCTGGGTCCCTCACAGTAGGAACACACAGATCACATTTGGTCACCACACAAAAATAGATACTTCAGAGGCCTTGACTGGCCCATGGCAAAGACCGTCCCTCCACCCAGGCTCTCTGGAACTATTTCCGGTGACAAAGGCCACCCTCCACCCTGCTGCCAGCTACAGGTCACCAAGGCGCAGACTCTGCTGGGCTCCCCGTCAGCTTCCGGCCACACTCGGTCTTCAGTGACGAGCTGTCCTGTCTCTCCCTACTCTGGGGGAATTGGCTGTGATCACTCTGAGTCTTACTGTCCCCAGAATGCACTTGGCTGTCCTGCCTTTGCCGGATCTGACGGCCTGGCCGACACCTACACAGCTCCAAGACTCAACGCAAGAAAAACCTATACTGCAAGGTACTGCTCTGTCCCCAGTACCTCCTCTCCAGGCTTGGTTAGGTGGTCCTGCTCCACGCCCCTGATGCTGTGTGGCGTGTTCCGTCGGGGAACGTATGTGACACACAGTAACTGCCGCTTGTCCTGTTGGTTTCCCCATGACTGTGTATAGCTCAGGCTCCTCCTCTCCCCTGAGTACCTGCTACAGAGTGGCTGCTCTATACACACTGGACAGAGGGAGAGGGGGAGGGGGAGGGAGGGAGGGCAGGCGCTCAGGATTAAGAGCACGTCCCTGCAAGACTCTGACCTGCGTCCATGCTGTGGTTCATCTGGTGGTCACTGGTCTCTCCATCTTCACTCAGGTAGCCAGGGGGTGGGGTTTCTGGGAACCAGGAGGAAAGTGGTTCATTAAATGGCCTGCGTGGCTTGGAGAGAAACCTTTCCCAAACTCATCACACATTCATACCCCTATGCTGGTAGCAGGTGCTGCAGGAACGAACCATAGGCCTCAAAGCAAGGATGTGGCTCCTGCGTCCTGCTATCCTCATGCCCTTCCACCACCAGCACTGACCCCCCCACACCATCACCTCATTACCACCTTTGTTCATACCACCAGACTCCCAAGTCTGACGTGCCGGTTTCTAGAGCTTCTGCCAGGCTAACTTTCCCCTGTCCTTCAAGTCAGGTTTAAGACCACACTGCCAGGGAGACTGCTGACTTGGTTCAGCCTTGCCCACCTCTGTCCCTAAAGTGGGACCACCTCAAACCACACTGGCCTTGTTATTTGTTCTTTTTAAGAGATGCCTTAGCTTCCCAAGTGGATTCCAAGTTCAATGCCAGAGAGACTGATCTATTTATCTGAATGACCCCCAGACCCTGACTTAGCACTCTAAGGCTCACTGAGTGCACAAAGTGGGTAACCTGCCCCCCAGAGACCAGTGCCACCTGCATAGGATCTGGAAAGGACGGGCCTGTGAATTGGGTCCCTCCTTAATGCTGCGACCCATGTGCACTGGCCCGTGGTCAACCCTGGCTCAGGGAACTCACTCAGGGCGCAGGCCCGTCCAAATCAGATCGCCCTGAACAGACTGCGGTGCGGTTACTGCCGGCGGCCCCAGTCCCTGCGAGGAGACCAGCCCAAGGGTTGCCGAGCAGTTTTCCTGGGCTCTGACAGTGCTGCTGGTTCACACGTTATTTGCATGTAAGTGAGGGGCTTCTAAAAACAGCTGCGCTCTTTGACAGTGGAGCCCACTTCTCCCTGTGGAGAAGAAACTTGAATGGGGCCTCACCCCCACCCAGGCTGTAACTGCTCTGCAGGCTGGCTGCCCAGCCCTGACTCAGAGCCCCCACTGTCTCTGCAGCCCCCGACAGTCAGGGATCCTGCCTGAACTTCAACCCCGGCTTCAGGGCAGCGGGAGGAACACAGTGTTGCTATTTCCGTTTCCAAAATAAATGACTGCACTGAGGCTGGGAGGAAGGGTCATGCCGCTACTCCTCCGCGCCAAGAACAGCATCATTAGTAAGTGCGGAGCAAGGCCAAGGGTCCTCTCCCAACAGGGATGCGGTTCTGAGCCAGGGGCCAGCTCTGTGTGCGCAGAGAGGGTGATGGGGAGGGCCCAGGGGGCTGAGGGTGGAGCAGTGGGGCCAACATCCCCGGGCCAGCCTGCACTGCCAGGAACCTACCTGGAATATTGCTCTGCGGCTCGATGCCCGCGGGGAAGTTAGTGTTTTCAGGGATGGAATGGCTGTAGTCGTCCAGCGGGGGGAACTCGGCCGGGATCTCTGTGTGGCGTGGCACCAGCACAGGAGGTAGAACTGCCCGGAGGAGACAGAGCAGATGGATCAGCATCAATGCCAGGCTGGCGCCAAAGCCCCTGCATCCCCACATGCACCGCAGACCCTCCCTCAGGAAGAGGAGGGAGGAGGGAGAGGGGCTGGGGAGGCAGGGAGCATACCTGGGGTCTCTACCCTCTGGTAGTGGTAGGGATTCACGCAGACCTCGTCCTTCTTCATGTTGAAAGCGAACTCACACAGCTCCATGGCCCGCAGCTCATGGTGGCTGTGCAGGTCGGGCCACCGCCACAGGCGGCAGTAGATGACATGGGGGAGCCCCTTCCGGTGGGATACCTGCAGTCGGCCATCCAGGGACCTGCCGGGTGGGGAGGAGCAACAACAGACAGTGAAGTGGACTTGGCTTGTCTTCCCCTAAGTTCTGCCTGCCGCTCCTAGTGAGCTCGCTGGCAGGGACTTGGAAGGCCCGCCCCACCCCCGCTCCTTTCTCTCAGAGGCAGAGGGCCCGGAGATCAGAGAACCGCTAACTGTTAGTGCTGGATGGGATCCCAGGAGAAGAACACAGAGGCCCACCAAGGAAGGCCGAGGCCTCCCCAGGGCTGGCAGCGTGGGCCTGGAACCCTGCAGGCCCTGGGAAGAGTTCTCCTCCCCACCCCACCCCCCGTACAAAAGGGATGGCATCTGAGTCACGGTCTGAACAGGAACAGGTCCCCGAGCCAGGCGGGGGTGGGCGGGGGAGGCAGGGCTGAGCAAGAAAGTGAGCTCTTTAGGTGCAAATGTGAGGACCACAGTGATACTGAGAAGGTGACAAGGCGCACAGGTCATCTCCACTCGCTCTCGACACTCACCCAGTTCCTCCCTCACTCAACGGAAAACAAGAAAAAAAAAACACCAAATGTCTCTTTTTCAGGTGGTATTTGTGACGAGGCAGGGAGGGGAAGAGGGACGCTAGGAGACTTTTAAATGGTAGGAGCCTGCACTGCAGACCCCTCAGGGGTCCTTCCAGTTGGAGGTGTGGTGGCAGGTGGGCTGAGCAGGAGCTGAGCCTGCAGCTCCACGCCACGCTTAGTCCTGCCACTATCCCCAGCCTGGGTGGGCCGAACACTCTGCTAATGGCAGTGTCCTGCCCCTGTGGCCATGTCTTTTGTGGTGACTTGGCCTCCAAGTAGCCATGACTCCCACCCCTCTGGCCAGGCCAAAGTGTAGTCCCTGGACCAGCAGGGTGGGCCCACAGAAGCCTGTTTAAAGGGCAGAGCCTACCCCAACCTGCTAAATCAGAATCGTGCTTTTCACACAATCCCAGGTGGCTGCACAACAGGCAGGCTGCAGCAGCAGACAGCACGTAGCCCTGCAGAGCTCCGGAGGGGCAGACGCCCTGTCGGCCAAGAGCACAGCGGGCAGGTGGGAAGATTCTGAAGGGACGTGGGGTTTTGGCTGGTGTCCAGTACTGGACAGGTAAGGAGATCCTGTTCACACATACGAGATTGATAAATACGTTATGAACTCCTATTGTGGCACTCGGGAGAGAGTAGAGGGCACAACTTTCCCAACAGCTGGGCGGGGCTGGCTGAGAGGCGTTTGCAAGCTCTCCCTCCCCGCCCCCACATGACAGAGGGCGCCCACTGGCCCCAAAAACAGGATGTATGGGCACTCTGTGAGGGAGGGGCTTGTCAGATGCAACCGGAAGCACCAACCAAAATGAAAAAAACAGAGGAATTCAATCACACCGTCCAGGCCACCGGCCTGGGGATGGGGCCAGACAGACAAAGGTCAGAGCTGGGCTTGATCACAGGGACTGACCCAGAGCTGCCAACCAAGGGCATCTCAGTGGACATAATGACCTCCTTCCTGACGGCCCCCAAACAGTAATTGCCTGGCAGAAGGAAGAGAACAGCCGAGAGGTAGAGAGGAAGACTGTCAGACAGAGAGCTGTGAGACCTGGGGTCCAGATGGGGTCCTTCTGTCCTAGCTGTGAGACACTGAGTAAGTCATGAGGTCCCTGGGACCCTCAGTTACTTCACCTGTAAAATGGGAACACTGTCCCACCCCCCCCTTGACCTCCAGCAGCTCAGTATCCACTTGCAAGTTCCTTCGTGAAGCACCAACCCCCGAGTGTTATTACCCGTGACAGCAGCCACTCTCCATGCTCCAGCCTGGATAAATGGGCGAGAGTGGGGCTGAGGAGAAGAGAGGGGGAGCAGGGCATGGTGAGTGGAGATGACCAGTATTCAGCTGCTCCCATTCTCTTGCAAAGCTACCAAGTGACCATAGATTAGAGAAGGGGTCACATTTGCTCCTCAGTGTTTTACAAAAGCCGCAGCGAAGAGCCAGGTGGACATCTAGAGCTGCCTCTGCAGGGGGAGGCCCTGAGAAAGGCTCAGACCAGCAGCAAGGGAGGGATGGGGCTCTGGATGGAGCCCCCTGCCCCTGCCTGGTTAATGGAAGGGGTTACATACTTGCTTTAAAAATCATAGCAATACATAGAGAGGGGGTGATGAGCAACACCGGGGAAGGCTCTCAGCTTCCCGAGGGCAGAGAGCCTAAGAGAATGAGCAGAAAACCAAGCTCCTAACAGTCCCATACCTGAGCTTGAGCCTTTAGGAAGGGACAGTAGGAGGACAGGCGTATGCAGGACACTCTGGGCACCCCTGGCAAGCCCTAACATCCTAACGCCCCAGAAGCAGGACCCTTGAGCCAGGTGCCTCACTCGACAGAGATCCAGAGTGGACCCATGGCCTCACACCTGCTCAGGGACCTACAAGGGAAAAGGGGCATGGAGCAGGCGGGAGTGGGGCAGCCTGTGGGGCACCCTTGGGCCACAAAACTCGGACGTGATGCAGGCAACTGAGACCCAGATCTGGGCAGGAGGTGGGGTTGTGACGTGGTTGTCACGCGTTTTTGTAGTTGAGAGATGGGAAGGAGAGTCAGGGAGGAGGTGAAAGAGGACAGGAGGTTTACTGGGTCTGTAGGTAGAGGACACCAGTTTCCGGACCCCTCACGTCCAGTCCTTCCTATATTATGTGGGCCGTTTCTTCTCAGGGCCTGAAGAGCTTGGCTGTCTACTGGAACAATTATGGCAAAGAGGAAGGAAGGGGAGAAAGCAGAAGGGGGAGTAAAGGGGAGGGGTGCGAGGGGGAGGCTAGAAGAAGGTGGTGCAGGGAAAGAAGGGGGAGTGAGAGGGAGGTGAGGAGGAAGGGGGAGGAGGGAGGGATCGGGAGAAAGGGAGAAGGGGGAAGGAGGGGGAGAAGGGCAAGAAATGTCCTTCGGTCGAATAAAACAAACTGAATGGATGCAATTTATCTCTGTCCTGCCCCAAACAATGAGTAGGAGAACAGAGCCGACAAAAGTGGAAAGCAGATGGCTGAGTGGGAGCAGACTTAGCAGAGTGGAGTGAGCTGCAACCAAGCGCCCGCCAGAGGAAGCCAACAGAAGTGATCCCACTGGTGCCTGAGAGCCCCGGAAAGCGGGGTATTTAAGGCTCCACACACTTCTGAAGGTGGAGCTGGAAACAGGAGGATGGGCCGCAAGTCTAAAGAAAAGGCAGTAAGATCCCAGCCCCCTTTTCCAGGGCCCCACAAATGGGACCTCCCCAGCCTTGCAAGAGACAGGTTTGCTCTTTGCAGGAAATAACTGGAGAGGGGCAGCACTCTGGATAGGGCCACCAGGGTACAGCTGGGGGTGAAGGTCAGAGGAGGGCTGGAAGGAGGATTCCTGGAGGCTCCCTTGCTCCCTTGGTACCCAGGACAGTGACGGATGGTCCATGTGTCCACCCCTTCCCGTGGAGAGATTAAACAGCTCAGCCCACAAGAGACCTGCAATCTGACATTTGGGGATCCCCCCAACAAAATGGCCTGCTCCTGCCAGCTCCCCCATGCAGGGTAGCCCACCAGCCAACAAGCTGGAGCAGTGAATGTTTTTTATTGCCTCTCTCTTAACTGTGAACGCAGAGCCAGAATCCTCAGCCTTTTACAGAAAGCCACTAGCAGGACATGCAGAGAAAGAAAGAAGGCAGGGAGGGGAAGGCAGTCTGAGGCAAGAAAGGAGAAACTTCCAAAGTAAATAAAACAAAACAAACACTACTCTCAGGGAGATAAGATACTGAAATCCGAAAATAGAAATGTTTATAGACTATTTCAAAAAAACCTCTTGGGAACAAAAAATAAGAATATAAATTTAAAATTCAAGAAAGAAGTCAAGGGCTCCTTGAGTTCTTAAACTATTATATACATAAATTATTTTGATAGTATAATTAAATTTTTAAAAAGCCAGGGAGCTTCAGTAATCAAGGCAGTGTGGTAATGACCAAGAAAAAAAGATAAAACACACATACCCCTCTGAGAAACAGATGATGGAATATGAATCCAGAAAAAGTCACAAATGTGCGGACAACTGAGTTTCAACAAAGGTCCAAAGACAAAGAGAAAGGACAGTCTTTTCAACAAATGGTGCTAGAAAAGTTAGATGTTCAAAGGCAAGGAAGAAAATGATCTTTGATCTCCACTTAGCATCCAGTATAAAAATTAGCTGAAATGGGTCATCATATAAACCCTGAAACAACAAAACTTCCCGAAGAAAACATAGAAAAAATTCTTTGTGACCTTGTGATAGGCGAGCATTGCTTAGATATCACCCCAGAAACACATTCCATTTTTAAACAGTGGACCAATTTGACTTTATCAAAATTAAAGCTTCTGGTCTTTGGAAATTGCCATCAAGAGAATAAAACAACAAAGACACAAATGGGAAGAAAATATTTGCAAAGTGTGTATCTGACAAAGGCCCTGTGTCTGAAACATAGAAAGAACTCTAAAACCGCAGTATTCAGAAAACAAGCACCCAACCATAAAAATGTAACAACGAAGTCATCTGAACAAACACCACACACAAAATACGGCGAGATGGCGAACAAGTGCACGGAGAGACACTGATGTGCAACGTCAGCAGCCACTAGAGAAATGCAAACCACACCTACAGCGGGACGCCCTGCGTGATTGTTAGGGGCTGCAACAGAACCTCTGTGCCACGTGCTGGCGAGGGTGGGAGCAACCCAAACTTCACATACTGCCAGTAGGAACGTAAAATCATACAACTACTTTGGCAAACAGTTTGGAAGTTTCTTTAAAAAGGTAAAAAGAAACCTACCTTATGAGCCACCCTTTTCACCCCTAAGAGTTTACCCAAGGGAGATCAAAGCATCTGCCCAGACACGAATGTTCACGGCAGCTTCATTGGTAAGAGCCCCAAACTGGACATCACTCGATGCACAGCAGCAGGCAGATGGACAAACGACCGGTAGTATGTCCACACAGAGGAATACCACGCAGCACTGTAAAAGAATGGACTCCTGATGTATGTAACGACAGGGATGAACCTGAAAACAACTATGCGGAGTGGGAGAAGCTAGGCATGAGTGCATAGAAGCAAAATTACAGAGTAATTTAAAGTCAAGCAAAGACACAGATTCACGGAGAGGGACAGAAAGCAGGTCAGTGTTTGCCTGGGCACGGGGGTTGTGCAGGGACGGGAGGCGGCCTGCCGAGGGGACAGGCTGTGTCTGCCCTCTTGGCCGCAGCGCTGTTTCCACAGGTATAAATGCACGTCAGAATCTGTCACATTGTTCACTTTGGGTATGTGCTGCTTGTTGTATGTCAATCATACCACAATTTTAGAGAAAGAGACAGACAGGACAAGGTTTGGGGGCTTTAGGCTTGGATAAACCCTGATTCAGATACTGACTCTGGGCTCTATAACTGTATAAACTTGATCACATTGCTTAATGCCCAGGACTTAATCTTTTCATTGAAGTATCAGCCCTCTGGGTGGGTGCTGGGAGGGTGCGAGATGACGTTCTGCACAGAAAGCCTTCAGCACAGAGTGAGAACGCAGTGAATGGGAGCCCCAGCAGTCATTACTGTTATTCCCTTCATTACTGTGATGGTGCCTAACAAGGAAGGCATACAGCAGGTGCTCAGAAAACACCAGTCCCCTCCCCTGCTTTGGTCATCTGGGTGCGCAGCCAGGTGGGTCACGACGACGCCTCAGTTGGCCTGGTGTTTGGAATTTTCACAAGGCTTCTATGCTCCTTACCTCAGGTCAGCCCCACGCGACGCTGTGTGGGTGACAAGGCGCATCTGGTAGAGGCCCTGCCTCCCTGTGCCCCGGTGTGCCCGACAGGCAAGGCTCCGGCCCCAGGCTCGCACGGGAGTCCACTCCAGGGCTGTGGAGGAGGCCAGCTCCCCTGGCTGCCAGGCGGGACCCCGACGTCAGGGAGACAAGTAGACTCTCCAGCTCACGAGCGCATCACTGCTGGTCTGGTTTGCCAGTGTTTTCCAGAAGTCATCTGGATCATGCCCCTGCTTCTGGGCCATACAATTTCTAACTTATGACAAGGATGGCTTCTCATTCACCTCTAACGCATGGGGGATGACAACTTTTGGCTCAGTCTGGGCTGCCCAGAGCCAACCCCGGTAGCCCTTCCTTCTTCCTCTGTCCCACTCAAAATACACACCGATGCTTACCAAAGTAATAGCAGTGAACTGGGAGTTTCAGCTGCTGGATTTAATTTAGCCAATGTGTCCGGTACACACCCTCCCCGGCCTCACGGGGTACCACGCCTATTTTAAGTAAATCCAATAAATAGGTCTTAATTCTGAGCTGATGTTATCATAACGTGCTCAGTCGCAGCAAAGGATCTATTTATGCCCCACTCTCCTGACCCAGCCCTTCTTGTAGCCCAAGACCAGGCGCTGGGCTAAGAGTCGCGTCCCAGGAGCCCACCGGCAGCCTCTTCCCTGTTTGGGACTGCGATCCCTTCCCACACCCACTGGCTTCCTGATGAGAGACCCCCAGAAGTCCTTCTCCAGCAACTCCTGCCAGCTCCTTTGACTGAGGTTTTAATCCTTAAATATACTCTTCACCAGCTGAACCATTTCCTGTGGCAGGAAATTAGGTTTCCTCCCATTGGCTACAAGTGGGACCCATAAAGTGTCCCAAAATGGTGGTGGGAGCCACAGCCAAGGATGTGGACATGCCAGAGTCCAAAGCCAACGGTGAGGGAAGCCTGCCAGAAGGCCCTGGGTGGGGAGGGCGGGGCTGGGCCCACCTCCTGGCACAAGCCTCTCGTGTCCTCTGTTACCAGTGACTAGCTACCCACGGCCATCTGGAGGCTGATGTGAACACTGGTGGACTTGGACGTGGGTGCTGGGGACAAGACTGGAAGCGGAGAACATAAGCTCCGGAAGCACTCATAGATCTGCTCAGCAGGAACCGTGTGCCAGGCACACAGCCACTGTGTGGGAACACAGAGATGGCAGAGCCCCCCTATCTCCTGTGTCGCCCTGCGCAGAGCATGTGAGGGGCTGGCCCACGGGCACAAGTTCTGTGAAGGGTGGGGCCGGAGTCCAACCCAGACCAGTGCTCGGAAATGGGCGGCGAGGGGTGGGGCAGCCGGTCCTTTTTCTGCTCTCCCATGTGGCATCCCTATCCGGGAATGGGCCTCTTGCGATCATCGAATGGTCGCTGAACACTACCACATCCCAGGTGCCGTGCTGGTTCCCTGAGCCAAGGAAGTAAATAAAAAGTGAAGTTGTTAACACTGTTCTATGTCCACTGAAATGGATTTTACTTAACATACACCTGCTACAACACTCTGACTTCTTTAGAGGCAAGCTCTGTCTTTGGACTTGCCTCTGCTGAGCAGTGATCGCAACAACAGTGGCAAAGTTACAACCACAACGTGCCAGGCACTGCGCTGTCCACTCCACGGCTGCGGTAGGTAGAGTCACTCACCCTCTCTGTACCCACGCCCTTGGTTGGACGGTTTCGCAGCTCCTCCGCCCACGGGGGCAGTGTGCGCCCTTGTCCCTTAACTCTGTGCTAGGCTATTGCTTTGGCCCATGGAACCTCAGCAGAAGGAGCAACGTGTGTTTCTGCTTGCCCTCTTGCCCCTCTGCCCTCAACCAGGGGAAGAGCCTTCCCCAGACAGCTGCTACCCCTCAGCCTGGGCCCAGGTACAACACAGCTGGAGCAGACTGAGCCAACCTCGCAGCAAGGTGCCAGTCCCGGGTGAGCCCCAGAAACATGAGTCAGCACGGACAGTCACTGTTTCAAGCTACTGAAAGTTTGGAGTGGTAGTTACCCATCACAAGTGGACCACTGCACTGACTCCACCACTGGTCTTTCCGGTAAACTCACGAGTACCGTTTATTTTCATGCACTGATGGAAAAACAGAGGGTCTGAGAGGTCACCCACCTTGGCCAAACGAGCAGAGTTCATCTGAAGTGAAGTCAGGCTGTGTGACTCACTCTCTTCCCTAACTGTAAACAGGCACAATGCTATTTCCTGACCTTGAGTATAATACCATTTCAGAAGGACTTAGTTTTTATTTATAGAGAAAAACCTACCTATAGGCTTTCAGAGCCAATTTGCATAGACTATCAACTTACCCCAAATGTTCAACTAATATTAATTTTTTGTTTCTTTTTTGAAAGATTTTTTTTTATTTTTAGAGAGGGGGGAGGGAGGGAGAAAGAGAGGGAAAGAAACTTCAGTGTGTGGTTGCCTCATGCGAGCCCCCCACTGGGGACCCAGCCTATAACCCAGGCTTGTGCTCTGACTGGGAATCGAACTGGAAACCCTTTGGTTCATAGCCCGGCACTTAAACCACTGAGCCACGCCAGCCAGGGCTAATGTTAATTTTTTGAAATCCAAGTAGCATATTGATAATTCAATATATTATCAATATCAAACCAAACCTCTGACATCCATTTCAACTCAATTTATTATTTATCTTTACTTTCCCCTAAAATCTGCTATGTGTTAGTGTAAGAAAAACAGGTGTGGGGTACCAATCATCACCACAAATCCACACTCACACCCATATTTCCCAGAATACACACGCTGCCACCAACAGGTGCCCCCCACAATAATCAAGCTAGCCCACTGTCCTGAGTTCACTCACCTGCAACAAAATCTCTATACTCCACTCTTCTTGAGCTTTGTATTATATGTGGGTTTCATTTTTTTTTCTTTTTCTAGTTCAAAATAAAAGGCTTGAATGACTTCAAGTCTGGGTTAGTTGTGTACTCCCCAAGCCTTCTAAGAAGGCAGAAAAAATTCTGCTGGACACTTTAAAGGGCCCCTTGCTTTGATTCCACTTGGCCTTGAGCAACAGTGGTCTCTCCTGACCTTAACACGGGCACATCAGAAGGTGCTTTTACCTCTTCCATGCCATGGCCAGTCAAGGATAACTATTTCATAGAGCAGCAAAACTGAAAGCCCTGAAAACTTTCACACCGAGAGAGCCATTTAATTTGGGGGTTCACCGGGGATCCTTTCCCTTGGGTAAAACATAGCTAACACCGAAGCATTCTTTGTCGGGGGCAGAAGTTCTTCTGGGGGCTGTATGCGAGTTCCCCAGCTGCAGGTGACAAAGCACAGAGGCCTGGCTTTCAGGGAACGAAGTGTGCTGGGCAGCTGAGCTCTAGGTAAGTAAATGCCCACCTGAAAACGCACTTTGGAGAACGGCAGGCAGCTGGCACTTGCGGACCCTTAAGAACATACTGTCTAATCCCTTCCTTCTGTGGCTGAGGAAACGGAGACTGATGTGCTGTATTAAGAACCTCAAGGTCACCCAGCAAACAGACTCAGAGTGAGAAGGCGGCCTCCCGACCACTGTTTCACTATAGCCAGATGTCTGTAAGTGTGAGTCCACTTTCCCGCCTCCGTAAGTCAAGTACGATGGGACATACTATTTCTGTTTTGTATTGAATCTTAAGTTGCCTGAAGGTCTCATGCTTTCAGATGACGAAAGTTTTTTTTTTTTTGAAAATGGGACTGAACAATTGGTGATGTATACTGCAATTCCTGTCCTATCAGGGCAACTTTCTAAGGTCCAAAATTATATTAAAATAGAAAGTTACAATATTTTTACATTAAAATAAGAGGTTACAAACACCAGGTGCAGGACGTATACTGCAATTCCTGCCCTATCATGGCCACTTTCTGAGGTTTGAAGTTATCTGAGATAAAAAGTTACAAACAAAGAAATTGAGCGGTATACCGAATATACTATTCCCAGTAACTTTCAAAGTTGTCTTTGGTTGTTGGTGTTTAAAGAAGCAGCAGCATTTCCCATGTCAGCCTCGTTCTTGTCCTTCCGCAGCACCAAGCAGGAATCTGGCTGGGGGCGCGGTTTGCAGGGGGCGGGGTTTGCGAGGGCGGGGTTTGCAGGGGCGGGGTAGGTTCTGGATAATTGAGGTTTCCTTGTTAGCTCTGCCACAGTAACCACGTGTTCTCGTCCTGTTTCCTCAGTGTTCTCGGCAAGTTCTGTAAGAATGCTAAGCAGGTTTTTTAATGTTCCAGTTTAGATTGGCCATTTCAGAGGGCTGAAACCAGCATTGCACAACCCTTGTTGCCCATCTGTGAGCCACCAAGAACAACCCAATTCCCATCTGAACTTGCAGACAGATACTACGTGGTGCTTCGAGCTGCCACACTGGGGACACCCAATACATGCCAGACCGAAGCCCCCCCACTATGCTTCAAGGCAGCCACTAGCCTCTTCCTCGCTCCTCCCTACTGTATATAGGTCTCCCTTCCCCCTGCTAGTTTTCTGGACAGCCGGCTCAGGTCCACAGCAAGTGGGAGCTGATGGGGCCTGCGTGTGAGCCCCGAGGTCACAGGAGCCTCCTGGGCAGATTTCCAAGGGAGGAAGCCAAGGCCCCCCCAGGCCTGCCCTCTGTGGGGGGCGCTGAGCCCCACAGAAAACACATGAAGACCATCTGGACCTCTGGGCAGAATTCCTCCCAAGGGGCCAGGGTGGGCACAGGGAATGCATGTTCTGGAAAAGAAGGGGATGCTCTTTATGGGGGAAGTTCGGCTTAACCATGATCACCTGTGAAGCACATGCACCCTGAGAGCGGTCCCACACCAGGCGACGGCAGGTAAGGCGGCCCTGCTGCTCCTCAGCCTCAGCCCTCCCAGGGTGTGGGCCCAGACGGTTCTGAGGGGCAGGGGGTGGGAAGGAGCTGTCCTGTGGATGGTGGGATGGTCAGTAGCACGCTGGCCTCGATCCACTAGATGCAGCAGTGCCCCCATCCGCGGTTGTCATAACCAAAAATGTCTCCAGATAGTGCCAAAAAGGTCCCTGGGGGCAAATCACTCCCCTAAGCCCCTTGAGAGCCGTGGGTTAAGGAAAGGTTCTCGGGAGTGGACACAGGTCAGAGAAAACAGAAGCAATTTATATCTCAGAGCAGGTGTTTACCGGCACTTCTCACACATTATCTCACTGGATACAGAGATGGTACAGGTGAGTCACGCTACATTGGGTGACTTGCCCAAAGGTACCCCTAACAGCAAGGAGAAGTGCCAGGCCTTGAACCTGGGTGTTACCCAGTTCCCAGTGAATGCAAAGCACAGGGGGTCGCTGTGTTAGAATCATCAGAGATTCTCCATGGGCTCTGGGGAGACAACTACCCCCATTACCTCCTCGCTCTTTCGCAAAGGAAGTAGTTAAATCTTGAAGGAGAAGAAGGAGGGGAAGGCGGGGGAGGAGCGGGGAGGGGAAGAGGAGCTGGGGGGGACCAGAGGGCAGTTTCAGGAGCAATCTTCATATTTGACAGCTTCAGTTTCACATACTGGTTTTCCCTCCAAACACCAGCTTGATGGGGATGACTGTTTTCAAGCGTGGGGATCACAGAGGTTTCACGCCATAAACAGAAGATGCTCCCGAGTTCTGGGCTGGGCTCTGGTTACTGGGAGAAGGCAACAGAATAGTTCCCAGGCTTCCCAGAACTTTCTGGATGGCCATTTCACTCTGCCAGTTGACACTCATTCGGAGTGGAATTAAGTGTTTTTAAAAGAGATCACTCCTGGCCCACTCAGGATGCTCACAGCTCTTGGAAAGGCTCTATGGGCTGAGGGCAAAAAGCACACTTCACCCCAGATTTCAAAACCCCAGCTCCAAAGCTCACCTCATCAAACACAGGGAGTCTGAAATGGAACCACAGATCCAGGCACATTTAGACCCCTCTTGTCATTGCACTGGGCCTCTGGCCTCCTGTGTCCTGCCGGGCGGGAAGGCCGCTCACGCAGCCAACACTTCGAGGCTTCCTGTTCCAAAGGGCTCTTGGGAAATGGATTCATTTGGATTTTCAGTTTGGGGGAAAGCAAAATAAAACGCCAGACTGAAGCCCACGGCACGGAAAGGATTCCTCCTCTCTATGACAAGGTGCTTAGCTCCATGTGCAGAAACACAATGAGCAGCTGGAGAAAGATATTTGCTAGTTCCAAAAGTCTAACTTTGGAGGGAAATGTGATAAAAGGAGAAAGAGCTTTTAGAGATGGTTAGATAATTATCTTGGCTTAGACCTTTTCCTCTGTAGAAGAGAAAACTAGGGCTTAGATGTGGTGAGGAGGGATGGATGCAGATGTCGGCCTCCTGTTCATAAATGCCTTAAAACTTAGAAATATGTTTGCTCTCTTCACCAATAAAAAGGGCAGAGCACCGAGGGAGAAGTCACCTCCCTGGACAAGCGCTGTTCCTCTCGTCTTATCTGCCAGAGAGCTTCAGTGTCAGCTCACGTCACCGCACAAACAATTCTTATTACAAGACTCTTAGTCATGCTGTTTTTCACTTTCTTCCACGCAGCAGGAACCGTGAGGCTCTGAGTTCCCTCCCAGCTCCGTCTTCCCAGCCCCGGTTCCCAGCCTCCCACCTCCTGACCCATCAGGTCTGCATGAATCCTGCACCGTGAATCACTTCCTTTGGGCAGACAGCACGTTTGGGGGTGGGGTTTTCTTCCTTCTTCTTTTGGAAAAGACTTGCACAGCCATCTGGGGTTAAACAAGTGAACCAGGAGATGGTGACTGGTGCCCAGTCCTGTCGAAACCCACCAAAGTTTCCAAAGGCTTACAGAAAACGTCAGGCGGGCATCCGTGACTCCAGGGGCTGGGGGGGTAGAGGTGAAAGGGACAAGTAAGGAGGTTTTGTGTTCATTGCATAGTTTTGACTTCCTTCATTATGAGTCACTGGCCAGAAAGATAACAGTGTCACAAGCACTACAGAGCAGGCAGAGGGCGACCTGGGCGGCTGGGGGGCACTCAAACTGAGAAGTAGAGTTTCTGGGCAAATGTTTACTCCAGTTCCAGTTTTACAACAATTCCTAGCGAAACACCATACAATAGGGGTTGGGAAAGGAACGTTCTCACATTTCAGTCTTCACCACATTCACAACTCTCTCTATTTTTAAAAGAGGCCCCAAAGCCTTTAGAACCCTCCGACCTCTCAGTTCAGCCGCTGTGGGGAGCTGGAAGGGAAGGAGGGGCGGGAAATGACCACAATTTTAGAAAATATTAGTTTAAGGAGCACAAAGTTAAATATGCAGAAAACACAACATTTGCTGAACACCAATCTGTACTATTCTGCAAACACTATGCTTCTTTCCGCACCAGCGTGGTACAAGCTTATGTAAGCAGTTCCCATCGAACCGTAACAAAGAACGGGTGTCCTGTATGTTCTGGGCACTGGTATTCTGAGGACAGTTACGCAGCCAATTAGCATTCCTTTCAGTCCAAGGGGACAGACTTCCTATTGTACCTGAACAAAAGGTTCTGGTTCATGAGGGGCAATTTCACCTAAAACAACAAAGAACCCCTATGGGCAGAAAGACAGGAATTCCAAATAAACAAGCAGGGGGGACTTCGGACAGGCCAGGGAGTGCTTACTATGTCACAGTGGCAACAGCCAGCTGTGTAGGCTTGCCTTACCCAGTAAGTGGCTCTTGGCTAAAAGCTGCATCCCAAAGCAGCTCCAGTCAAGAGCACAGAAAGGCTTCCAGGTGAGGTTCCTTCCCTGAGTCCTGGACACTTTCGGCTGTCTCCCGTACCCAGCCCACAGAGTCCCAGCCAAGATTCACACAGTACCTGCCTACCCACTGCTTCATTAGACCCCCACTTCCCAAACAGCAGAGCTTTCAAGGCCTGATTCACAGGTATGGAAATCCCAAATGCTTAACTCGCCCAAGTAGCAGAGGTAGTAACATGCCGCAGCCGTAGCACAGAACACGGGCTTCTGCCTCCCCCAGCCAGAGATCATCAGCCAGCAGCCGCATGCTGAGATGACAGGCGGGTCCCAAGGTTCTCCTCAGCCCTGTGACAGACCCAGTTATGCCTCTAGCTCAGAAATTGTTCCGTTTTGTGTCTCTTTTTGCAGAATGACCTCTCTCTGTCCTCCCCTCCCCAAAGTTTTAGAGTCCCGATTGTCCTACACTTGTGAAACTCATCATCACTTAGCACCAAGGGCCTGCTATGATTAAGTAATTCTGTGTGTTTCCAGCTTCCTCTCCCAACTGACAGGAGCTCCTCGAGGGCAAGGAGACCCAGCTTAACTCTCCCTGCACTCTGGGTGGAGCACAGGGTGTGCATGTTGCATTTGCTCACAAGTAGGCCGTGATTATGCAATTGTTTCTGTGCACCACCGGTCAGAAGAGGTAGGAAACAAATAAAAACCTCAGGCAGCACCCTAGCCTTACAACCGAGTTAAGGCATCAAACTTTGGAGCAAAGGGACCCGCAGATGCACGTCACTGGCAGAGACCCAACACCAGAGACACATTTGGCAATCTGTTGGTTTGAGAAGTGCAGCTAAATCCAGCAAGGGAATGGCAACTCGGGTGCCAGTTAGTTCTCCTGAAGCAGCCAGTGGGGAAATGCAGAACACTAACATGCCTTTGAATGAGGAAGTTCCTCCCACTTCACTTGCCATACCAGATAGGGACAAAGTCATTTGTGACTTAGGTTGTAGGCCGACCGTAGATGGAAGGCATTGCAATAAACTGACTCACCAAATACTTGTTGAATGGAGATTTTACTAGCGTGGGGTCTGCCAGAAGAGAGAGTAGGCAGACATCTGGGGCTACACTGGGAGTGGACTGGGGGGTCAGTGATGCTCACACTGGCTGTGCTGCTGAATTGTGCGGGGGGGGTGTCCAAATATGGGGGTCATCCCATCTATAAAATGATGGGTTCGACCATCTCTAGTGTCTCCTTGCCTTCTAGTGCCGACTTTCCACATCCCTGTGAAACACTCCAATTTGCAGTGGAAAGCAGCTTCAAGGAGGCGGTGTCTACGCTTCCCGTTCCCTTACCACCTTTAAGCACAAACAGCCTTGGAGAAAATAAACCTGAATCAAGAGCAGCAGAGCAAATACGTGGTAAAAATAATTTCTTGCTCCTGTAAGTGGGTGAGAAAGAAACTTCAAAACTTGGACTCTTTCTGCAGGTTAGAAGCAAAACAAACCAACCAACCCCCCTCAAACCTAACAGCAATAGCAGCAAAACAGGCAGCCACAGCTGTGACGTGGTACGAAGGAATTAAACTGCTGTCAAACAACCTCGTGACAGAGCTGCAGAGGTCACAAAGTGGATGTGACGGCTCATAGATGTGCCCCCATCTGTGGCTGGTCAGCTTTGATGGGACTCGACCCGGACACATGTGAACACACATGACCTCTCATGGTATATTCCAGGCTCAGGAGCCACAAGACTTCAGAGCTGGGGGTGAGGGCTCTAAGGGTCAGCCACTTCACTGCACCCCCTTTCTTCCCCACACAGGAAGAAACCGAGGCCCAGGAGAAGACAGTGTCACTCCAGGATCCTTGCAAGTGAACTTCAGTGTTCTCCTACCCCAGGAACCCATGACCCCCAAACTCTATGTGACCCAAAATGTCACCTAACAAAGAAGCCAATCCCACAACACAGGGCGGGGGCTCCCATCCCCAGCAGGAAGACCAGAACAGCTTCCGTGAAGGAGGATTGCATTCCTGCACTTCCTGACCTCCACGCACTCAGCAGTCGGGCCCCAGCGCCATCCTGGCCTGTCTTCAGGTAAGCCAGGCCCATCTTCCAGGCTCTGTAAACAGTGCCGGCTCTCTCCTCCCTCCTCGGCTGGAGCAGCAAAGCACCCCACGCCACTGGGCCTGGGTTGTTTGGTAACAACGGAGGGAATGGTGAACAAGGGTTGAAGATGGAAAGGGAATCACTGAATTCTCGAAAAAGGACCCTTGGAAGGAGCAGAGCAGCAAGAGGGGCCTTGGGAGGCGGGCACTGGAGGACCTCGAGTGGGAGTAGGAGGGAGATTTCCTGGGCGTTCCCTTCTCACCCCAACACAGAGCCCACGAACTGCCTGGCTGTGACCAGGGAACTTCTTCACGAATCAGGCAAGACCAAGTTTCCAAGTCGCCGGCCACTTCCACAGGTCTCCCAGGAGTTGTCTGTTCCCTGTGTCAGGCAGAAGCGGGGTGGTGGTGGGCGGGGGGCGGGGGCTCAAGGGGTTGGAGGAATAACTCCTCCAAACACTCAGCCACCTTGTCCCCTCACCCTTTGGAACATCTGAACCTGAGACTAGGCAGCTGCTGGCTCTCCCCTTAGAGGGACTGGGCTCATTGTCCTTTGCCCCCACCCAGAGCATCGACTACTTAAGTGGAGATGTCCTAAAGGACAACACAGGGGGCCACGGCTGGGAAGGACTAGAAGCTGAAGCTAAAGTGCCTGAGAGCAACGTCCTCCCCTGCCCCACTCCCACTCTGCACAGACTCACACTCAGCCCAACTATCCTGGTGTCACGGCACACCCACCTTGGGCACCACACTCACCTCCCTGCCTCAGCTGCACTGAACACTGCCTGCCCTGGTTCTGAATCGCACCTTCAAAGTCTGGTTCCTGCCAGGACTTTGTCCTGTTTTATTCCAACAGCATGTGGGGTGTGTGCAGGTGCGCAGACCCTGCTGCTCCGAGCATCTGCAAGGAGAGTGCCTGATCAGCCAGTCTGTATTTATTGAGGGCCTACTATGTGCGAGGCACTTGGTGAGTACCTCAGTTTTTGTAACTCTACGAAAGATCAAGAACTAGTGGACCAAACCAGAAACCATGTAAGATTCCAGATGCATGAAGAGCAGGGCCAAGGGCACCTCCCAGTTTGTGCAAGGCTGTCCTGATTTCTGCTCTGCGGGCTCCTTTCATGCTATAGCTTTTCCCACACCTGCCTCAGCTTCGTTAAAGAGGTGGCATTGACCAGCTGCTTTGTATAAGCAATTTCTGGACCGAGCACTTTATACTTACACACTTCAATGCTATAGGACAGGGTCCCCCCTTCCAAAAGAAGAAAATGGAATTCAGAGCAGTGAAGATTCTTCCACAAAACCATGCAGGAGAGCAGGGTTAAACTCTGAACTCCCAACACAAAGCCCAGGGTTCTCCCACTGGGTCAGGCTGCTGCCCTGCACACCCATTCACCTTGAAGGGGGAAGTGGCAGAAGCAAGATGAGACCAGGAGCTGGGAGCTGGATTCCAACTCTGCCTCCTCTCTCTGTGCCACCTGGGTGACGTTGGGTGAGGTGTCCCATCTCTCAGGGCCAGTTTCCTCTCTGGGAAAGGCCGGGAAGGCTGTAGCGGAGAGACCGCACGTAGAGGTCCTTCATGCACCGAGAAGTGCTGCACACGTGTTAGGTACCACGCATCACCTGTCACTCACGTGCCAGAAAAGACTGCCCAGCGAGGCTGATCACCCACCCAGGGATATTTTTATTTATTCCTGCAACAAGCTGCTGACAAGATCAGGAGACTGGGAGATGTGAGAACATTCTAAAAATATCATCTCGGGACAATTTATGTTGTCTTTTTTTTTTTTTTTAGGTACAAGCAGCTTTGAGCACAGGCTGAGAAAGTAATGACTTCCTTCCCAAGCCTACCAAATTTTGCCAAGTCTTCTTGAAACTCTCACCCTCACAGACTAAGACAGTGAAGGTCTAAAGCCGTTGCCTGGGTTCCCCAAATGGGCAGGCCGGACCAGATGTCCCCAAGGTCCCTTCTCTGATAACGTGACTAGTAATCAGAGGCTCACTGCTTCTTCTCACACAGAGATGTCTTTCACGAGCATTTCACTGGACAATGAGAAAGGGAGCACATTTCCAACTTCCCAGCAACATCGTTCCATTCTTGTTCCTGTTGGCAACCGCCCAAACGCTGGGAACATAAATGCCATGGTGAACTCCGCCCCCACCTCCTGCGTGTGTGTGTATGTGTGTGCGTGGCTCGGTGAGGACGAGGGAATCAGCGGGGCTCACATCCTGCCTGCACTCCGCCCCCTCGCACACCGCACACAGCGCTCCGCGCAGGAGTCGCACAGCTGCAGAAATGCAGCCCTGAGGTCCCATCCCCACGCCTGGCCCCAGAGGAACTGAGGGCAGGGCAGGCGTATCTGCTGTAATGCTCTGCAGAGTTGGGAAACCACACCAGGTCCTGAGAAGACCGTGGAAGGCAAGACTTCGACCTGTTTGCAAAGATGGCACCGCAGCTCAATCACACGGAGCATCGGGCGGCGCTAACTGCTGAGGGGGCCGCACAAGCAGACCGACTACTGCCTGCAACTCGAAGTCCTTCCGGGTGCTGCAAGGACCACAGAGTAAACACTAGATACTAGCTGGTTTAACCAAATGGAAACCCAGGGTCAAGGGAGTTCGAAATGAATATTTGCTCTTTCAAAGTACGTTTTTAAAAATACTCTTCCATAGGGAACTTTTAAGACAAACAACCGAATGAAAAAAGAAACACAAGTATACGAGTTCCGCACTGACATACTATTTTACATGGATCGCTTACTTTTGATATTCTTCACTAAATTCTTTGCTTATTACACCATTAAGATCAAAACTCCTCTGCTTATATCCACACAATGAAATATTGCCCAGCCATAAAAAGGAATGCATAATTGCAACATGCAAAAACATGGAAAAATCTGAAAAAAAATGCAATGTGAAGGAAATTAGATACACCCCCCCCCAGAAAAGTACATCCTATACAATCTAATTAATATTAAACTTTTAGGAAATTCAAACTAACATACAGTGGCAGAAAGAAGCTCAGTGGTTGCCTGGGAACTGGGGGCAGCAGACAGACAGATGGGTGACATTACAAAGGGCCAGGAAGAAACTTCTGAGGGTGACGGGCACGGCAGCGTCTGGGCTGTGGCGACAGTTTCATGCTGCATGCAAGCCCTCGAATATCACACTCACCAAACTGCAAACTTTCAGTATGTGCCATTTATTACACCTCAATACAGATGCTTTAAAAATATACCCCCCTAAACTCTGATGGGAAAGTTAACAGAAGGCAGAGTTTGCGGAAAAGCAAGCCAACGGCCCAGACACATATTACTCCAACAGACAGTTCAAAGGTGTCGCCCTCTGCGCACTGCATGATAAACTCTAAAAGGAACCAACACTGAAACACGAATCAATGCCTTCAATGCCTTATTATGTCATCCCCCCAAAAGTGTCACAAATACACACACTAAGATTTCATTGAAAAGGTAGTTCTGGCTTGTCTTTGGTGTAGTGATGCATGTGGCCTGTGTGCGGACTGGTACTTGTTGACGTGTGAAGTGTCACTCTGGGCCGACACTGCTCCTGACGTCTGCTCCCCAATGAAAAGCCCCAAGGACAAAGCGCCCCAAGGCGAGTCACCAAAGTTCACATTGGTGTTAGAGAAGAAACTACACAGAGACCCTCCCCACCCCTTCCGCAGTGACGCCGGGGCAGGGGCACAGAGACCTGGCTGTTCTGCCTGAAGTCTGGTCCAGCTAGGAATGACCCACAGAGCAAAGGGACATGCCAGGTGACTGAGGAGGGTGCTCAGTCCCACGAGTTAACTGCGGGGAGTGCCAGGTGCTGGTCTCTCTCCTGCACACAGGCACACGTTCCGTGTTCCAGATCACCACAGTGGGCCCATCTGACGAACCACACGGGCCCTTCACAAACATCACAAGACTCTTCCGTAAGCTCTTTCTTATCCCCTTTCAATGGAGGTCATTACAGCTTCACTGTTATTTAACGCAGCGGCTTTCAAATGGCGAGAGGCCAGCAGCCTCTACTGCACTCAGGCCTCCAGACCCCAGCCTCCTCTCTCAGGACAGATCGATGTCAATTCTCTGTCCAGCATGAAGCCTGAGGTTTGGGGTGGGAGGCTGCACATCGGGGGCCATCATTTGGAAACCTCTTATCTAGGACACCAAGCAGAAAAAGTACTACATACACCGAAGAGCAACACCCAGGAGAAGCCAAGCTGGGGGGGCAGCATTAACAAGTGAAAAATAGAGTGTCGCCAGTCCCGGTGGAAATTCTTTCTAGCCATTGGTGATCTGTCCTCCAAAGTTCTCAGAAAGACCTAGTTTATTGCCAACTTAGCCCCGAGGTCAAGTGTTCAGTACAATTCTACAGAAACCATGGAGGTTCAGTCAGAGTTCACAGATGGTGATGAATTCCTACTTGTGGCCAAGTGCACAGGAAAACCCCCCAGCAATTCAACATTTGAACACTGATAGTCCTGAACCAAGGGTGGGGAGGGCATCCAAGAGGATGCATGGAAGAAAGAAGACACAAAAGATAATTAAAAGTCGGAACAGTTTAGCCTAGTGCAAAAGACAGCAACAGAAGCCAGAAGCCAAGTAGTTGGTCCAGAACCCAGCTCCACATTGCCCAGCTGTGTGGCCTTGAGCAGACCACTTAAGCTCTCTGTGCCTAACTTGCCCCAAACCACCCTGTGGATCTGTATTACTATCCCCAATTTTAAGCACATGGTGCAGGAGCCCAGAAAATGTGAGTGACATTTCACAGTGTCGACAGCAGACTCTCCAAGTTACTATCCCCCCACCCCACCCACTACAGCCCTCCCCCAGGCAAACTGCATCTGTTTTAATCAGAGTTGTACAGGGTTTTCTGGGGCACCTGACCCCAGGTTCAGCTTCCAGAGGGTCCAGATAAGCCAGGACCTGCTGGGAGCCCATTGGAATTAAGAGTCGTGAACCAGAAAGGGTTTAAGGCCTAGGGCTCTAGTGGGCATGCAGGAGGTGGCCTCAAGGGATCAGACTTTCAAGACAGCGAAAGACCAGCTTCGAGGTCACTGAACCCAGCAACCACCGGATGCAGAGCACTGACAGAAAGCTCTTTCACGTACAGAGCTGAAAGCAGTCTGTTCTTCGGTGGCCTCTGCCTCCCAGCCCTAGTGACTATCAGGGACCTTGCAGAACAAGTGTCTCTAGCTGGGCTCCCTCTGCTGCAGCTTCCAGGTCCCCAGGTCTTTCCTCTAATGAGGATCTGCTCCTGGGTCTTCTGCTGTGTTAAGGTGACATCCAAGAACTTCCCAAGGCCTAAGAACTGGGCCCCAGGACCTCCCTCTCCATATCCTGCCTCGAAATTCTTCCCATCGCATCCATTCTGATTATAATCCCCGTGGAGAGGCCATGGGTCCACAGTGTCCCATGGCATACGAAGTCCATCAGCACAAGATACAGCTCACCCCAAAAACGTAAACAGAAGACGGCAGAACAGAGAAAGTGCTTTGAACACAACAGGTGTTCAGTAAATGTTTACTGTACAAATGAACGCTCAGTCGAAGCCAAGTCAAGCCCCCTCTCCTCTTCCCCACTTCACTTGTGGTCAATCTGGGTGACGTCCGCAAGAAACTTCCCGTGGCCGGAATTCGGAGACACAGAAGACAGCCACCAATTAATCTGGTCTGGGCTGGGGATTGAAAACAGGCAGCGGCCCACAGATGTTGTGCTTGGCCAGCATGGTGTTTTTAAAATTTTTTAATTACTCGCCAACTTTTAAAAGCTGGGAGATTTCATATGCAAACCTAGATTTTTGGCTTTTCTTGAAAAAAATCAGCAGATCTGGCAACACTTGGCCACCGGCTGACGCCGAGTTGCCCCGTCAGACCGGGGCTGAATCCTCGGGCCTGCACTGTCTTCTCCCACCCAGGGCCGCTTCCCTCGCCACCCCCGCCCCACCCCATCCCTGCGTGCATCTGCACTTGCAGCTTGAGCCCACGTTCACACCTGTTGTCCTGACATCCTCCTCAACGGCATCTCCTGTCATTCAGACTCCTCATCTGGGTTACAGACTGCGGCCACCCTGAGCCTCGGCTGGCTCTAGACCCTCCTGGCTCACCCCAAGGAATCTGTACCCCAAGCCCTCAGAAGGGGGGCCGTTTGCTCTTCATGTAGCTTCCCAATCTACTTCACACTTCCAGTGGAGTTCACTCCACAGAGAAAGCCTTCACAGCCCCTGCAGAGCCTTGAGGCTGTGGCAATGGCCAGTCCCAGGACGCCTGCCGCAGTGAGGGCCAGGGAGGAGTGGCCAGGATGACACAGTGTACTCAGCGTGGACGGAGGTCAGGAGAAAGAAAGAGAAGAAAGACAGGGACAAGAATGCAGAACCGAGAGAGAGAAGTCTGCTTACCGACCTGCCTCCAGGTACCACTTCTCTTGTCTGAAGTCCAAGGAAGAACTAGGGTTGCCTCACCCTCTACCCCCACTTTCAGTGGGGACCAGGAGAAGAAAGAGAGGGTGGCAGCTTTTGTGGTGATACAAGTCATTAATTTGTACTTCTTACATCTTCCAGAACCTTCTGCCCTCTTGGGTCAAACACATTCACTTGTCAGGGGCAGTTTCCACCCATGCCTGCAGACAAACTCACCAAACCTTTACCCGAGTGAAGTTGGATCAGAGTTTTTTTTTTAATCTAGTTACCCAGCGTGTGGGGACAGCACCTCACTGGAGGGGGGCGCCTGGAGAAGGCACAGCCCTGGGAAGGGGAACAGACAACGTGAGCTAGTTTGCACACCAAATGCCCACAATTCTTGGAGGTCCCCGATGAATTCCAGCCTCTGCCAATGGGAAACTGTACACTTACCCTAAAATAAAAGCATTCCCTTCCCAAGCTTCAAAGGTGAAAAGCTGGATGGGAGTGATGTCACTGAGGAAGGAGGGTAGCAGAACGGCCCCCTCCCCCTAAGAAAAATTTGGCAAGAGCAGGCAGCGTGCGAGAAAGGAAAGCAGAGGCAGGAAATCGAGTATTGCTGTCTTGACATTTTATAAGAAAACGTGACGTAACTGGGTATCATGGGGCATCTAATGCCTTTTTTTCCCCCTAATGTGAACAAACAGAAGAAAACCTGGTTTTAAAAATCTTTAAGGTCTTTCTGAACTTAAATCCCTAAGCCTCTTCTTTTCCAAAGAGAGGCCATCACACAGGCCTAATCTGCTTTTAAATTTCCTTTGGTGGCGGCCTCAGATACGTCCAGACCCACTTTCTTGGGCGATGGAGAGCTGTTATGAGGCACAATCTGGGTTTAAATGGGCTCCCAGCAGTTCAGTCTCTCAAAGGTAATTTTGTAAACAGGCACAGGGAAGGGCTTTCACTTTGAAGTGGGCAGGGAATTTGCTACAGTTGCTTAAACACTGATCAAATTCCACGAAAAGGATAAAGGGAAAACACATCAAAAGAAATCACATTTTACATCTTCCCTGATCAAGTCACCCAACAGCTTCGGTTAGAAGGGTTAATGGAATGCAGTTTGCACTTCTCGTGCGGGGGCGGGGCGGGGTCGTGCAGAGGAGCTGAAGGGTATTTATAAGTTCCCAGCTGGCCGTTGGCCAGGGCTGCTTTTATTGATCTAGACAAACACAAATTATGATGGCCTGACATGACTTGTATATACAAATAGCCATCTGAAAACAGTCACAGGCCTAATTGAAGGAGACAGCAAGAAATCAAAGGAATGACAGACGGTAACAAAAAAATGCCCAGACCCACAGAGCAGCATTCCAGCGAGGGAGGCCGAGCGGAGGCTTTCCCGCGGAAGGGAGGTGGGTGTTTACTTGCACAGATGAGCTTGGTCCCCTTGGGTGCAATTGTCCCTGGGAGCCGCTCTGTGCAGCCCTCACTTGGAAGAAGGAACAGTGGCCCTCCCCAGCAGGCTCTCCCCACACATTCTGCTGTTCGGCCCTGATGTGTCATGGCAGCGGTGGGGCGGGGGGTCAGGGGGTCAGGGCCCTGGAGACCAAAACTGAGCAAAGGGCCAGAGCAACGCCTCTGCTTCACCCATGCTGGGAGTTTCCTACAAGAACAGTAGCTTCCTGACACCCTAAGCATCCACATATCCCCACCCAGAGAATGCCGGAAGACCTTTAATAGCTCTCTGGCCAGCAACCCCATGGACATATGGGGACATCAGCCAACAGAGAGAGGGGACTTGTCCCCTGTGTGGGGCTTCTGACCCCCATCCACTCTGCTCCCCAGTAGACCAGCCTGGAGCTGCCCCTTCTGGCACTGACCCAGGGAGCAGCCACTAAGCGTTTGCAAATCTGGGAGGTCACAGAGCAGAGGGCAGGGATCAGACGCAGACGGCATGGCCCTTCCCCGGGGGATCTCTGACCCCAGCAGCTCCCACTTCCTCTGTCGCTGCGAGGATAGCCCTGGCAATACCCAGAGAAGAGAGCAATACCTATAGGCTCGTTCCCAGCTCTTCAGGAAAGAAATGAGGCACTTTGGTTTGTCATTTGATCCCCAGGGGCCTTCCGGCCAGATTACCAAGAAAAATTAGATTTGAGAGAAAGAATCGACCCTAAACAGAGCTGGTCATGGATCAAATCACACACCTTAAACACTTGTGGAAGATAAAAAGCAGATTGAAGAATCCCATCTTCTTGGCAACATTGAAAAACTGCAAAATTGATCCAGGAAGGAAAAGGAAAAAACCTCAGAGAAAAAAGTTCCACACGAAACAAAACTGAAAGCAGCAAAAGCTGCAGGCAATGAAAGTTGTTGACTAAAAGATTGATGAAAAAAACCTGAGTAACTTAGAGATGCAAAATTTTACTCAGGAAAATTGGACTTGGTGGAAATAATGACAGAAAAGAAAATGCCAAATATGACAGAAGTTAACATCGGTACCAACAGCCATCAAGCAAACAAAGACAGAAGTTTTGTTGCAAAATGCACATGGAAAAGAACTGATGTTAATGAAAATTAATTTCAGTTTAAAAAAAAATAAACTCAGGAAGAGTTTAACTGTGGTAGCCAGAAAATTGCTGAGGTATTACACTGACTTGGAGTCCGTTTAAAATGCTGAAACAAAAAATGTCCTGGACTTTCTCAGAAAAAGGCAAAACCCAGGGGACTCCCACAAAAGCAGCCGGGTCTGCTGCTACAGCTCCCAGTCTCTCTGAAGAGGGATCAGGACCATTATCACCCTCTGGGGGACACCTGTCACTGCGCCTACCTCAGAGCCAGGCACCACAGAGGGCTGGACCCCAGCACGAAGAGCAGATGTGGTGGGAAAAGCACTTTTTGGACCCAGCCCTGCCACTGCCCTGACCTTGGGCAGGTGGCAGGGTCTCTCACTTTGGGGACACACACCCTACTGTAAAGTGGAAGATGGACCAGACAGTCTAGGGAACCCTATGAGACCCCAGTGCTAGCCCCACCTGGAGGACCCAGTGACCCCCAACTGTCTGCCCTGTGGGGGGAAGGCGGGGAAAATACCTCTGTGGGGGTGGAGGTTGGGGTGGGAGGACCGTGAATGATTCCAATCTTCACTTTTCTGTACAGTAAGTGTACATCACAGTTAAGATCAAGGGTTGCGGGGGAAACATTAAAGAAAAAAAACAAAATGTTTTTTCTAAAAATAACCAATTCTGAATCAGTATTTACGCACACAAAAAGTCCAGATAACCTGGGAGCTCCAGATGGCACAAGCTCAGATCTATTTGCAGTCCAGCATGGGGGCAGGGTCAAGTTTTAGGTCAAAGACAATGGATTTCTGCTTTTGGAATTTCAATTTGTGCACAGGTGGGTTTGCTCTTTCTGAAGTCATGCCTCTGGCCTTGGGTATTTAGGCCTCTCCTCCCAAATGCTGGTCACATGCTTTGGTGGTTCAAACACATTCCAATGGGGTTGTTTGGCTTTGCAAACAATACACTGCAGAATCCTGGCCGAGAAGGACACACACCAGTTTCAACAGAGTAAATACCTGTGAGAAGGAAGAATGGGGAGGGGTGGGGCTCACAGGAGGACTTCAGCAGAGTGTCCTTTTCTCAGGAAAGAAATAAGCTACTCCAGACTCCAGAACAACATGTGGAAAACCATTATCATTTGTTAAATTTGTGGAAGGTCTGTAGGCAAGTTCTAATTTCCCTGTAACATATAGATGTTTCAAATTTTTATAATACAATAAAAACACACACACAAAAGCCCAACAATAGAGCAAGGCAGGGAACTGCTTCTGGCGTCTTTGAGGGTACACAAATCGGCACAGTCGGCTGAGAAAATAAAAGTTCAAAGTCCTTCGGCAACACTTAGGAAATTCTTGGCCTGAGAGTATATATACTAAAACATATTAATTTGTCTCTGTCTTCTATAATTTTTGTTATCATAGAGGGGAAAAGGTTTTTTTTTCCTTAAACAAATAAGGGGACGGGAAAATGAAAACTATCATGTAGCGAGGGCCACACTTGGCACCACACACTCTATGAGGAGTTTCAGGTTATCGGCTCATCTAATCTTAACAATGAAGAAGGATGTTGTAACCCTTCTGTCCCCCAGAGGAGGGAACTGAGCTTCTCAGGGGCAAAGCCACTGGCCCAAGGTCACAGAGCCAGCAAAGACAGCTGTGGCAGAGGTAGGTGGCCCCAGGGACTGCCTCCTGTCCCTCTGGTACAAGGAGGGAGCCCAGGAGTGAGAGGGCCTCAGGGAGGCCAGCCTTTCTCAGCCTGGGTGGGGTCGCCCTCCCAGGGCCAGAGCCCGGAGTGCCAGCCCAAGAAACCGACAAGAAACCTCCCCCAAACACAGCCCCTCCCTGCCACCTTGTCTCCTGGCACTCTAAAACCAGGCCAGGTCTGCCCCCAGCACCCCCCAGCTTCCACACCACTCTCCTGGGACAGTGCCACCTGGGACCCAACTCCCCCACCGCCACACCGGGAAGTTCTGAAGGGCAGGTGGCTTGGGCTCCAGTCCCATCCCTAAGTCTCACAGGCTCATTAAACTTACCTCTTTAAATCTCAGTTTCCTCTTCTGCAAAATGGAGGTATTACTACCGTCTCACACGGTCACTGTAAGAACCTGATGTGATAACACACCGACCTACAGCTCTTATAGCAGGGCCTGGCACAGTCGCTTGGAAATGTTTATCATCAGTACAATGGTCCTTAACAACCCCCAGTAAACACCTGGACTTCAGATTCTTTGATAGCAGGAGTCCTGCCTTCCGTGATTTCACACCCCCCCCCGCCCCCGCAGCTCTTGGCATCTGAGCAGGGGGAGGCGAAGGGAGCCAGAGGCTGGGGTGGGGCGGGGTGGGGTTATGCGTCCACCCAGGAGAACGGGCCGCTCAGCCTGAAGGAAGGGTCACTCTAGGCCCTTTTGGACATCCTGTTAGTAAGGAAAACAGGAGGAAAGGACTGGGGACTCTCCACAGTGGCTTTTCTTAGTGCTGCTCTGCCAGCTGGGGTCTCTGCATAACACACACATACCCAGGGAGAGCTGCCAACACAGGCCTTCACTCCGAATGGGTCACAGAGAACAGAGTTTCAAGGCCTCTGATGGCCCAGCGACATCCCAAAGCCCGGTTCATCCGAGCTCAGGGGGCCGCAGGAAGAGCCCCTGCTGCAGACACCCGAACACCCACACACACTCACTGCCGATGAACCACAGGCCCGGCTCGCCCGCAGGACAGCGGGTCCTGATGTGCCCGAGGGGTGTGGCCTGGAGCAAGCTCTGGGAATCGCTAGGCTCCCTGAAGGGAGGGAGAGACCACTACCTGCTCCCTTTAACCAGCGTGGCACGCAGAGCGCACCCGAGTGCGAGTGCGAGGCCGGCTCTGACCCACTGCTCCCTCTCCTCCGGGCTCTCATAAGGAGCGGCTCTTCGGACAGGCGTGCAGCTCAAGTGCTAACAAGAAAGGCTCAGGCAGGCGAGCCCGGGAGGCACGGGCCTGGCGGGCCTGGCGGCGGGACACTGGCCTCTGCTCTGGCCTTGCCGGCTGTGTGACTTCGAGCAAGTCGCTTAGCCTCTCTGAATCTCTCACTTGCCCCTTTCAGAAAAACGAGGAGGTTAAAACAAACCATTCCGAAGGTGCCTGGAAGCTCTGAGGCTATTGGAAAAGTGCTCTCTTCAGGGGTGTATCTGAGTCTGTCTTACTCTCCCCAAGTCACAGACTGGAGTGAAAACCAAAGCAACTCTTGGGTGCTCTGACCACCCCCACCCCCAATCTGCTTCTGCTCAAGTTTTACGTGCTGGTCCCTCTCAACCCTTTTCTAATTTGTAGTTAATTACAAGGAACTGCACTTACATTCATTTTGGGGTTCACAAATGGAAAATACTAATGACTTTGTAAATTAATTTCAGATTTGGCTCCATAATTTCTGGCAATACGATCACACTTTGTTTTCCTTCTCATTGTTTTCAGAGGCAAACGAAAACACAGCCCCTCCCCCCAAATGCATTAAAAATTCCAATTAAGTTTTCTCTGAAAAAAAAAACGCAATAAAATATTGGCATCTGGGGCGAGCTTATGTTACAGAGCGGAATTACGGCAATGGGCCTGAAAGTGCTCATGTGGGCTGAATGGGACGTGGTTCTCCTCCGGCGAGGAGACAGGTAAGAGGTGCGGGAGGGCTTTTCCCATTTCCACCCGCGGCTCTGCAATGCCACTGAGTCTTGTTTCCACAAAGCCTGACTGTCACAGCAACCTGCCGGGACAGGGGCACAGGCCCCACAGCAGGGAGACCACCGTCTCCACTCCTTTGGCTGGGCTACTGCATCCTGTCTGGGGTGTGACGCTGGATCGGCCATACACAGCTTGGACAAGCCTTTAAAGGGGAGTGACCTGGAGGGGGAGGGGTGCACCAGACAAAGAACAGCTGAGGAGGCTGTTGACGCCTATAAGGGAGGGGAGAAGTCTGAGGGGACAGGGCAACTTGTCTGTCCCCCAGGACAGAAGACTGAATGGTGGGCTGTTCCAAAAGGTAGAGCAGAGGTCACAGTAGGGAGGCTGACTTCTGCTCAACTCATGGAGCAGTTTTTAGGAAGGAAAGAAAACTGCAATGGACTGCATTCCCGTGACGAGTGGAAGGTGTCAGCATCTCGTTAATGATAAGAAGAAAAAGCTTGTGTTACATTGAAATCGTGTTTCCTGATTATTCAGTACTGCTAAGAATGACAAGCATTTAATTCATGGGACAGCCATGCAAGGACATCTGTAAGCCCATCTTCCTCAGTATGGTCGTGGGCCCAGAGGGCTGGTGCTGCACCCCGAGTCACGCAGCTGATAAGTGCAGGGGCAGGGACCTGAACCCAGGCCCTCCACCCAGGGCTCTTCCCCATCATTCCTCCTACCACAGAGCCTCGGAACCCCGTCTCTTGGATCAGAAGGCTGTCTGTCCCGGCCTGACCCCATCTTGCCAATGGAGGGGCATGCAGATTCCCAGGAATGCCACATGCCATGCAGTGAAAATGATCCTTGATGTCCCACCTCTGGAAAGGACAAACTGAGGCCTCGCCCTTCAAAGCCCCCTGGCAGGGGCAGCAGGGCAGAGTCATTCCTCCAGCAGGTGTTCACATCCTAGCATCACTTCTGTGAGGCACTGGGAGGTTGCGCTGAGGACTTAGTTTCCCCTCTACAAAGTGGATGGTTTGCTAGTTCTTCTCCAAGACACCTTCCTGCTCTGAAGTCCCGTGTCTCAACAGGGCAGGACCTCTCCAACAGCCATCAGCTTGGAGTGGGCTCTCCGCAGCTTGGCTCAGGCTGTCGGTTCCATGGGGGGTGGCAGGTCCAGAATGCTCCCAACCCAGGAGGCGACTTGCCCTGAGCTCCCCCGCATAGTGAGGAGAGAGGGGCAGGTGGGGGCCGGGCAGTGGGGGAGGAGAGACGCCCTGACGGGGCTGGCACACACACACTCCATCTCTCCTTGTGTCGTACAGCGTGCCTAGTTAGACCGTCTCCTACTGAAACACCGGCTCCTGGGCAGGCCAATTTCTAACAGGGGCACGCTAGCAGGCCCTGTCCCCATTTTACAAGCGGCAAAACTGGAGACCAAACAAAGCCTCCCAAGCAGGTACTGGGGGAAGCTGGGCCTCATCCTGGAACCAACACTGGACCCTGGTCACAGAGGCACGCTAGTGGTTAAAACAGGGCTCTGGACAGATAGGCTGGAACTGAAATCCCAGCTCCACCCAAGCTGTGTGACCTCAGAAAGGAACAGGTCTCTCTGCCTCGGTTTCTTCCCTTTAACTGGGGGGAATCCCTGAAGCAGCCAGTGACCAGCACCCCGGGTAGTGCCTGGCATGCAGCAGACACCAGCCACTACGTAGCACCCGGCAGCATTGCGATTGAGCTTAAATATAAAGCAAAGCAAATACACTACGGACAAAACCAACAAAATCTGAGAATGTAGCTCAATGCCTGGCGAATAGAAGGAACTCAGTGACTGGCCACTGGCTAGACAGACAGACAGACAAATGAGTCAAAACCCTTCAGAGTTCCGAGGTCCTGTATCTTCCATTCAGTAGCCACCCAATCTCTTGCAAGAGATCTCCACTCTCTGCGCCTCAGCTTCCTGTTCTGTCAAATGGGGATAATGGGCACATTTCAGAGGGCAGCTGTACGGTCTAACCATGCTGATGAACAGGGTCCTCAGAGGTAAAAGGCACTAGCGCACAGGACAAGGTAACACCCACCATGTTTGCCCAAAGCACGTAGTCAATAAATATTTAGTGAGTGAGTGACTGCTTGAACGCACGTATGCACTCAAGAACTTGCTCAATCCCAGCCTCCCCACATTCTTGGGGTTTCCCAAGCAGAAAGTCTCAGCTGCTTGGAGCGTCCCAAAGTGTGTGGCAGGGGAGCAGGGCCCAGCTCACTGGCCTCTATAGTCGCTGCCCACCCCTGGCTCCCCACCCCCACCACATACCTCCACTAGCTGTCACCACCCTCATCCCCCAAAGGCTCAGAGTCTGACTTTCTGGAAAAAAAATACCCTGTGAGTAGAAGAAATGATGCTTCTACACACACATCATCTCAATCAATGCAGGCACGGGCCTTCTGAACTGCTGTCCCAAGTCCCTGTTTACTAGGCCTACCATGCTGCCCCTCCATGGAGCTTTCCTTGAGTGCTTGGCCTAAGTACTACACTGCGTTCAAATTCTTTCTCTGTATTAGAACAAGAGGACAGGTGAGTGGACGGCTCTGGAGTTGGCAGGCCATCATCCGGATTCCAGCTCCACCTCTAACAGCGTGGCATTGGGTAAGTAGCTTGGCTCCGCTGAGCCGCTGCTGCCTCGTTTGTAAGATGCACATGATTCCCATCCACCACTCCAAACTGTTGTGAGAACTCAGTGGAATCACAGAGGCAGAGTGTTGGGCACAGCGCCTGGGACCCAGTAGACCGTCAGAGAATTCAAGACTCCTCTGCTCCCAGTGGAGAGAAAACCTGGACTCTAGCTGCACTCTGCTCCTCAAAGGCTGTACAATCCAAACAAGTCACAGCCCCTGTGAGCGCAGTGACTCCCCTCCAAAGTGCAGACGACATCAGCTGACCTAACAAGTAAATCTTAGAGCTGCAATGTCCAACGTGGCAGCCACATGTGGCTGCTGAGCGCTCGAAAGGTGGCCAGTTCAATTCCACGTGTAGAGAACACGCTGAGTTCAAAGATTTACGATGAAAACAGAATACAAGCTATCTCGTTAACAACACTTACACTGAGTACACGCTGAAATGATGTTTTAGGATGTACGGCATTAAATAAAATATTGTTAAAAATTAATTTCATCTTTTTCATTTCACATTTTAACACAGCTAGTAGATTTCAAATTATAGATGTAGCCTGTACTACATCTCTCTCAGGCACACTAACTCATCGAGCTATTCCCGTGGGTGTGATTCCCTCCCCAGGTAGACTGCAACTCCTCCTGGAGAGAAGATGTCTTTCTTTCCACCATAGCACTTAACACTCAGTGCCGAAAGTGTATGTCAGAGTACTCTTAGGGATCTTATGAATAAAATCTTAAGGTTTCAGATGTGACCAAGTAGTCACGGTGCACCAGGATCCACGTCAGTAAGTGAAAACATACCCCGACTCATTCCATCCTTAACCCAGGAGGTAAATTTCACTCCCTGCATTTTCCAGACAAGGAAACTGAGGCTCGGAAAGTTAAGTGACTAACCCAAGGCTGGTAGATGGTCGAGGTCAATGGCTGGGATACGAACCCAGGCTGTAGTGACTCCCATTCCAGGCTCCTCTCCGGTATCCACAGACAAAGTATTCAGCCCGCACTCCGTGTTCACAGGAGGCATCTAACCACCCGTCCTAGAAGAGCTCAGTCCCAGAGAGGCTTTCCCCACCCCTACCCCCAACAAAACCACCAGAGGGTTTCCCAGCAAGTCAGAAATGACACACCACAAAAGGGAGCCCATGTACAACCCTATCCACATCTGGCCCAGGATCAGGTAACTCAGAATTAGTCACATTCATTTAAAAGGGGTGAGTGATAGGGAAGGTGAATTTATTTTCTTGCCTTTGAACTTTCTGCCCAGGGTGCAGGCAGGAACCGGGAAATAAAGAACCAGTGAATAGCAAAGGGCCTAATAAGATTTTTTTTTTTTTTTTCAGAGTAACTCAGTAGCAAGTTTCAGAACCTCAGCTTCTGGTTCCATTGAAAGCAGCCCCCCAGCCTCTCGCAGCCCACACTGCCCTCCGCACTCCAGCTCAGGCACAGACCTCTGCAGTGCCTGGCGGGGAAGGCCCTGAGCTAGACAGAGCAGGCTGCCCATGGGGTGTGTTTTTGGATGAGTGGGCGAACAGATAGATGTACAAACAAACGAACCCTTAAAGGAACAGAATGCATAGCCCTGCATCTTAAGGAACTCACCAGATTGGGTATGAAGAATGTGAAAAATGAAAGGACAACGAAAGAACTGCATACGAACACTTGCCAAAAGGGTAGTCTGCAAAGGGGAGGCAGAAGATGGAGGAGGAGTGAAGGATCCTCCCTTTTGTCCTAACCCATCCGAGTTCGCAGGTAGAAGAAGGCTGCCTGCATGTTGAGCTCAGCCAAGGAAAAGGTTGGGGTGGGCCAGTCAATCTGGGAAGGCTTCAAGGAGGAAGATGTGCCTGCAGGAGTGGGACTCAGACAGGACCAGAGAGCATTCTGATGGTGGGTTGTGTCAAGCCAGTCACTTAACCTCTCAACCTCTCGGTTTCCTTTTTTAAGAGGAGGAGGGACAGCAGGCAGAGAGGGAGGAGACAGAGAAAAACAAAACGACTGGTAGACAGTTCAAATTCAACCTCAGACAGGGTAAATATTTACTCACCCATTCATGGCCTGGCTCTGGTGAGTGCCCTCAGTTTGGGCCACCTGGGTTTATGCTGGTGTCTGGTTTTGATTTGAGGCCCGAGGCGGCCAGTGTTTAGCCCGTGGCACAGAGTCCAGCCCTACACCTTGTCTGTCTGGGAACTAAATGGATCGCGTTTGATGGCAGTGGAAAAACTGACCACGAGGATGGCCCTGCTGCTCACACCAAGACAGCGGGGAGGCACAGCGTGAGCTGCCCTCTGCCGAGCGCCCACCCTGTGGGAACACCCCAAACGTGTGTGCCCTAGTGGGGAGTGCTTGCCTTAACCCCACGGCAAGCTTTAGGGAGGTGCATTGGTGCCCCTATTCCATGGATGAGGAAACCAAGGCTCAGCAAGGCCACACAATTTACCCAGTTACGCAGAGGAAAACTTGAACCAGACCTGCCAAATTCTATCCTCTACTCTTTCACACTAATCACATAGCTAAGGAAAATATTCTTCCATCCAACAAATATTTACTGAGGGTCCTACTGGGTGTCAGGAACTGTCTAAGGCACTGGGGATTCAGCCATAGACAGGACAGGGACGGGGAGCTGGCATTTCCAGCAAAGAGACGGGGCTTAAACACACAACACGAAATGAAGAGAGCTTCAGGGGCTGATACAGGTTTAATGCCTGAGGTGGGAGGTTTACACAGGGTGAGGCACTGGGCCACATTAGTGAAGGTCCCTAGGACTCACTGGAAAGCAAGTTTAGAATGTGTATTCCCAGACAGCGCTCGGGGCTTCATGAGAAGGCGAAGGAGAAGCCAGGAAATCCACATCGAGCACCGGGCTGGGAGACTGGGGGCAGGAGGCCCTGGACCCTGGGGCCTAGGGCCCGGGCACGGAGCTCTGGCCTCGCCCCACCCCTCGGGAAGCGACAGTGGACAAGAGTCTCAACTCGGACCTGCATCTCCTCATCCACGAAACAGACACGGTGACACCTGGCCCGACCCAGCTCCCAGGGTGGAGCTGAGGCCGAGAATGCTAATGGAGGTTAACTGTGAAGGGCTGACCAGTTGGGATTACGTGTCTGCTTACTGCTGCTGAGAGTGGACCGGGCGATGGGAAAGGAAAGCCAGCAACACCCTAGGGCCACCCGACCATTGAACAGCTGCTCCGGGACAAATCCCCCCACACGGAACCCACCCTGCCAAACGAGATAATTCTTGCTCAAGCGTGGTTGCTCAACAGGGGCCCACGTGTGGGTTTCCATGCCGTCGTCCGTCCTGTGGGAATCCGGCGTGTGGGGTTCCTGGTTAGGCGAGCGGCTGCCCTAAATCACCCCACCGCCGACCACTGCAGCCCACGTGTTGCTCTTAGGGTCAGCGCACGCCATCCCCGCAGTGACCTAGCCCGGCTCTCGTCAAGTCGGCAGCCGCCTCTCCCGGTATCCTCCTCACAGGCACCAGCTCGCATTTCAGGCCATTTGCTCCCCTGGGCATGACTCAGAGAGTCAGTTGTCCTTAAAAAAATGCTTTTCATATTTCACATCAAAAATAAATACCACGCACTCTGGATGTAAGCCATCGCAGATGTCTCTGTTGAGCCATTAAAGGGAAAAGGACCGAGGAAGTAAAAAAAAAAAAAGTGGTTAATTCCTATCGTCCTGCCCCTACTGCTTTAATCTATGGTGAGCTAGAAGAGGGGACTTAGGGCCAGGCCGTGGGGCTGATTTCTGGCATGAGCAGTGAGGTCAGGGGTTCATGCATTCTTGGGGATTGGAGAAGGGGTAGAGCAAATGCCGGCAGGGAGATCCCGTAAGACACTGTGGATCCTGGCAGTGATGGGCAGCAGGGCCTCAAAGAGGCTCCCGGTACACAGACCAGAGCAGGTCGTAATCCCTAAAGAAGGACTCAGGGTGGTCAGCAACAGAGGCTGCAAGGCCAAGAGGTGCAGTGGGAGCCAAGGCAGCGCCTGTGCAAGCACTGTCCAGCAGGAGGGGCCTGGCCGGTGCCCAAGGATGTACCCGGCCACCGGGGCCCAGGCCACTCAGTGCGTTTGCTTCCCATGACATCCTTCAGCCCTTATCCTGACCCACCCACGCCTCTGACCATTCGGCTTCCTGGGTGGGGTGGCCACAAGGAGAGAACGCCCTGGTTATAACCTCACAGTGGTTGTGCTTTTCAACAAATAAACGAGTGACTTGATTTGTACTTTAGCTTCTTGCTGGTTAATGGGAGCCAGCAGTTCCAACTCCAGGCCTGGCAAAATGAGGTTCCTGAACTGGGGAGTCCAGGCCCAGTTCCCAGGGAAATTCGCCAAGACCAGGGCCTGAGGGTCCCACCTTTCCTCCCAGCCCCACCAGGTGTGCCCTCCCATGGGGCAGCACTGTACAGATTTTCAAGGTGCTCCGAGGTCACACCCAGAGGCACACTCTGAAAAGCTGAAACTGAAAGCTGCAATTTCACTTGCAGCCAAGTTTAATTTCTATTCAGACGTGGTCACGGGGAGGCCTGGGTCAACTGGGATATTTGATAAAGAGGCATTCTGATTTACAGATATGCTCATTAACCAACGACAACCAGAAGCCTACTGACAACACCCCATGAAAGGATTCTAGAAAGCATCTGTACACTCATCTTCCTCAACACGTCCATTTTCTTCGATCGTAGTTTTCCTAAACACAGAGGACCCCTCCAGCCCCAGGCCCCAGTATGAAGTGGGCTCTCACTGCAGCGACCCGCAGTGTGCGGAGCTGCCAAGACAGGCGGGGGGGGGGTGGGGTCGGGTCCCTTAGACACCCCAGGACAGCCACCAGCAATGTCTCTTTCAAGGGGACTAACGCCCTAAAATAAAATGACAACAATGTATTCACCAAGTGATTTTTTTCAGTCTTACTCTACAGAGTTTCTAAAAGGTTAGAAAACATGGTACGTTAGTTTCCCTCTGTTTCCAGGCCTTGGGGACACGCTGGGATGTATATATTATACCTTTTCAGATTAGCAGTTGGAGCTGTCACTTTAAATTTAGAAGTTCTCCACCTAAAAAATAAAGGAAAAGTCCAAGGGTTGTAGAAACACCCCGAGCGTATTATTTGGAAAGGCAACTAAAAGACTATTTCAAAGGAAGTCTGTCCTCTTTCCCAACGTTGGGGCACCCTGAATATCTGAGCACCTTACGTGCTGGACTCTAAAATCAGAATGCTGGAGGGAGGCCATGAGACCATCAAATTATTCATGGCTACCATTTAATGAGCATTTACAGTACTCATATGTGCTGGGGCTGGTCGAATCTCTTACATGTTACAATTTAACCTTTAAAACAAACGCAGTGTGATACTTCACCCTTATTTTGCAATTAAAAGGCTGAGACTCAGAAAGTTAAAGTCCTTGCTAAGGTCCCATAACTTCCATGTGGTGGGGCCAGAATCTGAACCCTGGTCTGTAGAGCCGGACCCGAAAGCCCTGTTCTTCTCCACCCCTCTGTCTCGGGCCTCAGGGAATGTCACCGCAGGGTTCATCTCTCCATGAAAAAACTATCCTTGTCTGTGGAGTGATGGCTTTCTTAGGAGAAACGCTGGCTTGAAAACAAAAGTTTGAGAACCAGCTCAGCTCCTACCTAGGGGCATGACCCTCCAAGGGCTCCACCTCTCTGGGTCTCCGTATTTTTAGCTATGGAACCCATATATGTTTTGCCCCCTGAAACTTTCTTTGGTTCTAACAAAAGGCATCCCCCTCCCCGGCCCCCAGGAAGAGCCAAGAGATCGCCATCCATAAACCCTCAAATAGCAAGCAGGCTAAAGGGTTCCTATAAGGAAAGTAGCCCCAGCTTGCTCACCCCCAAACTCTGGTGAGGAAACCAGCAGAAACCAGACGCTGGCAGGAGGACGGGGCAGGGAGGAGGCAGAAGGTGACCCTCACAGCACCCCCTAAGTCAGGCTACCTCAACAGTCCCCACAGCCTGCAGATTTGATTTCTTTTCTTTAAGGAGGAAAGAAAGAGTCTAACCTTCAGTTTCCTTATGTGTAAAATGGAAATGCCTCTCTGCTCATTCGACAAAGAACTGGTATGTGAATCCACTGCAATATTAACCATAGGCATGTTTTGTATAAATACACAGAAAAGGTGTACTCTGGAGTAAGAAGATTTGGGTTAAAACTCCAGCTCTGACATCGACTGGCTGCATGTGGTCAGGCCGACTTGGCCTCTATGGGACCCCATTACCTCATTTATAAAGTTCAGACCCTCGACCAGTGCTAGAACTTTCTACAAAAACGAAAACGTCCTCCCCTATACTGTCTAGCCATTAGCCACATGCAGCTACCGAGGACGTGAAATGTGGCTACTGTGACCAAGGAACTGCACTGCAAATTGTATTTAATTTTAACTACCTGAAATTTAAACAGCCACCTGTGGGCAGTGACAATGGTATTACATAACACAGCCTTCTACTGTAGTGATAAGAACTAAATAAGATAACATTTGTGAACTGCCTGGCACGGCAGGTTCTGGAGGAAAAAATGCATGAAGATGTGGAAGTCCTGGCGGTAGACATACGCACATGTTTTTAAAGCAGAATATCCCCACATTGAGAAATGGTGGCACTATAAGCTGACAGATAAAGAGCTACATAGATATTTCGGAAAGACCTAAAGCAATCAGATACACTGGAATCATTCCCTTAAGTGCACAAACCGAATAGCTGAAAGTCTGCTGTTTTGTTTTCTTCACAAATGTTCTCATCAGCAGATAAAGAGAGGCGTTTAGAACCCTGCGTGCCCAGTACAAACTGGCCCATAGGCCAGCTCTCGCCCCTTAAAAACAAAACCTTCGGTCTGAGGGCAGCTCCCCAGAGACCCCAGGGAGGCTGCCCACCAGCGCCCAGCACGACAGAGGCAGCAGGCACACCCTGCTGGGGACACACACCCTGCTGGGGACGCACTCCCAGTGGGGCGAGAGCCGCCCGCGGTGCCTGGGGCACACAGGGTGGCTGCTGGCAGCAGCCAGGTCGGGAGTGCCCACTGGCGCTCGCTGGCAGCTCGCCTTTGTCGGAGCCCGACAGGAAACAAGGAGAAGACAGCACGGGCTGCGTGGAAATCCCCACCGGGCCGCACGCCAGAGCGTGACTCAGGGGGCCCGCCAGTGAGCTGCCCTCCCACCCCTGGCCTGGGCCCAGGGGGCCCGGCTGCAGGAAACAGCGCGGCCTCTCTGCACAGACCCAAACACAAACATCCTTAAATATTATTAACTGTGTTACAGATACAACCTGAGAAATTGTGACACAGAGTCCCAACATTTCAGGTTGGGGTTCAACGTCTTTTTACAACAACAAAATGCATGGTCTCCAAAGGGAGTTCCCGAGTTCAAGTCCTGAAGCTGTGACTGAATCTAAGAAACCCACTTAACCTTTCCAGCCACCCATGGCCTGTAGGACAAAGGGGCACACCCAGGATGAAATTCCCATCCCCTCCAGGCAGCCTTCCAGGCAGCCCCAGCCCACAGTGCCTCCCGCCTCCTCTCAGCCCACCTCTCTACCCTTCTGCACCACTCGGTGGCAGGAACTGATCTCAGCCCTGTAATGCGAATCATCCTAAATGTGGATGTTTTGCTGCTCTACCCACTCCCCTGATACTGATGCCACCAGGACAGAGGCCGTGCCTTACACCTTCGAAGTGAATGTGACACATAGTCGGGTCTCCAGAACAGCTCATGTATTGATCCAAAGAGACAGCATGGAATACTCTGGAATAAAACTGTTGTTCTTGATACCTGTCTAACGGCAAGTCACAGCGGGGCTGCCAGAGGCTCCTGCCACCACCACTGTTCACTGTCGCATCCAGGAGCTCAGACCACAGTCCACCCCTGTGGTCTTTATCTCCCCCCAAAAGCACCCGGTGCGCTCCACGGGCTCCAGCCTGGTGCCCAGCAAAAAGCAGCAAGAGCGTGAACAGCATAAACAAAAAGATCCCTAGTGAGATGCAAGAGACTTCCTAAGCCCGAGGTCTATACTCGCTGAACTACTAGAAAAATCTGACCCATGTCATTTCACTTTCATCATAGCAACTTGCCTTTTCACCCTCAGAAGCTGTCTTACGCAACTTTATCTTTGGACTAGAAACTTCTTACAAAATAATCCGTTCGCCCCATTCCCGAGTGTGCATTGATCTGAATTTTATGGATCTCTTTGGCAATCCGAGATGCAACTTGGCCAAGTGCCCCACACATCTACTCAACAAATGATTCCACTCAGTTGGCCCATGAGACACTCAAGGCCCCATCCCCACCCTCCACCCCTGCCATGGCCCAAGGGTCATCCCCTACCCGGGGCCCTCTCCAGTCCCCACTTCGAGGCTGTCCTCCTGCCCCAAGGAGCCACTAGCAAGGATAACCACACCCTCTGTTTTCACTTTCTCTCCTCCCACTACGGGCCTCCCCGTGGGGTCCGGCCTCTAGCACTCCACTATGACCGGCCTGTACTTCCCAGTTACCAAATCAGAAACATGGGCTTGTCAACCCTTCTCATTCTGGACTCTCTGTGACATCTAGCACTGCTGGGTGCTTCCCCTAGCTGCAAGGTCTCGTCACTGTGCAGTGTCCTGCCCGTCTTCTCCATCCCCCTCCTGCAGCTGTGCCTCAGGTGCTGGCCTGGACCTGCTCGTCCCGCCCTTACAAGCTCCCAGCCTGGCCTCATCCACACGTTGATGACTCACGAATGTATATCTCCACTCGGATCTCTCCCCCGAACTCCACACTCAGTCGCCCCGCCGGCGGGTTCCCGTCACGCACTACAGGAGCTCTGCACACACCTGCTGGTGTGCACCAGCATTTCGTGATGGCCAGCTCTGTGCAGGGCTCTGTGCTAGGCCCCAGGAGAGGTATGTCCCAGGGCTCACGGGGACACATGAGGAAATGCTCTGGACTCAGAAAGGGCAGACCTCCTCTGGCCGGAGCTCCCCTGGAAGGCGCCACTGAGAAGCTAGCATGTGGGCTGTGTCCTGAAAGACAGCTCCAGACCAGCACTTTCCTCTGTGAGGTACTCAGGACTCGGCACCCCACATCATGCTGAGAGCACACCCAGCGCACCGGCTGCGCAGGAGGTAGAAGGGGACTAAACGGTCATGGGAAAAATACAATAAAGACTAAATAAAAATAAGTAAATAAACTGGTGCTCTGCATCCCACACTGGGTGAAAACCTTCCAGAGAAAGGCATTTTTTCTCCTTTTTTAATAGTATTTTTTCCATACCCACTTATCCCCCTTACACCCCCCTCCCCTACACAATCACCACACTGCTGTCCATGTCCATGAGTCCTTTTCAAAGAAAGCCATTTTCTAAGCAGAGCTCTTTGCGGGGGGGGTGGGGTGGGTGACAAATTGATATTCCTCCCCAAAATGCTAGTCTGATATAAAAGTGACAGACCTTTGACCCAGAGTCTGCTGGCCCCAGGCCTACCCTCACTTGACCTTTTTGGCAAAGATCAAAGACCACCAAAAATCAAGCAAAACAAGAACAGCTATTTATTAGCAGAAAATACACCAGATTTGCTTTACTCTGGTGAGGAATGCTTTCAAGAGGAAAGTTCAATCTGCATTTCTATTTATGCTAGCCTCTTCGGGTCCCCTCTCAGCCAGACAGCCAGCCCCTCACTGGGTCTCCCGCTGCAATTCCCACACCGGTGACACAGGACGCACTCATCCCCCGACGGTGAGAGGGTCTCCAACACTGTGCCGGGCATGTGGTCAGAACCCCACACGCCCGCTGAACGACGGGACTTCAGACTCTGCATAAGGAGTTCTGACTATGAAGTGCTCACGTGCTCCGCTTAGTGTCACCTGCTTTCCGTACCACACTGAACCGCCACCACGTGACCACATTTCCAGGCATTTCTAAGCCAACGAGAGCACTCTAAAAATGTCTGAAAATCTGTGCTCAACAAACCACATCTCTTACATGAGCTCCGAGGGGTTCGCAGCAGGTAGGGAAACCCTACACCCAGCAGAGTCTCATGTCCTCACCACCTGTCCAACTTCCACTTGGGGACCTGGTGACTTCCTGATGATCAAAAGGGGACAGCCACTTAGAGCAGAGAAGGCAGCACGGGGCGGGCACTCTGGGGACCTGAACCTGGGGGTTGGCTCCACCCACGCTGCTGTGGGACACACGGCTGCCCGCCCTGTGAAGCCAAGGACTGGCGCTGAGGAGGTCTAAGGGCCCCCCGGGCTCTGTCAGCAGTTCTTAGCCCCTCCCTGGTCCGACTGACCGAAGCTGCACCACCCTGCCTCTCACGGGCAGAACCCGGGGTCACCACAGGAGTGAGGCCAGCGTAGTGGGAAAGCAAAGGACCTGAGTTTGTGTCCCCATCAGCATTTTCAGCCTGGGAGGACTCCACGAAGTGTATACATTTGAAATGGATGACTCTGCCCAGAGTGTGTCTGCTAAGCAGGCAGCCACGGCCCCACGCCAAGTAGCCTGCCCATCAGGAGAGGTAAAGACATGTCACGCAGTGTGCACTCGGGTGCTGGGGAGACGGAGGGCCTGGGAGACCTGGGTGGGGCAGCCCAGCACAGACAGCTTCCTGGAGAACGGGAGCATGGGGATTTCCAAGCAGTTTACAACTTTTTTCAAGATAAACAATGCATTGATCCACTTTTTCACCTCCTGACCTTTGCCGTCCAAATCGGACATGCCATTGTCTCCAGTCACAAGATTTTTCTACGACTATGAAGGAAAGGGCCGGTGGGGCTGTTTCCCCATGACTGAGGAGCCATCTGTCCAGGTCACTGAACATGGGTCCACGGCTCCATGCCTCATGGATGCCCCGTCACCAAGGGTCTTCCTCATTCCCGTTGCTCAGGCCCCCTGCATCTGCTCACGAGCCCCTCCCCAGAGCCTCCCCTTCTCCAGCCATCCAGTTGCCTTATGCTCCCCGATCCAGCAGCCTCTTCTTCTCTGAGTTCCTGTGCACCTACCTTCAAGACCTATTACAGGGCCACTAAGAAGAATAACCACGATCATTGTGGCCACTTCCCTTTCCCGAGGGTTCCTCCAGCCAGGCACTTATCGGCAGGCCACGGTCATGATGGCGGCAGTGCCCGCACAACCCCACAAGATGGGTGCCACTGCTACCCTCACTGTGCCAGGACGGATCTGAGATTCCGAGGTCTGGTCCCTTACCTGAGGCCATGTGGTCATTTGCAGGGAAAATTTCTAAGCAGCCTTGCATGGCTAGGTACAAATCTGCACCCTCGGCCACAGGTCTAATGGTCCTTCCTGCCTACTCTGGGCCAGGCACCGAGGATGGGGAGATGTGCACAGCACGGCATGCCTTTGTGGCCCTCACGTCAACCACCACGCCCTGACTTATTGGGAGCTGCCCCTGGCACCTGGTGATGCACGTGGCGCCTGCTCCAAGAAGGCCTGCTGAATTAGACTGAAGAGGACGTGCCAGAAAGCAATGTCCACAATCCTCCAAGGTAGACTTCTCTCTCTTCTTGAATGTCTTTCCCACCTCGAGGCTTCTGCACTTCTGCCCAGGTTGTTCATCACCTGTCTCTTCTTCTGGTGACTCCTACTCACCCTCTGAACTTCAGCTGCAATGTCACTTCCTCCAGGAAGACTTCTCTGACCACCACTCCTTCCCCAATGGAATCAGGTCTCTCTCTGCCTACAGCCTCCAGCCTCTCTCCCTGTCCTCTTCATTCATGGGCCCCACAGTCTGCAACATGACATCTGTGATTTCTGGGTTCCTCAGACTCTAGTGTCTTATTTCAAGGTGGGTGCTGCCTTTGTGACTCCTACTCACCACTGAACTCAGAGCCTGGCAGAGTGGGGGCAGTCAATAAGATGTGCTGGATGAATGGAGGCCTGTGTTCACGCCGTCCAGTGTTGTCTTGGCCGCACCATCACGCCAGCAGGGAGGCCAACCAGACGTCATCACGCCCCTCTACTGACAATAAAGTCATGGTTCAGAGGACACGTCTCTCATCTGAGGTCAGAGGAATGGTCAAGACTATGGCAAAAATGCCCCCAAAGAGGATTACAGCTTTTTCTTGTTGGGTTCCTTGGCAACTAGCACAGTCCTGAGCACACAGATTCGGACACCCAAGTAGATGGAAACAGCAAGAACGACTTGCAAAGTGGAGCCAAAATGACTTGTTTTGTGGTGGCTGCTGAGCATCGCTCTTCCCTTATAGATGCTGGAGGGAGGCCACGTTCTGTTTACATCTGCTTCTCTCCCATCTGCCCTGTTCTGAGAACACAGCTAGGAGCTGGAGAGGCACAAAGAAATCCGTGGGTGAGGGTGAGACTTCACTTCCGTGGGAGAGAAGACCTTCCCGTGGTCTCATCAGGCAGGTGACGAAGTGCCGAGGTGCTCCCAGACACACTCGCGGCAGCTAGACTTCCAGGAATTCCGAGTTTGTTGGTGCAACCTGACACACATTCGCTCAAGGGCTGGGGCAGAGCACTGGACGGGGAGTCAGAGGCCTGGCTTCCGAGCCTACCTCTAACCCTGGGCAATTCAGTGTCCCTACGGGCTCAGTGGGGTTAACAGCACCCACACCACCTTCTTCACAGGGCTGTGGCCAGGCTCTAATGAGACGGCAGGTGTGAAACATTCTTTGTAAGCTATAGGCAATAATCTGTACTATTATATTCTTACAAGGCTGCTCCTGGCACAGGGCTGATGGTGCAGAAGGTGGTCTTGTTGATAGCTTTACCCATGGAAGCAAATGTAACTTTCAAGAAACCATACTTAACCATACGGGTCCAAAGGTGCCCAGTGCAGAAAGAATAATGGCCTCGCATACCCCTTAAATTAGGTGAAGGCCGGGGCCAGCAGGTGGAGAAGGAAGGAGAGGATGAAGTCAAAGTCAGGATTCGCTGGGCTGGAGTTGTATCCGTGCATGTCACTAGCCATGTGACTCAGAGCCTATGCATTTGGACACTCCATTTCCCCATCTGTAAATTGTAAGTAATGATAATCACCCTAGAAGTTGGTGTTTGAATCTTATTTTTTTTTTTTTTTTTGAAGAATGCTACTGAAAAATAGAAAAGCCCTTTGCTGGGGATGGGACGGTGAGGGCCACCCAACATGGCATACACAGTCAGTCAAAGGCAGCCTGTCCTGCCCTAGTGAGGGCGCCTGCCTGGGTGGGCCTCTTCATGCCATGGCCCTCCCGTGCCAAGCACAACCATAGGCGGCGGTGGCCCCAGTTCCATGAGACGCTGCTTGCTTTGGGCCAGGACCTCCCTCACACACGCTGGGTTTTTCCATGAGGCAGGGAAGCTGGAATGCACGTCAGTGAGCATGAACAGAAGGGACCCTCAGCACCGAGGAGGTGGAAAGGTGGGTGGGCTTCAAGGCCACTGGTGAGGCAGTGTCTCTCCCCTTCTCTCTAAGCCACCGCCATCCTCAGAGCGAAGGCACACACACTTTCAGAGCAGCAGTCACCACTGTTCGGCCGGCCCTCAAGGACCTGAACATAAGAGGTCACTTCTAAAATGCAGCCAGAAGGGCAACCACTGCCATTTTTCTGCCTCCAAATTAGTCCCTACTAACCCTAACCTAGTCCCTACTAACCCTAACCTGGTCATAGAAATGTCACCGAAGGATGAAATAAATATTCGGAATTTTAGAAAGAATTTCAATCGAGATTGTTTCAAGCACCTCATGTCCTATCCTGGGTACTGTGGGGGGACGTGAGAGAAATAAGAGACAGTTCCTGCCTTCGAAGAGTTAGTTGTCAGTCTAAAGCAGCGATTTTCACCTGGTGTGCCACAAGAATTTTTAAAACATGCAATACCTGACAATTTAGTCAGGGGTGCAGACCTCTTAGATTGTCAAATTTTTAAAAAATGACAACAGCCAACACAACAATAGCCATCCAGTGTAAATGAATCAAAATTTGACCTACTTTTTGTCAGATCGGCAAAAAATATATTTTTGGGTGTGCCACAGGCTTCACGTCATTAGTCTGTGTGTGCCACAGGGTGGGAAGGGTTGAAAACCGCTGGCCTCATGGGACAGAGCCAATACAAGTGTGATGACGACGTGCTTCTGCTTCGGGGGCGCTGGCCCCGAGGGTCCACAGAGGAGTGCCCTCGCGCCCGGTCCCTGAGAACACCAGCTTCTCCGTAAAGAATGTTTTCTGGTTTGGGATGGTTTGGTTTTTTAATTTAATAGACGCATGTTAACTCTTGTCCGAGATCACATTTTCATTTTAGCTTTGGCAGCTTAGAGCCAGATTTCCAGGCCACGTCTAACAATCACAAAACTTGACAACAGGCAACGCGGTAGACTAACAGAACCTTCGATCACACCTGAGTTTCCTGCCTTTTCCTCCTCCTCCCCCGATCTCCATGCCTGTCTCTGTCCTTTCGCATTCACTGCATTGAGAGTTGCCTCAAATTCTTGTTTTTGGAACAAGGTTAGTTATTTTTTAAAATACACTGAAAAAGTTGATTAATACTATAAAACTAAAATAATCAAGGCTGTCATGAGGATGGGTGTTTAGAGCAATGGGATAGAACTGCAAGTCCTGAAATGAAGCTTTAATTTGCAGTCACTGATTTTTCAACCAGGGAGCCACGACCTTTTGGTGGGGCTTTTCAAATAGTGCTTCGGCAACTGGACACCCAAGTATGACACTGGACCCCTACCTCGTATTCTATATGAAAATTAAAGCAAAGTAGATCAAAGACCTACTAAAATTATAGATCAATTATTTATCAATTACAAAATAAAATAGATCAAAGACCTCTGCTAAAATTACAAAACTCTTAGTAGGAAACATTTTAATCTTTGTGACCTCAGGTTATACAATGGTGCCTTAGATAAGACATGAAAAGCAAGAGCAACAGAAGTAAAAAACGAATTTACCTTCATCAGAATTAAAAAGTTCTGTGCTTCAAAGCACATCAGCACGAAAGTCAGAAGACAACCCACAGAATGGGAGAAAATATTTGCTAACCATTTATCTGATAAGGGAACTTATATCCAGAATATATAAGGGACTGTGATAACTTAACAGTAGAAAGGCAACCCAATTAAAACATGGGCAGAGGATCTGAACAGACGGTTCTTTAAAGGAGATATACAAACGGCCCATAGGCACACGAAAAGATACTCAGGATCATTAGCCGTCTTTAGAAAAATGAAATTGAAACCACAGTGAGGCGCTGCTCCGTACCAGTGGGGTACCCAAAATGAAAGAGAAAGACGGGAACGAGTGCTGCAGAAACTGGAACCCTCACCTGTTGCTGGTGGGACTGTAATAGGGCACATCCACTTCGGACGAGGATTTGACAGTTTCTCCAAAGGTTAAACGTGAATTATCACATGACCCAGTCATTTTATACTCAGGAGGAAGGAAAACATGTGACCACAGGGAAACTATACACAAACGTTCATAGCAGCATCATTCCTAACAGGTGGGAAGTGGAAACAGCCCACCTGTCCATAAACGGATGAACGGATAAGCAGAGTGCGGTATGCCCGTACCATGGCACATCACCTGGCCATGAAGGTGAAGTACCGACACATGCTGTACCAGGCACCTTGGAAGCACTGAGTGAAAGAAATCAGTCGCAAAAGACCACATATCACATGACTCAATTTTCAGGAAATGTCCAGACGAGGCAAATTCGTGGAGATAGTACGTGGATTACATTTCCAGGGCTGGAGGGTGGGGAAGGGCTGCCAATGGATATAAGGGTTTTTTGGGGGGTGATGAATATGTTCTAAAATTAGGTATCAGGGTTTCAGAACTCTCTAAAAACCAATGAATTGCACAAATCAAAGGAGTGAATTTGATGGCATGTGAATTATATGCCAACAACGTTTTTTAAAAGGTTGATTCGGTGAAGTCTGGAGTTGTATTAACAGCAATATACTGATGTTGGTTTCTTAATGTTGATGAACGTCCCGTGCTGATGTGAGACGGCACCCCAGGAAGCCCAGGTGAGGGCACACGGGATCTCTCCGTGCTGTCTTTGCTGATTCCTCTGTAACAACGTGCCTCCCCTCTGGGCCCAGCAGCTCAAAGGCAGGGACAGCCCACTAGGTCTCTGCTCAAGGAACGAGGCAGATGGGCCAAACTAGTGACAACAAGCATGGCCCTTTTCCCTCTGGCATCACCCCCAAGCCTCCCGCAACACTGGGGGGCGAACACTGTCACCCAGGGAGAACAGCCCAGCCCAAAGTGCTTTAGCATTCTACCACCCCTCCCCCATTTCTGTTTATACACACACTTCTGTTTTGCCAAACCCACCATCCCCTAAATCTAAATCTTCGGTCCCCTGCTGTGGGCTGGGGTCATGGGAAGCCTGGTTGGGAATTTCCTGGCCTCTCCCTCCTTCCCCCGCAGAGGATGTTCCTTGGATATACATTGATTTGGGCCACGCAGATCTCTTCATGTTACGAGTCTTATCTTCCCAAACTAGCACAGAAGTCCTAGGGCAGAGACAGTATGCTATTCATTCCTATACCCGCAGGGCAGGGTCTTAGAGAGCTATACCCAAACAGTGAATGAGTCCTTTCATTCATTCACGAACTGATGGGTGACTCAGATGAGTTTGGAAAGCTCAAGGTAACTGTGTCCCCCTCCCCCCACTTAGGAAATCTGATTTCAGACACAGAACCTCTAAAAAGCAAACATTCTTCTTGGCCCTCTCTTTCTTGCCTGAACATTACAAAGGGGTTGGGGCTTTGTTTTTTGAGAAGCCCTGGGTTAGTTTCCCACTCTGATTAACCTGGGAGTGGCAGCTTATTATTATCCAGAGACGCGGGTGGGTGGGAACTGGGCCTCGGAGGGGGGCAGGCTTTCATGCGCCACCAGGCTGATGGCAGCCCCGCTTCCTGTGAGGCCGCGGCCGCTGACATCACTGGCAGGCAGTGTGTGCAGGCAGCACGCGGGGTCATGTGAAGTTCAGTGCTGGGGCTTTCTCAGTCCATTGGGTTTTACTCATCCCCTATCCATGAAGCGTGTTTTCCCCCTCTCCTTTTCTTTCTTTGTGTGTGTGTGTGTGTTTTAATTATGCTAAGGCTCTTGGCTTGCTTTCCTAACCCCACATTAGCATTTCTCTCTGCTACTGAGAAAGCAGGCGTTCCATCCACTGGAAAGCAGTCCAAGAGGCCAGGGAGGATTCCAGCACCGCGCACAAACCCTTCGGGCCACGGCTCGCGTCCGTTCGCTGAAGAGGAGGATGTGAGAGTTACACGCAGCATGTGAGCAGACAGCTCTCAGCAACCACGTGGTCCACTCCCACCTCCGGCCCACTGCACAGAGGAGGGTCACATGTCCCACAGGGCTACAGCGACTGGCACCAAGTCACCAGGTTCAGTCAGAGCAAAATGACTCAGTGCTCCAAAACTGCTACCACAGAGCTTTCCCCAGTAACCCTTCCACACAGAAAGCATTCCCACACATAAAGAATTTACAGTGGAAATGGTGTCTTACAAACTAATGAGTCATGGGAAGCTTCTAACCACCAAGCACTAAAAGTACCCAAGTACATATTCACCCCATGCATTCACTCAACAAGTGTTTACTAAGCAACCACTCTCCCGCAGGCACCGTGCTAGGCTCGGAGGACACGAGGGTGAGTAAGAACTGGGCCCCGTGCCTTCAAGAACTCAATCGTGAGAGAAAGACCAACCCGTGAAAAATAAATATTTCAGACAAGCCCTGATTTATATAACATTCAAACTTAGTATCTTCTTCGTTTCATAATTTTAACTTCCAGATCAGTGAAACCTCTAGATTTCTGCTATTTTTTCCTTTTTTCGAAATGAAACGGAAGCACAACTGCCTATTTCAGTGCAGTCCAGAGAACAGCTCACACGAGGCGAGATCACCCTGTGGTCCAGGTGAATGACACGCACTGAGTGACTTGGGTGCCAGCCCCCTGCCAGCCTCTGACCCCTGCCCCCCAGGGGCTCACTGCCCGGGGCTGAGCAGACAGGCCCAGAGCAGATTATTCCGCATCCGCATGGTGCGTGACCAGCAGCTGTGGGGCACAGGAGAAGGACTCTTTGCAGTGGCTGGGAGGGGGGGGGCGTCCAGAGGCTGCTTCCTGGAGGAGATCAAGATGAAATTACACTTTGGAAGAAGCTGGCTGTATAGGTTCGGGATATTCCGGGCACCAGGCAGAGCGAGGGGTCAAGAACTGGCCTGCAGCAGCAGGGGGAAGGTGTGCAGAACTCAAGTGTCTTCAGAATGGGGACTCTTTTTTAAAAAAAATATTTATCTTTAGATAGGGGAAAGGAGAGAAAAAGAGAGGGAGCGAAACATCGATGTGTGGTTGCCTCTCACATGTCCCCCAACTGGAGACCTGGCCTGCAACCCAGGCATGTGCCCTGATTGGGAATCGAACTGGCGACCCTTTGGTTCACAGGCCAGCACTCAGTCCACTGAGCCCCACCAGCCAGGGTGAGAATGGGGATTCTTGATCTTTTGGGGAAAAGAGTAATCATTTTGAATTCCGACTTTCACAGACTTCTCTATGATGGTAGTTGTACTTGAAATTATTCACTCCACAGATGATGCTACAGCCCACATGGTGATAAGACTCTCCCCTCCTCTGGCACCTTGAAAAGCAGAGTTGATCAACATCCTGGGCAGGAGGACAAGGGCTTAAGAGATTTGACAGGTGTGGTGGGTGGGGAGAGCTGGATTTAGGGGCTCGGAAAGACTGCCCCCATTTACCCATATAAAGCGACCCGCCTCCTGGCCTTCTGGCACTATTATGGTCACTGTGCCTGGAATCCCCACCCTTTGTCCTTCCTCTGGCACCCGTGGCCAAGGACTGACTAACTGTATCAAAGGCTTCAGTTAAAGCATGAGTCACTAAAATCTCCTTCTTCTAAATTCACGTAGTGAACATTATGGAGGGCCTGCCCATGCCAGGTACTGTGCGGGGCACGGGGCGGGGCGAGGCCAATGACTAAGCTCCGGGGGCCTGAAGCTGCAGAGGGAGAGGAGGCCAAGGCCAAACTGCACAGACAAGGCCACGTGAGCCTGGCCAAGGGGACTGGGCCCTGCTTGGACTCCCTGGGAAGAGTTTTCAACCCCAGGGGGAAGGATATGTTTTAATACCATCATTTTGCATCCCCTGGGGTAATAAACACTCTGTCATTAACACTATTAACACCTTGGTGTGAATTAGGTAATCAGATGAAGTGTCACCTTGCAAAAGACTGAGATGTGGGACTGATAAATTTTGGTGGCAGGAGAGAAAAGCCAGGTGCTCCATGGCCGCTCAGGGGGGAGGGGACTGGAGAGCAATGGACAGAGCCCAAGGGGACTAGGGAGCCAGGGCAACGGCAGCACACGAAAATACACCCTCCGCATAGGACTGATCAGGCCTGCAAGTGCTTACTGAGCGTCTCAGTCCTGGGCCCCGAGCACAGTGGAGAACGAGAGGCGGCGAGGGGAAGACAGGCAATAAATAGCCACACGGATCTGTAACCACAAGCTGGGGCAAGGTCTCTGGCGGATGGAACAGGGTGGCACGAGAGAGAGTATCAGGGATACATTTAACGTGAAGGGGGGGAGTCAGCGGGGCCTCTCTTAAGAGATGATAGTTAAGCTGAGATCTAACTCACATCAGCCAGCTTAAAACTGTGGCGAGAGCATTCTGGGAGGAAGGAACAGCATGCGCAAAGGCCCTGAGGAAGGAAATGTAAGAAAGGCCGAGTGGGCATGGGAGCTCAGCTGGGAGTGGAGGCTGGACGGGCAGGCTAGGGCCAGACCTCACAACCTGTGAAGGATTTGGACCCTTACACCTTCAAGGCAACAAGAAGCCTCTGAATGGTTTCCAGCAGATGTGACAAATGATAGGATGGACTCTGTCGCAGGCCACCGTGGGCTGCCAGGGGAGAACAGGCCTGGGGGAGAGGAGGATGCAGGCAGAGACCAGCTGGGAGGAAGGCTAGGCCGGAGAGACCCTGATTTGGGCGAGGAAGCCACAGTGAGGGTGGGGGAGCAGATGGACTTACGTATTCTGGAGACAGAACTAATAGGGCTTGCGGGGGCAGGGAGGGGCAGGCAGAGGAGTCAACAGACATGACACCCTGACGTCTGGCCCGGGCAACTTGGGGCTGGTGGCCCTTCCACGGAGAAAGGAAGAACTGGAGGGGGCTGAGCAGAGAGAGGAAGGGGAAGGAGAAGGGCAGATCAAGGCTCGGATTTGGGACAGGTCTGATCTCGGCCCAGAGAGGTGGCCCCACAGAGATGCAGACAGGGGGCGTTCGCAGACTCTGTGCAGCTTCAGGCAGAGACGGGTCGCTGGTGGCTGACGACCCCGTGGGCTCTCCCGCCAGGGTGCCCGGGTCAGAGCATTTCTTGGCACCTGAGCCCAGAGAGGCGAATTCCTGCTTCTGCTCCTGTGCCCTGTCAGGGAGGAAGGCCTTCCCTTTTCTGGAAGTGTCAAAAATGCAGCACAGGAAACTCCTTCAGCTGCCAGGGTGACTAATATTTATCACTGGTATATACAGTAGCATTCTTCAAAGCCTGAAATTCTGCCCACAGTTACAGCCACAAGCCTCTCAGCGGCCCTGCCCAGGCTCAGCCAGGCCTCAGCATTCCTCAGGGCTGAATAATGCCACTTGCTTTCCATAGGGGCCCTGCTCACACTGTACCCCAGAAGCCTCCCAGTGTCCTGGACTCACTGCCTGTGGGTCAAGGACCAGAGTCTCCACTGTGGCCACAGAGGTGCCCTCTGGCCTAGGTTCCCAGTGCGGAACAGAAGCCAGGCCTCCTCAACACAGATGGCAGGGACCTCGGAGGTCACCTCGGCCAACCTTTTTGTTTTTGCCCAAGGTCAAACAGCAGAGCTGAGACAAAAACTCCAGACCAGGGCTTGCTCCCTGGGGTCTGGGCCATAGGGTCAGAGACAGCTGGGCTTAGGTCAGTGAGGCGGAGCGGCGGGCAGCTTCGTACTCAGACCCCTGGGAGAAAACAGGAGGCAGATCCAGACAGTGGCCACTGGGACACCCCGCAAGGTCAAACTCTCCAAGAGGTCTGTGGGACGCCACACAGTCTGTCCTCCCTGGACAACTCTCCAGTGAGAAGCAGGTAGAGATGCTAAAAGCAGGGAGGAACTTGACCTTAGGAGGCTGCCGAATGGTTCCTGGAGACGGGGGAGGTTTGTAGCCAGACCCCGGACCTTAACAGAAACGGTTTTGTGCATGCAATGCAGCTTATGAACTTATCTATGCCCAAAGGGTTTCCATGAAGTGATGCCCGCAGAGGAAGTCCTTTCTTGGGTGACAATGACCACTAAGGAAACAAGACAACAAGAAAGCACGGAGACCAGTGATCAGTGCTATAAACTTCACTTTTTGCGCTGAGGCCCCCCGCCAAGGCTGTCTGCCCACAGCACCGGCCAGGAAGGAGGACACGGGTGGGAAGTCCACTGGACAGAGGACACTGCCCACGGTTTCTGCCACTTAGTATGTGCCAAACACGACACAGTTGATGCTGGGAACCAAGGGAAAGAGGGTCTTCGCTCTGTTCCAGCCACAGATGTTCCTGAATTCAGGAATATTGGAGGGCGGCCACGAAATGCAGAAGGCTGGAGAGGGGACAGAGAGGACCGCTTCCAAGGGCCATCCCTCCCCCTAGAAGCCCCATCCTCTTCTATAATTAGACACATGGATTAGTACCGCTTCACCTGTCAAGACTGTTACTCTCCAGGACTTTGTGTGCACAGTCAGTCACACTCTACTGTGATGAGAACTGGGAAGCCATTCACTCACTCACTCATTCATTCATTCATTCATTCATCATGCTGAAATACCAAGCACTAAGCTAGACACAGGTTTCAAACGTAAAAAAAAAATACCCAGGCCCTGCCCTGCCTGCCCTGCCCTGAGAAACTGTCCACCATCAAATGTTGGGGGAGGAGGATGAAAATTCTGAAATCTGATCTAATCTACCTTCCTGCCTTTGAACTCCACCGCCAGCAAACCAGTGGAGGCAGGCACTTTTGAAAGTAGGGGCCTGTCACACATACTTTCTCAGCTACTGGCCCCTTTCTTTCCTCTGGGTTTCCTGCCTCCCCGTCTGTACCATCACCCAACCACCCTTAAATGTCAACACCTCTGGAAAGGGCAAAAGTAACTCTGTCGCCTTAAACGGTGCAAACAGTCAAAGTGAGTGTTGATGAAGATCTAACCGTAGCTAAGCACAAAGAAAGAGCACCAGGGTGACCACACACGGCGACACCAAAGTTGCAATGGCCAACCCAGAAGCACTAACGGTTGGAGGGAACCCTCTGTTTTCATCTGAGTTCCAGCCACACAGGAGCGGGGGGACCGTGCCCACCGCCATCTCCCCCACACAATTCATGACCACAGTGTCCTCGCTGGACGGGGGAGTTGAGCAGAGGAAACTGAGGGAGGGCGAGTAGAACTTGAGGGTCCTGGATGCCGGGTCAGTGGCATACTGCCCTGGTTGCACCCAGCGTGAACATCAGGTCACAGCTAATAGTGGCCTAGCCACAACGCTATTATGAACCCCTGCTTGCGTCGCGCTTTGCCACTTCCCAAAACTCTCTCCCATCCCTCCCTCCACCCCAGATTATGATGGTGGCCTTTGAGACGGACAGGGTGACCTTACTGTCCATCCTTGTTGGGACATGAACTGAGTCCAAGGGAGCCTTGGAAGGACCTGCCCACTGCTCTCCCATCAGGGTGGTGAGAGGCGGGGAGAAGAGTTAAACCCAGCCTGAGGCACAACTGTTGCGCAGGGGAAGCTGGCAGTGGGTGAGTGACACACAAGCAAGTCACCTGCCGTGGACAGGGGCCAGCCTGACACACTGCTATGAGCTCCACACCAGCCCCAGGAAGTGACTCGGCGGCCTCATAGAAAAAGGGGAGGTGGTCGCTGTGGGCTGGGGGAGTCCAGGAAAACAGGACAGAGGAGGCAGGACTCTGGGTTTTAAAGACAGCAAGGTGCAGAGGAACCCAGAGAAGTGCCCCAGGAAAAGGACGGGCGAACCAAGGTGAGGCAGTGGGTGTGGACACATAGGCTGGAGAGGAGCTACGACAAGCCTCACCTGGCAGGGGCAGAGAGCCCGCATGGAAGGTACATCCACAAAGTGGCTGGCTCTGGGGGACTTTCGATACCAAACGCTAAGGGGATTGTGCACCCTGCCCACAGAAATGTGGGGTGTCAGGTTCTTCACAGCCTGTCTGGGGCCACTGCCTGCTACGGGACCACCGGGAAGTTCAGAACGCCACCTGCTTCACAGACACCCCTGGGGCCTTGCTCCCATCACACTCAGCCACGTCTACCCGCCGCACACCAGTCAGCCGGAGCTGGCCCTGAGCGAGCTCCTTGGACAGAAATAAAATTCCTACAGGGGAGGAAAGATCTGAACATTCAGGAATCAATCCCTGTTCAACAGAATGTGGGTGCAAGGCATACTCTCAAAACTTTCACACATTTCTGAGCAAGCCCACGACTACACGTGCACCGGCCACAGCCCAGGTCTTCGGCTGTGTGTGTGTGTGTGTGTGTGTGTGTGTGAGTGAGAGAGAGAGAGAGAGCGCGCACAAGGAGTTTCAAAGGGAAAGGACAGTGGGTTAATCTGACTCACCTTACTCTCCTGGCTTTTGCCTCTTTCTCAACACACACATGCACGCGCGCACACACTCACTCACGGTCGCAGCAGTTCCCTCAGGACACTGATTTGAACAGTGTGGTGGGCCTGGGGGCCTGGAGGATTCGGAACCAGTGGCTCACTCTCAGCCGCTCTCCTTCTAGGTGGCCCATGAAGAGCACGATTGCCCTGTGAACTCCTGGAGGGCAGGACTTGGTTTCACTCAAACTGCCTTAGAAAGAGGTGCCTCTAGCCCATGGACTTGATGGCAGAAATAAATATCCGAGCATTCTGAGCCCTGCCCAGCCCCCCATGACCTCCAGCAGCTCTGAACATGAAGGTGAATTCGGCTCCAGGACTCTCTGCAGAAACCAGGTTACAGCAGTTCTTCGTCAGTCCTCTCGGCCCCACCCCCGAGCCCTTTAAACTTCACAGCCCACCTCAGTGAGAGCCCCACGGTTGACGAAGTACCGCCCCTCACTGGGGTGCCCCCACCCACTCGGGGATGTAGGAGAGGCTGGACTGTCAATTACATGCCCAGATAAGGAAGCCACAGCTTAGAAACCTCAGGCCGCTGAGCTGATAAGGTCCTGTCACTACTGGAACTCAGCCTTTGTCATTCCTTGTCCATGGATCCCACCAAGAGTATAATGTCCCACCTCCGAGACTCTGAAACTTGATTTGTCTTCACCTAAGGAGTAAACATACATTTAATTCAATGGTAGCTCAACTTCTTCAGATGTCATTGTTATTATCATTGTCATCACTACATTGTCACCAACCAGGACGGTATGCTGGAGTCTGACTCAAGAGAGAGGGCACAGCTATCTACCACAGAGCGCGGGGGAGCCAGGGGGCTTGCTAAAACTGAAACCTCTTCCGACATCCAAGCTTTCAAACAGCTCATTGCCTCCCACACATAAATATTACTATAAGCTACAGTTTCATTTACCCTGTGTTGGGGCCAAAAGGGTATGAAAGTAGAATGTGAGCAAATGAGGTACTGGAAAGTCTCTTATTTCCTGTAGTGTCAGATGTTCATAGTCAGAAAGAAAAGAAAAGAAGAAGCAGTGTCACATGGTGAAGCATCCCATCGAACACCAAATGCATGTGTTTACACGTAATTGGTTCCTTCTGCTAAATGCCGAAACTGAACGGCTCAACCAAACACGTGCACCGGCCACAGCCCAGGTCTTCGGCTGTTTCTAGTGAGCAGCCCCCAGGGCCTCCTGACGGGTGAATTAATCCAGGGACTGTCCCACCAGCATGGGACAGTGTCCCCAGATACCTGAGGAAGGCACAACACACCAGGTAGGCCAGAACGGAGTCTTTGCAGCCCAGAATTTACTGAGTGACATGAAGAAGCCAAAACAAAAACAAACAAAAAAACCACCTTTTCACTGTGATTCTCCTAATGGAAAGTGAGAAGGCTAGAATCCAAATCCCAACTTTGGAACCTTGCTCTGTGCCCTTGGGCAAGTCACTAGCCCTCTCTGGTTCTCTGGTTCCCCATAAAGGTGGGGCCTGAATAGGAAAGCCCCAAGCTTACTTCAGCCTCGGTACACACACAACTGCCCCTTCCCTTTCTCTCCCACTCAGTACAAGCATATCAGAAGCCAGTAGGGAGAGAGGGACCCAGGGGAGGAATATTTTAAAAGAGAGAGAGTGTGTGTGTGTGTGTGTGTGTGTGTGTGTGTGTGTGTGTGGTGGTGGTGGTGAAGTACGCAGAACATACAAATTTACCATTTCAGCCATTTCGATGTGTGCGAACTAGTGGCACTTAGTTCGCTCCCAAAGCTGTGCAACCATCATACTCACTCAGTTCCAGGACATTTTTATCGCCCCTAAAGGAAACCTTGCACCTATTAATCAAGCAGCCACTCCCCTTCCCTCCCATCTCAACCCCCTGGCAGTGTGAATCTGCTTTCTGTCTCTGTGGATCTGCCTATTCCAGAGACTCGCTCAGCATATTTTCAAGGTTCATCTATGCTGCGTAGCATGTACTTCAATTCTTGGCTGAAAAATACTGCATTGTGGAGGAATATGCCTTTGACCTCACTGGTAAGTAAATCGTTCACAGACTTCAGCACTACTGCTAGTAATAACTAAATAAGATAATCCATGTAAGATCCTGGGCACAGAAGGAGTGCTCAATTAGCAACTGCTTCATCATCATCATCATCACTGTGGTCATCATAACTAACAAAAATTCCTCATAGCACACCTTCGAGTGAATCACCACTGGCCTGGGTGCCCCTGGGCAACACCCCCCGCCAGGTCCCGACTTCTCTGAATATGTGAATCGACACATTCTGCACACGCCCTTCCAGCTCCTCCAGTTAGTCCTGCAGCATGCAGGCCCCCCAAGCCTCTGAGGAGTGAACCATCCTCATGCACTAACAGTCATAAGCTAGCAAAACAGTGGGACCCGCTCCCCCTTCTAAGCAATCTTCTCACCTGAAATTTACCAAAATAGGAAATTGTTGGGGACACAGTATAATTCTCCATTTTTCAAAATGACTCACAACAGGATTCCTTTCAATGGTTTTCCTGGTACACTTCAAACATAATTCAATTTGCACAGTCAAGGTTTCAGCAATACACCGTACTCCATAAGACAGCACGAGGCTGCGTGAGCTGGGTGCCCATCCTGGTGGACAGTGATGGTTACAAGACCATGGCAGTGGGTGCCTGCTTTCCTCTCCCTATAATTAGCAGACTCCACCTGGACACAGAAGTCCTTATCCCACTTTCTGGCCCTGAACGGCCATCCTTCTGAGTATCCGTTTACTCCTAGGGAATATGGAAGTGTCTCCCACTTTCTCTAAGGCTGGTGTGAGAATCAAACTGCCACTTAGATAGGAATTACCGTGACACACAGAACTAACTCCTGGGACATAGGGTCTGTCCTCAGTCTGGGGCAAAAGTCCAAATTTGTGAAGCATTTTACAAAATACTGTCCCATCTACATGGGTAGCTTGAACTTCTTCTCTGCTGGCCCCTCACAAACGCAGATCACCCTCCTGCCCCACGCAAGCCCTCCCCCTGACCCTTCCAGGACTCCCAGCTCCACAGCAGTGGGCCCCCGGGTCTCCTCTGGGGGTGTGTGCGGCCCGGCTGCCCACTTCCACCTGCCTTCCAGGGCCTGGGGGCTGCGGGGGCCTCCACAACCAAAGCAATCCTCCCCAAGTGCTCTGTGGCCAGTTCTCTCCCAACTCCCAAAGCTTGTTTTCTTTAATTAGCTCACTGTGGCAGGAGAAAAACGCAGCCCCACCCTCGAAATGAGCAGATCTGGGCCTCGCATGTACTCTGTGGTTTGCCTCTGTGCTGCCAAGCTGTTAGCCAGGGAGCAACGAGCTAGCTACCGGGGCTCAGGAGGCAGGGCTGCTGAGAAGCCCCCGCTGCATTAAGCTAGGCTTTCTCTTCCCAACATCTGACGTTTCTCAACCGCAAGGCTGGGCTGCACCCCTTTTTGAGTCCCCGAAACCTGCGATTGTGGTTCCCACTGGGGGACAACTCCAAATTCTGCTGGTTTTTTTTCTTGCTTTCCCTCTCCCTCCCTTTTTCCTTCTTTTTTAACCTGCTCGGGGTGCAGTTTATGCTACATCCAAGTCCTAGGCTCTGACCTCACCAATGAAGAACTGAGGCCCAGGCAAAGTAACTGCTTCTCGGTCGCTCACGACAGCAGTGAGCAAGACTTCTTCCTCGAATTTAAGCTCCTGGAGGATTTCTACAAATGTCATCTCAGAAGGGCCCGACCCTGTAAGGCACGCAGGCCCATCTTCACTCCATTTAGAGGCAAAGGAAGTGAGGCAGGTGGGGAAGGGACGGAGGTGACAGCAGGTGAGCATCCAAAGACCCAGATCTGTAAGCTCGGGGCACAATGATGTTTCTCTCATTCTGGTGGCTTCTAACACCCAGTCTGAAGAGCTGCTCAGACATCTGAGGTGAAGGCCCTTTGGCGTTCATATTCGCAGACTCTCTAAAGCTACCCCTCAAAGTCTGGGGTCCCCACGTGCTAGGACTACAATCCTAGCACCTCTAGGAGCTGTTTCGTCCTCCCTCAGCATCATGACCATTCCTACCATTTATTCAATCCCATGGTCCAAACACAGTGCTGCCCCTCCCCATGCACCCCTTAACACCCTGTGAGGTAGTCCCCATCATCTCCATTTCACAGATGGGGAAACCAGGGCTCCAGGAACCTGCCCGAAGTCCAGTACTAAGTTAAGAGGTAGAGAAGAGACTTGACCTAAGACTTCAGCCTCCAAGTAGCTCACACTGTTAACAACCGCATTATGATCAAGAGACTGAGAACCACCGTTTAAGGACACTGGTCCAGAAAGAAATGGCTTGCCTAAGGAGACCAAGTCAGAGCTTGGATTCAAATCCCGGCCATTCTCAGTCCACTGCTGGCTCATGCCTCTGCCCCGGGCTGCTCAGGACCTCTGCACGGCGAATGCCCAGAGGGCCCCACAACACCTCCACAAGCGTACACATGCGGCCTCTGGAATTCCTCCACTGGGATCTGCCAACAGACCCACCATCACCTGGAACAGCCTGGAGTCCTCAGAACAAACATCAATGTTCACTCGTCTATGTTGTTTCTTGGCTCTGCAACCCAGAAGAGAGTGTGAAAAGAACGGGCATCTCACAGGGGGTCTGTGTGTGCAGGGCCGGCCTAGCACCTCCAGCCACAGGCACGCGCCAGAGCTGGCTGCACAACTCATGGCGCCCAGTGGGAAGTGAAAATGTGGGGCCCTTTCCTCAAAAAGCAGGGAAAGTACCAGCCATGGTATTAAAATGTAAAACGTTTCCCTTTCTTCCACAGTCACTTAACTTATTATGGTGTTTTTATTTACTATTATTTAATACTGGTCTAAGAAAAATTAAAAATAAAGTTAGCATGAATTAACCACTTTTATTGATATTGTGCAATGCCAGTTTTAAATGCAAACAGAGCACTTAACTAGGATGTGAAATCACCAAAACCACTTTTTTTTCCAAAATCACACATTGGTATTCCATAGCTTGCTGCATATACATTGTGTGTGACTTACCAGAACGACAGCGACACTATAAATCTAACTCAACTGTTTTTACTTCGTTTCCTGATACCTGCACAGTCTACCGCCACTCTCTACCTTCTGCTCGCTGATGAGTCACCGAGGCTGGAAGGAAAAGGCACTACGGGTTGTGTTAGGGTTTTTTCCATGTGCGTTATCATTCTCAGTGTGAGTGGCTGGCTAACATGGGGCAGTAACACGAAGAAGAAAGCATATGATAGGGTTCCTTGGTCACAGATGTTTCTTAGAACGACATCACCTTCTCTGTGCATCCAAAACAGGTTCCGGTTCAAATGGAAAGCGTCAGGACCATCAGGGCAGAAAGGAACAATGGGCGAACCTCTTGTGCTCCTGAGCATGCTCCTTTGTCCCATCGGGCTTCACTTACAAAACACTAGTTCAAAACTAAGAACTGCAAGATGCTGACCACATACATTAAACCAAGCACAGGGCTCTCCTGGGCTTGGGGCTCCGCGTGACTGCACACGTGAAGTGTCCCTGAGCCTGGCCTTGATGCCAGCCACACCCATGTCAAGGACAGGCTCAAGACACACTCCTGGCTCTCCTCTCCTTTGCTGGCTGGCTGGTCTAACACCATTAGTGCAAGTCGTCACACTCAGAGGCCTTGGGTCTGTGCAAGACAAGTTGGCTAAAGGCTCCAGTACTGAAACATGAAAATGATCTGCATTAAAATGCTTATGCACTTTAGAATCTGAGGAGCTGGAAGATGGCATTGGCATTTTTTAATCTTTCTGAGGCTGCTATACTGTGTGACAGTTCCTTTGTCAACACAGCAAAGCAGGCGGGATGAACCACCAGCCATGCCTTGATCTGGTTAGGACCAAAGGAAGGGGACAAGGGACCAACCGTCCACGGGCCTGTAGCAAGGTGACAAACACTGAGCTACACTCTGCACGTGCACTAACCAGTCTCACAACAGCCCTAAGAGACAGCTATCACCACCCCCAGCTTACTGCCGGGGAAACGGCTCGGAGAAGCGGTGTGGCTCACCGAGGTCTCTGGGCTTATTACCACCCCACAGAGGCCCCTTGTGATATTGTCATTTATAATAAGAAATGCATACTTGGTCTTTGTCCCTAGTTCCTGGAACGTAGCTCCTAAAATCCTTATAATTTCCTACAAAAGAGCCATAGGAGCATTCTTATTATCACACTTAGTTTTATTCCCACTTGCTGAAATATTTTTAGAGCAATAAAGGTGAAATGGTTATCTTTGTTACTCATAACAAGCCCCTTTCAACCACACCTGAGTTTGTTAATGTGACAAGTCCCTAAATTTGCTAAGTCCCTAAATATAGGGAGACTGGTTACCAGGGAAACCAACCATAGATTAGAAGGTTGGGACTTTCATTCTCAGCCTCCACCCTCACCTGCAGGGAGGAGAGAGGGGCTGGACATTGAATCAATCACCAGTGGCCAATGGTTTAATGGATGTGCCCCAGTAATGAAGTCTCCATAAACAACCCAGAAGGACAGGGCTCAAAGAGCTGCCTGGCCCGTGGACGCTCAGAGATGTGGGGAGAGCTGTGCGTCCAGAGAGCACAGAAGCTCTAAGCATCTTCCCACACACCTTACCCCATGCACTTCTGCCATCGGCCTGCTCCTGAGGCGTATCCTTCTATAACAAACCAGTGACATGTTTTCCCAAGTTCTGTGAGTCGCTATGGCAAATCAACTGAACGCTAGGAGCAGGTGGTAAGAGCCTCCAATCAACAGCTGGGGTGGGTCAAACGCACAAGTAACATCTTAGACTTGAGGCTGGCATCTGAAGTGCAGTGTGGGAAGCCTTGTGGGGCGGAGCCCTTAACCTGCGGGATCTGCAGGTAGGTCATGTCAGATGAGTTGGACTGTAGGACAACCAGGAGTGTCCAGAGAATCCGAGAACTGGTCGGTGTGGGGAAATCCCAAACACACATGCTCAGGGACAAGAAGTGTCAGAAGTGACGTGTTCTGTGAGTATCGAAAGTAGAAGTCTTTTAAACTCCAAGTCGTTTTAAACACCCCTCGAACAGCCCTGCCGTGTGCCCACAGGCTGGACAGGGCAGCTCTGGGTTAAAACTCGAGTACTTTAAAGTCCAGAACAGGAGGGCAAAAAGAGAGCGACTCTGACTCCACAAGTGCTGGTACATCAAGGCAGTTGCAACCCGCCAGGGTTTGAACGAAGAACCGACACAAAGGCTTCGTGAACACACCTGTCAAGCAGACGTGGACACAGCCTCCCCAGGTTGGTGCAGTGCCATGCGTTTCCCTGAGCGCTTGCAGAGCAGACCTCAGGTAATTAAGAGCCTCCCTGGGCCCTGGCTACACTGGAAATAATGTGTGTCTATTCAGTAGCTCAGGCCCTGCCTCCAGCACAGGCATTAACACTCACCGGGACCTGCCCCAGCAGGCCCCGAGTTCCACCACGCCCCGCTCTGCCCTGCCACAGCCTTCTCCTTAGGGTAGCAATTTTTAGCAGAGCTTGAACAATAAGATTGTTTTGTGCTGAGTCTAACTTAGAAAGTGGCCAGGTAAACAACGCCTTCCGCCCTGCCCAGGAGGAGTGACCGGGTAGGATGATAACACTCAGTGACCCCCAAATGCAGGGTGAATGGGGACAACTGGTACTCTCATCCCAGGGGCTTCATCCCCCATCCTGATGTCACTTCCAGTTGCAACCCACACGGCAGAATAGCATTTATTGGCCAGAGGATCACGTCTTCTGACTTTGCTGGGCTCGGCACCCCAAAGACCATCTATCTCATGCGGTCCAACACCCCTCCCCACAGCACACCCTGCAGGATGGGTGGGAAAGGGTTTGGAAAACTGCAAAGTGCCAGCTGGCCAGGCCTCCATCTGGGAAGCACCTTGGCATCAAGCACAGAGCCCCCAATCGAAAACAAAGGGATCTGAGCTCAGTCCCCACCTGTGTATACTCAGGGGAACCCTTTGACTTCTGTGAGCCTCAGTGTCCTCAGCCATTGAACGGGGAAGGCATTGAAGCTGCAGTGGGACGGTAGCTGGTCCTCTTCTTGGTCCAAGATTGTCTCTCCAGTGCTGCCAGAGGCAGGAAGATGGGAATGACTGGACCTTTGTTTACTCCAGGTGACCAGCCTCTCGACCAGCTCCGACTGGCTCCTCTGTTCCACCCACAAGACTTGTGAACCCAACATATCCCCAAAGTCAGCAGGAGCCTTTACCCGGTTCCTCTTTCCCTTCTTAGCAGCAGCTGCTCCATGGATGGCTCTGAGGCACAGCGTGCCTCCATCCCGCAGGACCGGCTTTGCTCACATACTTCCTCTTAAGCTATCTGAGCCTTGGTTACTTCTTATAAGACTTTCTACTCAATAGAGCTGCTGGGAGGATCAAAAGAAGAAAAATGTGTAGAAACACCCTGGCCTGGTGCCCTCTTGCAGGTCACTGTTAGGATGATGATACACCCAGGTGCCTTCCATCACTGACAAACCCCCCGGCATGGGGACTAGAACGAGAGGCCTACAGAGGTACCCAGGCTGGCGATGGTCCCTGGCACAGGTGTGGACTTAAAAGCTTCGTATTCATGGGTTCACTCACTAAGGCATTCAAGACAAAGTTCATGTCCATCAGTCCATTTGATCTGCACCATGGTCAGCAAGGGAGACAAGAAGGTAGAGGTTTTACAGATAAGGGAAGACAGCTCAGAAAGGTTAAGTGATAAGCCCAGGAATACACACAGCCAGCCTAGGAAGCCAGGGCTCCTGAGACCAGGGTTCTTTCCACTCTACCAAGTGGCCAGACAAGAGAGACTTACAAAATAGGTAAGACCGTGGTAACCACAGGGTCAGGTTAGAACACCAGTAAAAACACAGTGTGGGGGGAGCCTGACTACTGATACCAAACTCCCAGTCCGAGATTCCCACTGACTCAAAGCTCACGTGTCAGCCTCCTCAGGCCACTTCACTGGCTTCCGGATCACATAGCTCAGGTGCCGGCACCTGGACCAGTGTTGCACGACCCAGGAGCTGGCTGCTGATGGCCACACTTCCGTCCCCAAAGCTCCAGGAGAAGAACGATGCACAGAAAACATTATGCCCTCGAGTTCGTTTAATCTTCACATCACTACCATGGTTTGCTATTTTTATCTGTTTAACAAAAGAACCACCCCAGGGGGCTTAGAGCTGGGGTGAGGCTTGCCCCTCGAGGTGTATAGCCCTGGAGTCTCGTGCCTTTGCCACTACACCACACGGCTTCTGACAAAGACCAGCACCCTCGCACCCCGTCCCACCTTCCACTGGTGCAGCCCCACCTGTAACGGGGGTGCTCAAACTTTAATGCGTGTCACCATCTCCCAGGGGGCTTTTAAAACAGTGACGGCAAGGCTCCGCCCCAGGTTTTCTGATTCAGGTCTGAGCAGGGCCTGAGGCTCTGCATCCCTAACGAGTTTCCCCAAGATGCTGACGCTGCTGGGCAGGGACCACACTGGGAGTGGGGCTGATTCACCGTCGTTGCAAGCACACACTCAACAGTCGGGAAACGGTGAGGTTAACTACGGTGCACGCACTTGAGATAACATGTGTAATTACGAAGACCGTGCGGGAACTTGGGGAAGTGCTCATGATAACATCAAGTTAGAACAGTCAGCAGGTACCCTGCATGGGCCCAGGTCCTGCTTGCCCTCCAGTCCCTTCTTAATCCTCCTGTGCCCTGCTCTGTATTCCCCAGAGCTGACGCCTGACCTTCTGGGCCCCACGTCAGGGGACATCCGGCAGGATTCGGACAGTGGCAGAAACCCGTGGGAGAGGGGACGGCAGAGGAAGGGAGAAGGCAGGGCACTTCTCTCCCCTCTCCCTTTCGGTCTCCCATGAGCATTCTAGAAGCAGCTGCTTCTGCTCTAGAAAGGTCCGCTGATGCCCTGACCCTGGGCCCTTGGAGCACTGCCACTTCCCTCTGCCCCTCCAGCCTAAAGGTGGCCGTGGCTTCCTGCCACTAAGTCTGGGTCACCTCAGCTTCCACATTTGGTTCTGAGCTCCTTCACTGCTGTGCAGCCGAGGCCCCCTGTTAAACCCCCTCTGTGGTGAACACCTGATGGGGCTGCTGCTTTCCTGGTGAGACTGGCAGACGCTCCCTGATTGCAGCCACATGAAAACACTTACGCAACTCTAGAAGGTAACATGGAAAAATCAAAAGAGGTAAAACTATGAAGGCTTTTTTGAAAAAATGGTAGAAGACTGCTGGTTATTTGTTTTTAATTAATACAGAAAACTGGTATCAAGTATATGACTTAACAAGAAAACAAGGTGAGTCTTCATGAGGAAAAGGTAGGGGCGCCATGAGCTCATGACGACACATCTAAGGAAGCCCACCCCTGGACTTTCATTTCTAAAAACACCTCATTTTGGAGAAACCACGGCCACAGCCGCAATGATACCAGCAGATCCCTGGTGTCACAGGAGGTGAGTGACTCACTTGTTGTTGAAGAGGCCACATAACGTGTCACTGTGACGCTGGGCAGTCACTGGAATACCCTGGACCGCCTGCAGCCCTGGCCACCACGGAGCCAGCTCCCATCTGCACTCGGTCTGTGGCCGGGAACCCATCCAGGAAATCCCCTCGGAGGAGCCCGGGTCCTACCGCGCTGCCCCCCCCCACCCCCCTGCACTGCTACAGAAGCAGGAATAATAAATGAGAACGTTAGAAAACTGACAGGACTCTGTTCTGCCCCACCCACCAAGCATCATGGCGGCACCGTGTATACGCCCGGGTGCTGGGGGTAGGCGGGGCTGTCTTATTTTTCCACCATTTTTAGGGCTTTTCCCTCCCAAGAGGCACAGTTAAAATAAAAAGAAACAGACTCCATGAAGCCAGATGGTAACAATACAAGAAATTATGCTGGATCCCTGCACTGGAACTCAAACGGTCTCCTGCACTGAGCTCAACGCGGAACACTGTGCAGATAATCAAATGCTCAAGTGGGGAAGGAGGGTCTTGGCCTTGGACCAAACACAGTTTGGTGGTCTGTTTATAATATTTTAACCTGACAACACTCATGAAATAGACCAAGTGGCTTACCGCTGTAATGGGTGCTTTGGATCCCAAGCCAAAGATGATTTAAAGCCCCAGGGAAATGGGGGTGGGGAATGCAGCAAAGAGAAGCATTGAGGCTTTAAGAGAAATGCATGCCTACTTTCCAGACCCTTGAGTGGAACATCTCAGCGTCTGAATCCTGTTTACCGTCAAGCGTACTTGGAAAACGAGGATTCGACCTACAGCAGTTCACATCACACAGGCCCCAGAAAGCATTTACCATGCTATTGCATTCTGCCAACCATTCTCCCCTCCCCCAAAAGTTGACATCAGAGGCACCACTCTCATCCCTGGGTGCTAGCTGACTTCACCTCATAAGACAACTGACTACACAAGGAAATGGCTGTGGGCCAGAATGTGAACAGGAAAAACTACCCCAGATTCATGCAAACACAAACCAACCAACCAGCCCAGCATGAGACCAAAAGACCTGGTCTTAACTCTTGCTTTGCCACTAATTCACTATGATCTCGGGCAAGACACCGTACCCCTCAGGGCCTCAGTTTTTCCACTTGTGAAGGGGGATGGACTAGCTGACCTGTCAAGTCACTTCTGACCAGAGGAGTAACTATTGTATGGCCCATAGTATGACAGGGACCCCAAACTTCTGAAGGACATTTTGACTGTATCCAAGTTGAGGTTCAATCATGGAAGTGACTGCCCCACAGCTACTAAGCAGCAGAGTCGGAATTTCCAACAAATCTGTCAGACCCCAGACTGCCTGATTGTCCTCCTGTACCAGGAGAGGCTCCAGGGCCCAAAGTACCGCATTCCTGGACACACCCTTCAAAGTGCACGCCTCAGACACGTGAAAGAGGACAGCCCCACCCTGAGCAGGGTGAACCCTGACTCCAGCCACGTCCGCGCAGCCTGTCATCACTCCCTCAGAGTGCCCCTTCCCCACACACTGGTCCAGACTTCCACACAGGCGGGGCATGCACGAGCAGGCCCCCCGGGAGGGGGTCACGCTCAGGAACCAAGACCCTGCATGGCTTCAGGAGCAAGAACAGCAGCCCCCAAAGCCCCCGATGGCTGGTTATACCACCAACTGCTCCCCCGGACTCTCGGGGCCACATGCACAAGCCCGGCCAGTGCCACCCCCATGCCACTGGGCTGCTTACTGGCTGCAAGACACTGGGCATCTCCAGGGCTCCGTTTGCCCATCTACTTCCAGGGATTGTCACAGAGATGAAACAAGACCACAAATGAGAAAACGCTCTGTCAACTGTAAAATACTGCACAAAGGAAAGGTCACGGTGCTGGTGTTTCCCCATCCAGGTGACAGCAGTTGAAAAAGAGCCAATTCTCTTCTGAGGGACAGAGCGACAACACTCATGAGCGTGCACACACCACGTGCACTTGTTTTTGAGCTGGGGCGTAGTGAAAGAACTGCTCCGTCGTCTGTGAACTGCAGGGACAGCCTCAGTCCCTGCTCCTCCACTAATGTGTGAGTGGCCCCCAGCCACCTACAAAAGAGGTCTAAGGCCACTTGCCCTGCCTCCACCCAGGGCTGCTGTGAAGACAGAAGGATGGGAAAGGGCTCTGCAAACCATCAAGTGTGCTATGCACCATCCCACCGCGAGGCTGCAGATGCAGAATGTCACGGGCAGAAGGAGCTCCTTTTCCTGCTATTCTCAATCACCAAGAGGCCCGAAGGGAAGAGAAAAGGGGAGGAAAAGGATAGTTCACTGAAAAAAACAGCAAGGCAGTGACGGTTGTCTGGTGGGGAGAGCTGATGGGGTGCAGGGGTGAGATCAGGTTTTGGGGGTGTCTCACATTTCTCTGGAGTCTCCTAGCCTGGCTTCTTCCTGACTAAAAACTAGCCATCTCCTTCCCTCCCCCAAAGCCCACTTTGCAAGAGAAAGCTGTTGGGCGGCTCATACTCAGGGCTGTTTGCTTTATGTCAAATGCTTTATTGTGGGGTCTCCCAGGAACTGTGTGGGTCAGGGTGCTGAGGGATCTGGGGAAAGGCCCTCCCTTCTCTGGGTTCACCAGGCTCTCTTTGTCTGGAGAAAGGTGGCCCTGACCGTACCACATGCTCCTGGAGCTGATGGACCCCAGGTGTGAAGTGCTACAGGCAGCTGTGTCCCTTCTCAGCCCCAAACAGCTGTGCCCTCCACTCGATGGGGGTTCTGGAATAGCCTTCCCAGCAGCACTGAACTAAAAGTGGTGTCGAAAAGAAGCAAAATACTGCTGTTTCCCTCGCTGCTCCCCCAACCACACAGGAGGACAATGCTGCTTTGGTGAGATTTTCTCCCCCAACTCTTCCTGCCCACCTCCCTCCCTTCCAGGTGCTTTCACACGCATCTGAACTGTACTCTCTGCCCCAATGTCACTCCCGGGGCTTCCCCAGCTGCTACCCACCCCACCTGACAAGTAAAGCAGAGTAAGAAAAACCAATTCTATCCAGAGAGGCCACTTCCACTTAGGAACAGCGACACGGCTAAAAGGAGTGAGTGCCCAGCCTCCCAACCACGGTCTCTGAGAATGAGGCCCAGGCTGGGGCTCCGAGCACTTCTGATTTCCAGAACTTGGCACATCGGGGACAGAAAACAACCCCAGACCAGAGTCACACACGGATGATTCCTTATGCGATCAAGGTGAGGATGGGGATAAACTGCCACAGTCACATCCCCTGCCCGCCAGCTGCAGGTTCCTATTTTGGCTCTTCTGGATGAGCTTGAGTGATCATGTCTGGGGCTGTCAGTCAGCCGGGCCAGGGTAGCTCTAAGAACTCTTGATCTGAACCATGGCTTCCCAAGGGCCTGGCTTGCTCCGCCTGTTTCGGTCAGGCCTGGCATCACCGCAAAACAATTTCAAAGCGCAGAGACCATAAACACAAAATTAAAAGGTAAAGTTAAAAGGGAGGAGATGTTTACTGGAAACTTAAATTCTGCTGCCCAGAAAATATAGGTCTTTTTTTAAACACACACACACACACACACACACACACACGATGCCTCTGCCGCCCACCTTAAGAAATATGTACTTTGCTCTATATATGGCTCTTATCTGCCCCTGATTATGCTCAGCTCGTGACCATGAAGCCTGGAGTAATTACCCCCAGAGAAATAACAGCCCTGGCCACAGCCAGAGCCGAAGAGAACCAGTTCTGCATTTACCGATGATCACCCAACCTGCTCAGAGGGCAAACCGGAGTTTTCCGAAGCACAGATAATCATTTCCATCCATACCTGCAATGCAGCTACCACCAACAGGGTGCCAGGTGGCTACTGGAACCAAGAGCAATCGTATTACATGGTATTTCTCAGTCCAGAAAGAAAGGCTTTTCAACGGAAACGATGCAGGAAATTAAGGTGGGCAGATGGTAATCATCAAGCAGGGGTCTGGCAAAGACCACACCTCCCTTGCAGGAAAAGATAAAAGCTAGAGGAAAATTTACTCCTGACAGCGGAGAATGTTGATGGGGGCAAGAACATAAAGTCATTCCCGCTGGCGGTGGAGCGCCCACTGGCTGTTCCCCAAAGACAATCAGCATCATGTCTGAAGGGGCAAGAGGCGCACCTATTTGGCAGCAGGCAGGTGTGTCTGCCTTTCACCAGCTCAGGCCCACATTCCTCAATGCGCCTGTCCTGTTACAGCCCCATGGCCCCTTCTTGTGAACCCCCAGGTACTACTGCAGCACAGAGGTCTTCACGGCCATCGTTTCATACTTGTGTATTTGACACCCCCAACCCCACTATGACCCCCAGTAAGACCATAAGCTCCTTGAGGGCCAGGGCCATGTTTTCCATTTCTCTGAGTGCATTACTCAGCTTTGTAAATATTTATTGGCTGACGGAGTCATCTGTCTGAAAAATAGCAACCTACCCTGTCATGGGCATCTACACCTGTACCTTAAGTCCACATCTCATTTTAAAAGCCCCCCAAGCCCCACCCACTCCTACCTGGGAAACACTTCTGGGTTGATCAGCATTCTTGTTTTCTCCCCTCCTGGAGCTCATCACACCAATTAAGTACCCACCTTTGCATTCCTACCACCACCACCATATGCCCTCCCCTCCCCCCGAGAGAGATTTCCAAATTCTGCTGTGCTTCCCCTCAGTGTTTAACCCGGACAGCTGTGCCTCATCAGTTTCTTAGGCTGGAGGGAAGGGCTCCTCGCAGGGATCCAACAGCAATGGGGCACAAACAGGAGTTTTAGGTGCTACAGCTGGTGAAGCAGGGGGATGTTATCAACCCCAGGCAGGGCCACTTTCACCCAAAAATGAGGAACAGCAGACATACTCTCGCGGCCCCTAGGTCCCCCTGGGCACAGCCAAGGACCTGACACTGAGGGGAGTCAGCATTGGCCAAGGCCTCCCAGTTTCATTAAAACACACACACACACCAAAACGAAAAAAACGTGTGGGCGTGTGTAATGGTCTGTTTAATCCATTCCCGCCCCACCCCTGCCCTTGCTCCACCCCCCACTTAGCACTGAGTTTCCTGAGCAGAAATCACCAACCACAGACGGTCCCACCGCTCAGAGATGTTGTGAGACCGCTGGCCCCGAGGTGGCAGAGAGCTGCAGCTGCCAACCTCAGGGCGACTGCGCACCAGCAGCGGCTGTGATTACCAAATCTGCACGCTTCTAGAACCCAGAACTTTTTTTCTGTGTGCACGAACTTTTTGTCTTCCTTTTTCCTTTTTTAAACCAACCACTATCACTACCCCCCTGCCTGCCGAGAATAGATGCCCAAAATACTGAACCACAGCTGTACATAAGATTTGGGGCTATGACTCTCAATTCTGGCTACATACAGAATCACCTGGAGAACTTTAAAAATACAGATTTCCCAGGGCCCAGGTGGGAATAGAAATTCTGAACTAATTGGTCCGAGGTGTGGTCCGGGCACCCGAATTTTTATAAGCAGCCGGGGTTGAGAACCTTCTGTGGTGAGCCCAACAATCCAATATGAATCATTAAGAAGCAGAAGTCCTGGCTGCCACAGCTTACCTTGAACCTCAAACCTCTTTCCATCCTGTCTTCAACTGTGGGCCCTACTCTCTAGCCCCCAGAGTGATTGTACAGTGATCCTGAAACTCTCTAAATGAGTAAGAGAGTCAGTCATTTCTTTGAATGCAAGCTCAAGAATTAGAATGTTTAAGGTGGAAGAAACTTCAAAATCCTGCGAAGCTGATGCCTTTGGTTTCTAGAGAAGGAAACCAGGGGCCCAGGGCAGCAAAGAGGCTCACCCGAGCTCAGAAAGCTCTTCCTCCATGGGCCAGGCCTGGAACGCGGGCCTCCGCCCTGGTTCTCTCTCCTGCACATGGGAGGGGGCCCTGCAGTGCAGACTCCTGCAAAAGCAGTGGTCGTCATTTACTTCTTGTGTCCTCTCAGCAGCCATCGCTCGTGGCTTGGTCTCTGGAAGGCGCCACCTCCTCGCCGGCCTTAAACCGGCCGAGGGCAAAGACGGCTCTTCTCTTTAAACAGCCCTGAGCGTGCTGGTCAGATCACAATCCTCAAAGAATATACTTGCTGGCTGGCTGAGGCTCATGGAAAAAGTCATTAGCAAAGCGAGTCTACCCGAGTTGTAAAAGGGCACTCTGTTGAGCTGTGGGGCTGAGAGACCAAAAGCCAGCAGTGGATTTTGGTTTCTCGTGGATAAGAGAGAGCTGATTGTTGGTTTCAAAATTTCTAACTGACCTGTGAACACGGTTCCCTTCCTTCCTGTACTTTTACGGCACCATGGTTAGAACGCAGCTGGTGCCTCGAAGCACAGGCTTCCTGTGCCCTGGGCGGTGTGAGAATTCCTCTTTGCCTGCAGACTGGTTTCCCCAAGCCTGGGAACAGGGAACAGATTCTCATAAAGTGAGCCCCATTCCAGTGCTAGCCTGGAAGCTCCAGGCGGGCAGGAGCGTGTATGACTGCCCAGGTCAGCACACATTTACAGTTCCTGGACCACGGTGTCTGCTGTCTCCCTCCACCACCACCAACAACAGCAACTACAGATGCTCAGTGAACACCTGATGAGTTCAACTATGTCAGAACTGTAAGCAAGGTCATTAAGAAATGGGCCACCTCTGAAAGCAGAGCGTCAGATGAAAAATTAGATTTGTCCTCCAAGAAAATACAAGCATCAAGAAAAGAACAAGAGGCAAGAAGCCGAGAGAGGGCAGAGAGGGGTTGTGAAATGTTAGAGCTGACGTAGACCTCAAAGAGACCTTTCCATGAGCCTCAGCCAGCCAGCAAGTATATTCTTTGAGATTTCCTTCAAGTTCATCCTATTGTAGATGCAAAGACTGACTGCTACCTAGAGACACCCAGCTGACTCCCCCAAAGTCATAAGGGCAACCTCCAGCAAAAAGTGACCACGGCGCTCTGCCTCACTGGAAACGGGATGCCATGGTCTCATTTCCTTCACATGCATAGTTTTTGTCCACTCGCTGACTCGACACTTTGCTGAACCTGGGGGCCCTGATACCAATGAAGAAGAAGACCAGTGTGTATTGGAGGAGGGAGCAGGAAGAAATGGTGCAAGGTCTGTTCCCGCTATAGCTGGGATGTTCCAGGGCTGGTGCTCAGATCACAGCTGGGACCAAGGGCCTCCAGCTCTGAACCACCACAGGGCCGGAAGCCATCCCCGACAGGGACACCCAGCGGGGAGGACGTAGTTTCGACTGCAACTTGGATCCCACCCAGCTGGGTAGAATGAGGTCCAGCACGTGGTTCGATTTTCTCATCCCTGAAGTTAGGGCCAGTAGTCAAAATGTAAAAATAAAAAACACAGTGGCCAAAAGATGACATTCAAAAAGATTCTTGGATCAAAGTCCCTTTGTGACTGCTGTTATTTCACCCTCCTCTCAACGGTAACCACTTCCCACACGAGCCCCAGTAAGGCAACCGTGCAGCCCACAAAAGAGATAGAAATGTGACCACACTTTCCTCTTATAAACAGGCGATGGTAAACATCTGAGACCACCAGGCCACGGCCACGGTTGAACAAAGGGTTGGGGGCACCCTGGGACAGCTGGGAGGGCCTCCGTCTCCCCACACACTGACTTGCCCTTCGTGAGCAATGAACGTGGGCCATTAACTTCAGAGCTGAAGCTGATCAAACAGAACCAACTTCACACTGGGACAGCCTAGTTCGGTTTCACGCCCAGGCTCACTTAGCCACCACTTCTGGAAACTCAGGAGTTTTCAAGGAGAGTGGCTGCTTTGGTTCCAGGCCCACGCACAGAGGTGCCTCTCCGTGGGGGCCCACACTAAGATGGCGGGAGGATGCATTTCCTGAAGGGCGCCACCTACCCTCCGCTGCCTCCCCTTGCGCCCCACAACGACCTCAGCTCCTGGGTCAGCAGTGGGGATGGATGCTCTTTGCTCAACAATAAAAGCAAAAAGTGCAACTCTTTCCATCAAGCAAGGAAAACAGGCAAACTTCAAACATCTGTAATTAGCTTTGAGATGTTCCACAGGGTCCAGACAATCCTGGCTCCTAGATCAACAGGAAAAGAAAACACAGCATGTTGGAGCAGGTTCTGTTTCCTCTGAACCGGAGAGGAGAGTGCAGTTGCAGACCTGAAGTCAGTCATCCGCTGACTGTGACAAGAAGGCTCCCGGATATTCCATGTCCACAGAAAGTTCCATCAGAGAAATCGACAACAAACGATTGTTTTTCACTGCCGAACATCTATAGAATTCTTATTTCTTCATCTATATGCTTTCCGAGAAAGTTTCCGGTGGATTCAAAGCCAGTGAGATGCAGAAAGACGCTAACCAGGCAATTGAGCTGCACATGGTTCTGAAGCTAGAATACCGCAAGCACCTTTAGAAAATTTCCCCTGGGTGCAGGAGGCTCTGGGCTCTGTACTCTGCCCCCACTCCATCCTCAAAGGCAAGTTTTTAATCTTCATTTTGTCAACAGGAAAACAAGACCGGTGGAGGGGCAGAGACAGAGAGCTGAACTGTCTGGAAGGACCAGCCCTGAGTCACAAACACATGATCCTCTTCAGGCACACCCATTTGGGTCCCCGAGCCCCAGGGTCACCCCTCACCCAAAGCTGCCCTGTGGCAGACTCCTGCGACCCTGCTCTTAGATGTTCCAAGCACAGTTGTTTCTTCATCTCAAAGATGAACTCCATGAGGGCAGGAACTGGTCTCTGACTGGTTTACCACCATATCCTTAGAAAGTAGCAAGACATCAGGTAAGTGATCAGAAGGCTCCTCATAATAGAAGGAAGTCAACAAGTAACCAATAAGTAGTCATTAAAATGTACAAAGGGATCATTCTCTCCCAGGACCCTGAAGAGAAAAGGCTTAGCCAAGGCATCCTTAATCAGACAGGTGGTCAGCACCACAAAAGCCCCCAGTGGCCACTGGTGCCTACAGTCAAGCTGCGCTAGTGGACAGGACCCTTTCCGTTTCAGGACAGCCGGGCATGGACCCTTGGAGCAGACAGCTTGTGCTGGGGGTGTGGCAGCAGAGGCCAACCAGGCTTTTACAAACACGGGTGAGATTCTGAAAGCTACAGGCTGTGACTTCACTAATGTGGTAAAAACGACTGTTCTGCTGGCTGACATAAATGACTTCAATACTGTCAATGAAATCTACAAACAGCATTTCAAGAGTCACGTTCCTGCGAGGGCTGCTCCCCAGGTGGCCGCTTGGCCCAAGGGAGGCAGTTCAGACTGAAGCCATCGCTGTCCAGGGCCCTCTCACAACAGTTTCACTCTAAGTGGGCCGAGTGCTGTTTAGTCTGGAATTTTCGTAATGTTTTTAAATTAACATCTTAACTTTTATAATCGACGTTGGAAAGTATACGACTGACTAAAATATCTGAAGTATTACGGAAATATCGTGTAATAAGGGGAATAGAACATGAACTGAAAATGAGCTGATGAATCCAGTTACCGATACTGTAAATTTCATTTATGCACTCAGATTACTGGCTGTGAGAAAACTGTATACCTACTTCAGTTAAGCCCTTTTAATTTAATGTCATGAAATATTTCATTCTCATATCAGACATATGATTCTGCTTTTACCTGAGTAAAAATAAAGATTTAAGTTTGAATGGTAGAGATAAAAGGGAAGAAAGTGGACCAAAATTTTATATAACACTTTTCTAACAGCAATAAAATAGACATGCAGATTTTCAAAAAAGAAAGAAAAGAAATACAGAAAGAAGCCCTGGCTGGCATAGCTCAGTGGATTGAGCGCGGACTGCGAACCACTGCATCGCAGGTTTGATTCCCAGTCAGGGCACATGCCTGGGTTGCAGGCCATGGCCCCCAGCAACCGCACATTGATGTTTCTCTCTCTCTCTCTCTCTCTTTTTCTCCCTCCCTTTCCTCTCTAAAAAATAATAAATAAATAAAATCTTTAAAAAAAAGACAGGAAGGAAGGAAGGGGAAAGAGAAAATGCACAAAGGGTCTGGCATCGTATTAAGTACTAAGTACATAATCAGTCAAAGAAATAGCCTGGATCCTTCACTTCAAGAGGCTGATTCCAATCCACCTTTTCAGCCACTGACTGCATGTGACACAGCACAGGCTAGAGAGATACAAGGTTTCTGGGAAAGGTTTTCTACCTGGATGAAGAGACCCCTGGCCCCACCCCCCACTCACACCACTCCCTGCCCGACACCCCCCCACACACAAGAAGAAGCAGCTTTTCTCTGCCCCTGGATACAACTCTGTAAAGAGTGACGCCTGGAGCAGCTGCAGCCATCCTTAGACCATGAGGGGTCAAGTTCAAAGACAAAAAGAGATCAGGTTGAAGACGGTGGAGCAGAAAGATAGAAGTCTGGCGCGTCCTTGCTGATGCCTAAAACTATCCCCAGATTTCTTAGGGGAGATAATTAGTCCACGCTGTTGAGGCTGTTAGTTGGATTTCAAGTTACTTGCTGCCAAAAGCACGCTAAGACATTAAGTCTGGCCCCTGATACAGAATATCAGCTGGATCAGAGAAGGAAGGGGCCCCCTGGCTCACTGCAGTGCCCAGGCATGAGGGACCGAGGGCCTCCGGAGCGGAGGGGCAGGTGGCAAGGTGGAAAAAAAAAAACTGGAACTCTAAACACAAAAGCAGATTCCACCCTCACCCGCAAGATGGCTTGGTCATCTCCATGAAGCCCTGGGCGCGGTTCCCATGCTGACTATCCAATGAACTGGAACATAAATAATTAACACTCCCTGCTCATGTTCCCCCACACACATGCCTCCTTGTGTGTGGGTGGTGGAGGGGGGTGGTTAGAAAAAGGGGTGGGGTGGGATAACGCATTTTGTTCTATTTCTAGAACATGGCAGAGCCACAAAGGATGACGACCAGAGCACTACAGGATCAGCTGAAGTTCTCCAAGCAAGTGCCAAGTTCGGTTTGGATTTTCACTTAGCTTTTCTCAGCCTATAACTGGTCCATTCTGTCACTCCAGCAGCTCTTTTTGGAGCTCAGCAGACAGGGCCAAACCCATGGTAACAGTTGGGCTGGAGAGCATAGAAGGCCCAAGTCCTTCTCCATACTTCCCACAAATCATCTGGGGCAAGAGAAGAAGGGTGAGGCTTGGACGATTTCGCAGAACAAATCCTTAGAACGTTAAGCAGGAGTGAAACGGCACAATCTTTCCATGTTCTCTGCAGAATTCCATAGGTGAGGGAAGGGGGGTTATTTGGGGCCATGTGCTCCACGGAGGCCCTGGCACATTCCACGCATTTACCACAAAGAGAGAGAAAAGGCATGCTTGCTGTTATTTTTAATTCCTTCCTCAACGTCTTCCAAAATTCTTCAGCAGAAGGATTATCCACTAACTCCCACCAGCTCCCAGCCAGTAGTATATCTTTGAGGCCTCAGCTAAACTAGAGCAGGGGGACAGGAGAGGTCAGCTCACAGAAGTCTCTGCTGCTGGCCGTCAAATGCCCTCTAAGTGACGCGGGGCCTGGTGGCATCTCCTGGGTTTCCAAGGGGCACGTCCTGATGAGGAGGCAGACATTCTAGAGCCAGGGGAAGGCCCTGCCATGCCCTCACTGGCACCCCCATCCCCCCAGACACACGCCACCTCCACCTCCCACCTCTGTCCCCTTCCCTTCGGAGCAGCCACCAGCACAGCCATATGTTCCCCAGCTCCTACTGCAGTCAGGTGAGCTCTAGTGCCAACTTCACTGCTTTAGATTATCTCTGAGATCTCACCCAGGTTTAGAATACGATGCTGCCAACTTGCTGACTGACCTCAGGCGATTCATTCCACTTACACTAGCAGCAAATAATCCTGACAGTCCCTTACGCTTTATCGGTGCCACATAAACGGGCTGAACGACTCCTGCTGGTTACCGTGGTGAGGTATTATGATCCCCAGCACAGAGGCAGGGTGACTGACTACCCACATTTGTCTGGACGGGCCAGGTCCATGGCCACTTTTTGGCCATAATTAAAAACAGCAGTGCCCTTTCCACCCTTATCGCTGTCCCGATTTGTTCAATGAATTACACAGTCACCCAAGATTCTAGCAGGGGCAGAACTTCGTAAGTATATCCAGCTCCATCTCTTACCATGAGAGCTTCAGAGGATGAGGATGGTAGCCCTTTCTCGGGAAACCTGGGTGCAGACAATCAGGGTCAGGAGTCAAAGACGGAGTTCAGGTTCCCGTTCTGCCGCCAATACCACAAAGCCTCGACCTCCTCCCCTGTCGAGGGGGCTGACTCCTCTCTCCCAGAGGACGCAGATGGCTGGAGAAGATCAACCACTTAAGCGATGGCCCACCACGGTGTCTGGCATGCAGTCAGCACTCAGACCGCGACACACCTGCCAGGATCACCAGGTGAGAGGACTCGAGTGATCCGCAACAGGTCACCACACCCGGCTTCACTATTTGCTTGGACAAAGCAAGAGTGTCAGCACACCTGAGCCCCCGGGACCAGGCCCCAGAGCACGCACACCCTGAGCCCCTACTCCTGTCGAGTCCTGTGCACCCTTGATGATTTTCCTCTGTGAAATCTGGGCGTGCACCTGGAAGCCTCAACCCCGTCTCTGGCAGAGAGGGCATTCAGCAATACTCTCAAGTCATGCTCCATTCAAATATATTAGGTGACACTGTGGGATGCCTTACCGTCTGCAAAATGCTTTCAGTGCACAGCGTATCAAAGTAAATAAGGTCTATAATCCTACTGAGGAAGGAGTTATTTTTCCCATTTTACTGGTGGAGAGAGGGAGGCCCACAGAAGTTAGGTGACATATCCATGGTCACCAAAGCAGTACGTGTGGGTGCGGGTACTTGAACTTGGGTCTCTTGAATGCAAACCCAGAGTGATCCACTGCAGCATGCTGCCCCTTTGGCGGCATGGTTCTGTCGATATTTTCAAAAACTGTCCATGAACTAGAATCAGGGCTTGGATGCAAAACTTTGTCAAAAACCTATCAACTAGCAACAACAGCAACAACAAAGCTGACTCAAACCAGATGAGGTAACTGGTCCCCAGTGATAAAAGAAATAGACACTGCCAACCTAGATTATTAGTACTCTCTTATTAAGGAATATACTATGTATGTGATACACTCAGAGCATTCAGTGAGCTGCAGTAGAGAATCCAGACATTTCTGCAGATTGCAGTGCGGTCTGGGATTGGGAAGCCTGGCCTAGATGTCCGTCAATGAAGAAATTAAAGTCAGTGACTGGGGACAGTCCACACAGAGGCTCTGTGCCAGGTGCAGGGATGACCCGAGAGAGGCCAAGGTCTGATCAAGAGCCCTCTGCCTGGGGAGCCCAGACATCTGCATGGAGCCCAGCAACTCTCCGCTTAATTTCCCAGGAATCCATGTCAAGGGGCTGGCGGGACTCACTAGCTAATTACCTGGGCACTGGGGCTCCCGGAGTCCTCCTGGCCGTAAAACTCGTCTTCTCTCCTGACAGCAAATGAAACACTGTTTTCTCCCTGGTCCAGACATCGCCTAAAGCTGTACACATGGTGGTGTAAGGAATTCTGACTCTGACCTGGATAACTCAGGCAGAAAACGCGCCGTTACCAGCCACGGTGGGGGGAGAAAATGAAGCACGGACAGAAGAACGGCTTCAGCCAGGCTGCTCCCTGCTTCAAAATCTCTTAGGCGCTTACAGAGCAGGCCAGGTCCAAACGCCAAGTTTGGCCGTCCAAAGCCCTTGGCAACGTCCTTCTCCAACTCCTCCCGGGCCCCTCCCTCTTCCACACTCTGGCCACCCTGAACTGTCCTGCCTGCCCCGACACCAGACCTGCATGCTTCGTCTGGCCAGCGCTCCATGCAGGCTGCACCACACTCCCCCGCTCCTGTGCGCCCTTCCAGGTCCTGCTCCAGCAACACCTTGGAGGCAATGCCTTCCAACTCCCCCAGAAAGGGAGCCGCTCTTCCTTGGGGCTCCCAAACAACACTATGTTCAACCACTATGCGAGTTTTTTCCCATGAGCCCACTGTAACTGAGGTCATCATGTCCCTTTTTGCCTCCGCACAGTTTAGAGACAGGACTTCACCTCCGCATCTCCAGACATCTGAAGCCCAGCACAACGTCAGCGCCTAACACATGGACCCGACAGACAAACACGTGACCAGTGTGCAGCTTTCCGCTGCACTCCAGATGGGCGGCTGCAACATGTAGGTATCACCTTCCCCCACATCTGCATTCACTCCGATCTGGGTCCAGGGAGAGGAGACGCAATCTCTGAGGACGGCCCCACAATCCTGTCCATGTACTGGTGCACCGGCTGAGAGGACGGTGCTACAAATGGGCTGCCTGCACCATCAGTGGGTCCTTGGGCACAAGTCCGCAGGGAGGCCCCCACCACACATCCCAGTTAAAAAATAGAAGCCAAGGCACTGAGCATAAACAGAATGTACTCTATTCTCCTATCTTAAAAGATACTTTAAGACAAACTGAAAGGTCAGGTTTGGAATTTAGAGTTCTCTGATGCTTGGGTCTCACAATGAAATGAGGACGGACACTCAGGGCCAAGGGGCCCCGAATACCAGCCCACCCCTAGCGCCATCCAACACTTGGAAGGGCTCCCCACACACGCACGCAAATACCACAGATCCGAGTTCCACCTGATTCCTCCACGCCTCGCACCCCTGGTCAGCCCTTGGTATGCACACTGCCCGTGGTTCATTCAGTCTTTCTTCAGGCAGAGGGACCTGGGGCCTCGGCCTGCACAGCACTTGGAAGCAGGCTCCAGACCTCTGGGGCAGGGAGCTCAGGTCCAGGGCCCACAGTGTGGTCCAGAAGGAGGAGGCACAGGCTCTGGAAGGGTCATCCCTTGGCCGTACAGCTCTGCCCCATGAAAATGAGCACCCAAGAGGCGGGCCAGAGCATGGCCCTCCCAGCCAGAGTCCCCTCCTGCACAATGCTAAGGGCAGTCAAGGGGACCCCCCCGCTCATGTCTAGATGAATCAGAGCTGTGAGTTTCTGGAGCTGGCCATTCTTACTCGCCAGCCAAGCCCACAGGTAAGGTGGTACTTCAGGGAAAGCCAGACCGACTTCCACCCGGGCCTCCGAAATCACCAGCAACAATAAACATCATACACCTCCACACAGTGACAGGCAGGCTATCGGTGACAAGCATGTGAGTCACAGCCTTTCTTCTTCAGGATCTCGCCCATCCCCCACCCCAGGAGCACTGATTCATCAAAGTTTGTTTTCAATACTATTATTTTTAGTCAGCCAAACAACTCTAAAATGATGATAGAGGGGGGAAGGGCAGAACCACCTAAGAATATGAATTGTTTCTCTTTCAATAGCCTGCCAAGCCCTAAATCAACAAGCAGCACGGTGGTGTGCTCTTGGTGTGCATGGGTCGATGGTAGGTTCTGTTACTGCATAAACCAAGGTTCTCCAGATGATGAGCTCTGAGAGCAAGGGGTGAGGTGGGGGGTCCCCAACTGAAACTCACTGACACCATCAGTCAAATTTCCCCCTCAAAGGGCAAAGTGAGTGTTTACTGAGTACCTACTAAGTGCTGTGAGATACAGGTATCAACAAGCGCTTGCCTCATTCGGGGTGGTTTAGGTGAAGTAGGTGCTCCCACCCCCATTTCACAGATGAGAAGACTGGGGCCCAATGCATTGAAGCAAGGGGACCTTGGGTTGCCGCGTGGCTCATGACTGGCAGGCTCAGCCCCAGTCTGGGAGACTCCAGGGCCCTCTGCCCCTTCTTCACTCCTGAGCTCTTCCTGTCCACCCAGCCCCTGCCCTCTCTGCAGGTGGTATTTTAAGTATCTGTTTGGGTACAGAGAAATGGCAACGGACAGAATTTAAAGGTTAGCAGAACAAATTCACCCACTCTGCCCTCCTGGGCACAGAGAGAAGTAAGGCTGAATTCATTGAGAGTAGGAGAGAGTTTACAATAGGGGAGATTTGAAGCGAAGGGAAAAAACCCAATTTCCATCCTCAGTGCCTGCTTTCAGCCACTTGTAACTACTCAAAAAGTCCTTTCTGGATCCATTACTCCACATTTGGGCTTAGCCCAGAGGTGATTTTTTAAGGAAAAAATGCCTTTTGGCATTTTTGAGCTGTGACAGCATAAAAACAGACCTTTAAAAAACACACACCCAGAAAGCATTACTATTTTCAAAAGTCCAGTTGAAGAGAAAAAAAAACGGCGACACCTCAGAGCTCCAGCTTGGCTCGGCAGTGTGTGATGTGACACTCGGCAGCAAAGGTGACCGGCTTTGTGGCTCCATGGGTTCCCAAGGCAAGCCCTGACCCCACGTTTCTCCAACAATTCTCTCGTTCTAAACCCCCAGCAAAGCGCTCAGGAGAAAGACTTGCCAGATGTAAGTGCAGAAAGCCATGTGATACAGAAAAAGTACTATTGGGGGAGAACTCCCTTTTCATCTCCTAGCTGGGGTTTAATCTCGTAACCTCCCACGGCCCAACAAAAGGTGCGTGCTTACACAATCAAGTATGGCCTTTCCTTATATAGATACTTGAAAATAAATAAAGGAAGCTTTCTGGGTAAACTCTGACATATGAGCAAACATTTTCCACAGGTATCCTCTATAATGCCTACCTCTAACATTTCACCATTTTTAGGCATTTGTGGTCATTAGTGTAAGTAAACTTCCTGCCCTGAGAATAGCCAAAAATAGCAACAAAGGAGAATTGCTCACTGCATGTAAAGACCCAGAGCCTCCACATCTTCATCTCCGTGCTCAGCTATTTTTAGATCCCTCTATAGTTACATTTCACCGATTTTGACTCACAAGGTAAGGGAGAGGTGTGGAGGAGAGTGGGGAAGAATAACAAAAATTAAAGACTAAATTATGATTTTCTTACTTTTATTTATAGAAATGGATTGGCACCAGACTGGTAGGGTCTTAGGACATTAAAAATTAAGAAAGATTTGTGATTCATTGATCAACTGGATTTGTGCGAGCAGACGCTTCTAACACGCTTGCTTGAAAACTGCTTGAGAGTGAGAAAGGCCTCCCCATAGACCTTATCCAGGCTATTGTCCAGCTGAGAAAAGCTGAGGCCCAGAGATATTAAGTGGCTTGCCCCAGGTCACACAGCTGAACAGAATCAGCGCTAATCTAGGACCTGCCCAGGTCTGTGGACTCCTGCCTTCAACATGACCCCAAAAACCAAGTTTATAACTAATATTTCTTTGACAGCATTTATGAAGAGAAAAGGCCTGCTAAACAAACTTTAGCCTAGTCCAGAATTAGCCAAACCTCTTAATTAATACGTGTCTGCTCTGTTTTCATTTTAAACTGAGTCTCTCTGTCTAAACACTCTGCAGCAGCACGCCACTGTGGCAGGCTCCTGTTTGCAGCGAGGCCTCCAATAATCAACAGCAGATAGTGCAGCTTGTGCTATAGATCTGTTATTTCTAAAACTGTTAATTAAGTCAAAACAAAGAGTAACGTTACACACTCACACTCTCTTACCCTTGTCAGGAGTCAATAAACTGCAGAGCTTGGGGGATTCGGCTCTCTGACATCCAGAAAACAGTGTTTACAAATTAACTACAGTGAACACACAGACCACTATATCCACGACACAGGACCCGTGTCGGCAGCCAGAGGACTAGAAGCTACAGGCGGGCAGGGACTGCGGCCGCTTTCCCCACTCTTCTGTCCCTACTACCTAGCACAGGGTTGGGGTGCACTGAAAGCCTAAGAGTGAAGTGGACGATTTCTCCTGCAGTCTTTGTTCTAAAACTTGGAATAGAATAAAATTAGAAACAAAGCTTCTGTAGGGTGGGGTTAAATATGGCGGCTTCCAGCTGTTTACCGGAACCACTGTGCTTGGAGACTGAAGGCTTCGTGGCCTGAGAAGCTGTCAGTGGTCAACGTCAGTGGTCAACGGATGATTCCCAGCCCACACTGGGGAGAAGGGAGACCCGTCCCAGGGCGCACGCACCATGGGCGTCTGCAGAAGGCTAGTCACTCTCCCAAGGCCCCTCCACATGCAGCAGGCTGCTTTCATGAACGGTCTTCCTGGGCACTTCTCTCCTCAGGTGCAGATTTGGGGAAGGGGGCAGGCTAATTTTTTTTTTATCTTCAACTGAGGACATGCTTACTGATTTTAGAGAGAAGGGAAGAGAGGGAGACAGAGAGGAGAAGACAGGGGGAGAGAGAGGGAGAGAAACATTGATGGTTGCCCCCGGTTTGTGCCTTGACTGAGGATGGAACCTGCAACCTAGCCGTGTGCCCTGCCCAGGGATTGAACCTGTGACCTTTTCGGTTCATAGGATGATGCTTGAACCAAGTGAGCCACACTGGTGAGAGCTGACTTTTTTTAATAGGTCAATACTTCAAAGGAGAGAAGGACGAATATTAATTAGGACTATTCATGAGCCTGGTTGACTGAAAAAGCCGCATTCCATCTGGAAGAACATAATTGCACTTACAGGAGGCTGTGGGAGAGGTGGGTAAAGAAAGCAAGGGAACAAGGTCATGGGAATGAAGTCTGATTTCAATTTTTAAGGCAAGCACTGCTCGTTCTATTTATTTCGCACAGGAGCGCACGCAGAATAATGGCTGGATTGTGCATCCAATGACATCAAATTCTCTTCATAAATTAACGAGTGAAAATTAATGGTTGCTCAGTCCATTAAATAGTGTTAATTTTATTTCCATTATAATAATACAGCAATTACAAGTTTACATCATTAAAACCAATATTTATTTTTCAAAAAACTCATTTTAATTGGATTCCTGATGCGATTAGCTTGAGCCACATTCTCTCAATTTCACCATCACCTTGCATTTCTCATCAGAACTACATGACTGCTGGATTCACTGGCTGTTTTCCTATTATTAGAATTGTCACTTAAAACTTTATATCCTTGCAAAGACTTTTCAAAAATACATTACTAAGAGTTCTTACATCTGTACAAAAACTCAGGCTTAAAGAGAGAGAAATGAAAGGCCAGGTCTTATCAGAACTCCGAAGCGCCAACACCCACAGCCGTCTCCAAGCTGTCCACTTCTTATTGACACTCTGTTATATTCCAAGTTAATCTGTCTACAGTCACCGTTCCCACCGAGGAAACCTGAATTTCAGGTTCAAAGCACTGAGTTACTTTTTTACTTCAAAGAGGGAACACCTGCCTGCGGAGTCGACTACTGCTCAGGGTCACTAGCCCTGTGGTGAGAGCGGTACAGTCCCTCATTCACAGCAGCGCTCAGTTTAGCAGACAGCGGCTGACAAAGGAGTCCTGGCCTCCCTCTCACAGGCCACCACCACCACGAGCCAAAGCGCTCGTGATCACCTGCAGTCCAGAAACCTCCTGTGGAGAGTAATGCCTGTGCTCCTTTGCTGTTCCAGCTCACCCCGACCCCTTCCTCCTCTCCCCACCCCTCGGCTGCAGCTCTTGCCCCGCGTCTTTGGGCAAGTCTGTCTCCCACTCCAGACATGGAGCTCCTGGAGAGCAGGCACCCTACCTTGCTCATCACAGTAGCCATCTGATAAACGATTAAATAATTTAGCAATGAATGAATGGCACACACAAAGGGCTAAGCATAACACTCATGTCTGTCAAACTCTCCGGTTTACAAAACACTTCCACAAGTCTCATCTCACCCTGATTGTACAGGTGCAGGTGTGAAGGCTCTGAGGCAGTCTGTGAACTCTTAAATCCACCCAGGTATTAAGATGTCAAGATCCAGAGAAAAAAAAGATGGCTATCATCACTTTGTTTTCTAACACAGTGACTTTACAGTATTTAAAAAACTCATCATGGGTCATCCCCGCTGACCCTCCCCCCCAAAAAAAATTCACTCCATACGAGAGTTTCTATTTCTTTTGGTGGCTGGGACTAAGAAGGAACTAGCAGTTAGACACTCAAATAATGCCCTATTAATGTTTCCCTTACTGAAGTGTAAGCTCCTCGCAGGCAGGAGCCATCTCAAATGTATCTCTGCATCCTCCCCCACTGCCTGGAACAGTGACTCAGACATGAGAGGGCCGATCAATAACAATGAATCAACAAAGTCCAACTCTAACACTTCGTCAGGAACTGTGAGCAAGGGGCTGTTTGCAACAGGCATCGGCCCAAACATTCCGGGTGCAGCAGCGAGCTCCAGGGTTCCAAATGTCAAGGGAACGTCAAGCTGACCCTGGGTTCGACCGTGGCTCCAAGCCAGCCCCGCAGTCATCGACTTGTTGTCCTGTGGGCCCCTCCTCTTCCCAGTCCCTGTGTGCAGCTCTCCTAGTCAAGGTTAACAAGCGGCCTTGGCAATAGGTCTGTCCCCAGAAGTCTGAGAAAGGAGTGTCAAAGATGAGGACGTTTTTCCCTTTTCCCTGGGGCGAGAGTAGCCTGGCAGAGCCCAGGTAGGTAACAGGAGAAGGCTATGCTACAGAAGAAGCACAGAGAGGCAGGAGTTGGTATCAGAAGATTCCCCCACTTGCCTCTGGACTTGGGGCTTTGACACAAGCAAGCCCAACTCGCCTTCCAAACAAACCAAGCCAGGAGCTCCGTCCAGCTCCTAACAACTGTGCTGAGGCATAGATCCTACCGATGGAGGCACCAGTTATCAGAGTCCATCAGAACAGTCATTTCAAGTGTGCGAGGCTCCTGACGGCTGATACTACACGCACACACCTTCTCCATTCCTCAGTGGCAACTGCTGACTCCATTCTTATTATAAACTGGCCAGGAAGATACCTGCAGCTTTACTCAGGCACTCACGCAGGTGAGGAGTGAGATCCTGTTCTACAAAGTGTCTGTGCTCTGCCCATCCTGCCAGACCTCAGCGCATCCTGAGAGCCCCTGTGTCAGTGTGCCTCAGTCGGCCTCTCACCACTTTCTCAGCACCAGTCTCCTTCACGTCCCTGCCCTCAACAAGCCTGCATCACTCCCGCTCCTCTGATCGCGGAGACGGGGTACAGCTGGTGAAACAGAGAAGCAGGCGCACGTGCTGGAGGGCTGGAAGGCTGGAAGGCCCTCACACACAGCTATAACTGCCGGATGTTACTGTTGCTGCTCACGGTTACATTTTAGCCCAAACGCTTGTCAAAATCTCCTTGGACTGAGGGCTCCTTTCAACCCGCAGGTCCAGATCTCACAGAGCACGTGGAAGCACCCAGCGTCCCAGCCCTCATAGGGTTAGGATACCTTATAAAAAGGCAGCCTGGAGAAGGCAGACAATCCGACAAGCGACGCAACAATCCACGGAGCTTACCAGACACGTCCGCATCACTAGTGGGAGGCCAGCTAACGACCTCCCCAAGATGTGGCCTTCAGTCGTCTGCCCGAGACCCAAACAGCAGCAGCTGTTGCCAGGGGAGACAAGGTGACCCAGAGTCGTGGGCACAGAATCCAGGGATGGAAACCCACTTTGTCTGGGTCCACCCAAGCAACTGAGTTTCCCTAACTGAGAAAAGATGTTTTTTTAAAAATCTGCCTTATCAGTAGGTCCTTGCCAGGCAAGTGGAAGATGCCCCACTCCCAAAAGAGTGTTGAGAGACCAGGGAGCAAGTTACCTTGAACTCTCTGGAAACACCCAAAGCTTCACATGCCTCAGGCGTCAGAGACCTTTGGAAGAGGGAAAAAGCAGGCCAAAGCTACGTTCCCCCAGTGGGCAAACTTTGACCAGGGCAGGGGAAAGCAAGGCCTGTCTGCGCCCCGGTGTCCCCAGTCCTCTGATTGAACATTAGCAACCTAACCAACAAAGATCCACGCTGCCCCCCCCACCCCCCACCACTAGTTAACAGTCCTTTAGCGTTCAACAAAGAATGTATTCAGAACCTTCAAAGTAAACAGCAGCAGGGGGCAGGAAAAGGAGCACATTGGGTCAGAATCCCATGTCTACTGTAGCCAGCCTTTCCACCTCTCTCCTCTGAAGTTTTCTCAACTTGAAAAATGAGATAAACCTTGAGCCTAACTGCCTGATTTGTTTTCCAGGATTTTTCTTCCTTTCTTCATTTCACAAAACCACGTGAAAATGCTCCATACACTGTAAAGAATTCTACACAGCTGCTCATTTTCTAACTGATATCATTTTTTTTTTCTGTTGCAAAGCATAAACCACTTGTCCTCAATGCACCTGGGCAGCTAAGAAGGCAGGTTTCAGAAACCCCACCTGAGGAGGAAGAAGCAGGACACTCATTTGCCTGCTCGCCCACCCCACCCCACCCCACCCCACCCCACCGAAAGAATAAAGCAGGAGTAGGAACCAGAGCTGGGACCAGAACCCTGGGCTCCCGGACCGTCACATCACACCACCTCCTCTGAAGTCAGTCCTGGCTCCAGATCACACGCCCAGAGCGCACTTCCCAGACAGCACACCGCCTTCCCTCCCCCTTTATTGACTGGATCCACCCAGTTAAAAAAAATTATTATTTTTTAAGTCAGTGCTCCCACCATATGTGGCATTTATTTCCAGAGGAGGCCTGCCCTGGGTTCCCGGGACAGATGTTGCTTTGTGCCTGCCTGACACGGCTGGCAGCTCTCGCCCAGCTGCTCCAAGCAGGTGGCCAAGGATGGAGTCCACTCCTGGCTCAAGAGCAAGGATGACAATCTCTGTGGGGCTCAAACCTGTGGGGACCCTCTACACATTCCTCTGCAGCCCAGGACCCCAAAGACATCCTCCTGCCCGCCCCCCCACACACACAGGCCCTCCCCCAGCACAGAATCAGACGTTAGAGGGGCTGAGAGGGAGAGACAGGAGACCAGAGTGCCCCTCCACAACACACGCCCCAATTTTCAGCCACGCAGAGAGCAGCTCTGAACTGAGAGAAGGTCCTGGGGATTGCGGAGAAGTCAGAGACCCCTCCTATCAGCCATCTGGGAGCTCCCCCCGACCTAGCCCGCGCGTTGTGGATTATAAAGGAGGTCCAGACAGATGGCACAGCTCTCGGGGAAGGAGGGCTCTGCAGGAATGCAAGGGCCACGGCGCGGCCCACTCTGAGGTGCGTTTTGTTATCTGGTCGGCTCTAAGCCCCCTCTGTTCTGCATCAACCCGAAATCTCAGACTGAAAGGAGGGCAAAAAAAAAAGGCCGGGGGGAGGTGGAGGGGGGCGTGAAAACCCCACTCTCTGCCACTCGTCTCTCATTTGAAAGTCAGAGCGTTGCACCGCGACCAAAGTGAGTGTGTGCGGAGGGGGGCGGGAGACTGGCACAAGCCAGTCTAAAAATACTCGATAAAAATGCTAATCCCGAAGGCAAAGAGAGAACGAGAAGGGATCTGTCAATCACAGAGCTCCCGCGCCTCACCCACAGCCCCAGCTGCACCGACTGCATTCCTGTTGCGGAGGGAAGACGTGGGGGGACAGGGCTGGAGGGAAGAAAGGGAGAGCCACCGCCACCTCCACGAGCGCGGGCCTCGGGGCGGGCGGCGGCGGCGGAGGAGGGGCTCCGGCCCGCGGAGCCGAACAAAGCGGGCCTCAACTTTGAGCCCGCAGCTCCCCGGAGTGGGGGCGGCCAATTCCAGCAGCGCCCCCTTCCCGGGAGGTGAAAAGCGAGTGTGAGGTCTGAAAGTGCGAGTGCCGCGTGGAAGCCCCAGGCTCTGAATCTTTGCAAATCCAGAGAAGGTTTTGTTTGGGGTCCCCTTTCTGGCCGTGCTCCCACCCCCGCCCTTCACACACACGCTCGCACACACTGCCTCTCCCGATCCGACCCCCACCCGCCGGCCCCGCAGCACAGGGGTCGCTCGGGCCCCCACCTGGGGATGGTGATGCACTTGGTGTTGACGTTCTGCGTGGTGATGGCCTTCTCCAGCTCGTCCAGCTGCCCCGTCTTCTTGAGCTTCTTGACCAAACTCTTGACCGCCTTCTCACACCACTTCTCCTCCTGCCCGTTCTGCTCGCCCTTCTTCCAGCCCAGCAGGCGCTTCACGATCGGGGGGGTGAAAGGCAGGATGGACGACATGGCTGGGGAGGGCGCGCGGGCGCCGAGGGACGCCCCCGGCGGGGCTGGGCGCGGCGGGACGCCGGGGGCGCAAAGAGGAGCTGGGCCGGCGCTGCCCAAACTTCTTCGTTTCAACTCTCGGCGAACTTGCCGGTGCTCCGGGCCAGGCCGCGGCGCTGCAGCCTACGGGGCTCTCACGGCAGACAGAAGGGCGGCGGGGGAAGCCGGCGGGCGGACGACAGCGGCACTGGGTCAGGCAGGCCCCGAACGCGGGGCGGAGGCGGCGGCCGCGAGCCTCAGAGTGGCAGAAGAAAGTTTGGGTTTCCGCACCGGGTGGCTGTTTGGGTGCCGCCTCCAGGAAGGAAAGTCCAACCCCCAGCCAAACTTTGCTCGCCCCGATCGCTTTGATGCGCAGATCCCTCCGCCTCGGCAGCCTCGCCCCTAGCTACCCTCCTCCTTCACGGCTGGCTCGCTCGCTCCCCGGGCCGGCCTGGGCCGTGCGCCGCGCTCCAGCTCCCGCTCCCGCCCGCTTCCAGTCTGTGTTTCATGCAAATCCGCGTGCAGCCTCCTTTCCAAGCGCTGTCACCGCCCCCTTGCCGCCGGGGCTCCCCGCCTCCGCCCCCGCGCCCCACCACCTCCTCCCCTGGGCGCCCTGCCCGCCCCCAGCCTCCCGGAGGGCGCCCGGCCTCTCTCGCCCGGCGCGGAGCACGCCCACGTGGGCGAACAGGGACAGAGGCCGCTCTGGCTGGAGCGCGCAGGACCCCGCGCGGCCACGACCTGAGTCCCGCGGGCGCCGAAAGGAAGTCGTGGGAAAGGAGAGGCGAGAGGGGCCCCGGCGCGGAACCCACCCTCAGGAAGCCCCGTTGGAGTCGCGGGCCCGAAAGGGTTAGATTGGCAGCGAAAGCGCGGTATCAGGCCAAAGGCTGGCGATGCACCCCAGGGAGGACCCGGGTCCGAGAGAGCGCGCACAGAAGGCTGAGGCCCAGGAAGTCGAGGGGCGCACTGGGACGCGCGCGCTGATCCCAGTCAGGGGCCTTAGCGGGCACCCGCGCCCTCCGGGCTGTTTTTATTCTCTTCGCTGAGATCACAACGGCTGAAAGCCCCGAGACTGTGTGCAAAGGAGGGAGTTGGGGGCGGGGAGAAGTGGGCTCTCAAGAGTGGACATTTGGGAATCTCAGTGACTCCCTGGATAATAGCTGAAGCCAGGGGTTCCTTGGGCCTTGTGAGTGCCCGGTAGAAAATGGGCATCAAAGACATCTGTTGAGCTCATGAAGGAATGAATGGGGGCGCTTTAAAATTTATCTTTGGGAGGAAATTGCTTTACAGGGTGTTTGGAATCTTATGATACAGAAGGATCCGAAATTCGACACCTAATGAATAGGAGAGGGAGCTTTGTTTCCAAAGCTGTGAACTCGCAAACAGTGGGGCTAAGAGGGAGTACTTGGGTAATTTATGGATTCAAAAGTTAGCCTCGGGTTTGGGGAGCTCCGGGGATTTTTCTCTCCACCAGCAGAATCGAGGGGCAGCTGCCCACAAAGCCTTCAGCTACTTTCAGGAGTTCGTTACCCCAGGCCCCCAGGGCCTTTCTCCTGCTGCCCCTCCCCGGCCAGGCCTGTAGCCTGGTGTCGAAGGCCTTTGTTTGTTTTTAACAGCGGGAAATCCCCGTTGTGAGAGAAAGCAGTTATCCGCAAACCTTCCTGCCTGGGGAATCACAAAGCCCTGTGAGGTAGGCCTGAATCCACAAAGTCAGCCCAGGAGCTGCAGGGGTCCCCTGCCTATTCAAAGAGAATAGCCTCCCACGGGCCAGTCAGCTGCTGCTGCTGTGCCTGGCTCTTCGCCCTTCCCTCCTTCTATGTCCCCTGCTTCGTGGACCTTAACGGAGAATCCCTGAACCCCAACTGGGGCGGGAGGACCTGCTTCCCATCCTGGCTGGTCTTCCCGCAGTCACTAGGTTTCACTCCCTTCTTCCCGGCCCTCAACACAAAAGTAAAGGAAGACAATCGACACATAGGTGGCTTTCTTCACTCCAGGAAGCCCAAGTGCAGCCCTCTGATTTAATCACCGTAATGGCCATGAAGGTAGACGTCCCTGTGTCTCCCACTTACAGAGATTACAACACTCAGGATCCCAAGTAGCAGAGCTGGGACCTGAACCGAATGCTTGGCAACTGCACCCAGCCTTACAGTTGTGGAAGGTGCAGATGGCCTCATTGACCTAGCTCTCTGCAAAACACAAGTCCTTTGCACGGGCGTGCTATGTGACACTGCAAGAAATGTTTGCTCACCTGTGAAATGGTGGTGGGGAATCTAACGTGAAAAGGTTTGCAAACAAGTCAAATGTTGTAAAGCAGGAGAACCACGCCTTGGAGCCCCTGGGAAGGCCGAGGGGAGCGGGGCGGATGCGGGAGCTCGGTTCAGTTGGACACACTCATTTCTGGGACCTGAACTGAACAACGAAGGTCCCTAACCTCCAGGAGCTCGTAGAGGTGGCAGGTGTGTGCCCGGGAGAACGGGGCCCGTGCAGTCATCGTTGAGTCTCCCAGTAAAACATTGATTTTAACCTGAATCGAACCGAGCAGGTCCAACTCTTGGGAGGTGGTCAAAGTGAAAGGACCTCCAGCTCCATCAGTGACTGGCGTGGCTTTCAGTCCCAGCTCTCTTCCTCCCTTTGCCCCCCAAGCCTCTCTTCTCTCAGTGGTGAACACGGGATAAACGGTTCTTATCGTGTAGAGTGGTGAATCTAGCTAGAGCATCGAAATCGTTCTTCTCCAGTGTAAGCCCCTCACTTTGCACAAGCAGAAGCGACATCTGGTGAAGGGAGGCAATTTGCACCGGAGAGGCAAGGAGCCTCAGCGAGATATGGGGTCGAAATGTAGTAGGAGGGCCTCGCATGCACCTCCCCTCTAAAGTCACCACCTCAGAAGGGCCCTCATTTAGCCCTCCCGTTTTCCTGAGGGGAGGAGAGAACTAGTCAGCAGCTAGTTAGTGTGACTAGCCATGCTTTCCTGAGCTTTCTTTGCATGCTGGCATCTGTGTGACAGGGACAGCTGTGCATGCAAAAGAACAGAGCTGGACCCACATGTCAGTCCAACAAGCTCCATTTCTGGGCTGGTTCTTTCTCCTCTGGCCTCAGTTCTCCATGAGAAGAACCTTGGAAATAAGCCCAGTTTCACCAAGCAATGAGGAGAGCTGAGGGATGGATTCCTCTGGGTGCCAAGAGGACCCCACGTGCTCCCTCAACTTGGGCAGTAAATGAATGGGTGGCTCCAGATGGATAGGAACTCTGTTCTGGTGCTTGGTCTCCAGGGGCCAGCCAGGCCAGCTCTTTCAGAGGTTGTCCTTGGAAAGGAAACGTTAGCCCAGTTAATTTTTCATCATGGTCAGTGCAAAGTTCAAGAGAGGTGGGCTGGGACCAGAGGCAGCAACTGTGTTTTCCTGGAAATAGTTAGTCCTATCAGGAAGGAACCCTGGAGGCAGACTTGCCAAAGGGTTTGCATGTGTTTGGAGTGGCTCCCAGGTGGAATATTGGAAGGAAACAAACACCTGATTTTAATTCCGATTATTTTTCCTTTAGCTAAAGGATGTTGTTTCATTACAGGTGGCAAATCTAGAAGGGGCATTAAAATTGTTCTGTCCCCATCAGACACAGAGAGTGGTGTCTGGCGAAGGGAGGTGGCCTGCAGTGTGGGGGGACGTCAGGGCCAGAACTCTCATCAGAGCGCCCTCACCTGAGAGCAACCCTCAGTCTTCGCTCAGACCTTTGTTGTAGCTCTCTGTAGCACCTCAAATACATGAGCTCTCCCCAGGCACCAGACAGACCTCAGTGAAATTTCTGGTTCTGCCCTGGCTGGTGTGGCTCAGTGGAGTGAGTGCTGGCTTGAGAACCAAGGGGTTGCCTATTCAATTCCCAGTCAGGGCACATGCCTGAGTTGCAGGCCAGGTCCCCAGTAGGGGGCACAAGTGAGAGGCAACCGCACATTGATGATTCTCTCCCTCTCTTTTTCCCTTCCTTCCCCTCTCTGTAAAATTAAATAAATAAAATCTTTAAAAATGTTTCTAGTTCTATCACTCCCAGCTGTGTGACTTAGGGGCAAGTCCCTTAACCCTCTGTGTGAGTTTCCTCACCCGTATAATGGAAATAATAATAATGCTTATATCTTAAGGCTGCTGTAAGGAATCTAATACGGGGGCGGGGTTTGCCACAAGCACGTAGCAAGTTTTTGGTAAACATGGATAGAAGTTATCTGCACAACGAATGGGTGGATCTTAAGTGGAAATAGTTACCAGAGAATGAAGTAAATAACATAATGCTACTTATGTAAAAATTATACGTGCATGAAGCAACTATATATGTTTTGAAGCAAGTCATACAAAAAGATACACATTGAACCACTTCAGGCCCATTAGGATGACTATTATCAAAATAACAAAGTAACAAGTGTTGGTGAAGACGTGGAGAATTTGGAATCCCTGTGCTTTGCTGGTGGAAATGTAAAATGGTGCAGCCACTGTGGAAAGCAGTAGGGCGGTTCCTCAAAAATTAAACATTGAATTACCACTTGATCCAGCAATTCTGCTTCTGGGTATGCACCCAAAAGAAGCACAAGCAAGGTTTGTGCACCCATGCTCACAGCAGCATTGTCCACTTTGGCCAGAAGGTAGAAGCAACCCAGGTGTCTGCTGATGGATGAGTGGATCAACAAAATGTTGTATATAGATAGATGTTGCATATAGATAAATGTTGTATATAGACACGATGGGGTATCACGCAGCCTGAAAGAAGAAGTAAGCCTGACAACACCACGGGTGAATCTCGAAGACACTGAACTAAGTGAAATCAGACAGTTACAAAACAAACAAACAAACAAACAAACACCAATACTGTATATTCCATTTGTATGAGGCACCCAGGATGGTCATGTTCACAGAGTTGAAAAGCAGAAGGGTGGTTGCCAGGGGCTGGGGGAGGGGAGATGGAGAGTTAGTGTTTATGGGTACAGAGTTTCAGAAGGGAAGATGAGTAAGTTCTGGAAATGGGTGGTGGTGATCATTCTACAGCAATGTGAATCTACTTGATGTCACAAAACTGTGTATTAAGGATGGTTAACATGGTAAATTTTATGTTATTATATATATTTTGCCACAAGAAAAAATACATGTAGGAAAAATACATTGAGCATAGCAGAGTAGGTGTCTGAGGGTGGGAGTGTGGGAAAGGGGGAGAAGGGTCAGGCGGGGGAAATAAATAAATGGATTCCTGAACCCGTGATGACAAAGTCCGTGTGCTGAGGGACGTGATTAGCCTCCCCCTCCGCTCCAGAGCCCCCGTAGTTGACAGTGCTCCACCCATGGTAGTCAGTGTACTAACTGTTCTCTAGTTTGCTCCAAGACAGAGCCTTTGGTTTCTAGCAGCTTCCAGCCCGGTAATCATGATATCCCACACTTAGAAAATCCACTCAAAATTCCTTAATATGCCTGCCCTGTGGCAGCCCCTAGGAATGTGTGGACTCAGCCACTGGCTCCACCTGGCAGCTTAGGGAACTGAGGGCCTGGGGATGCCTGCCATTTGGGGGTCTGGTCTACCCAGGCTGTGGGCCGGAACTTCAAGGTCAGGGTCTTGTGTGAAGTTCTCAGTCACCCCAGGATAGGGGTAGTGGTTGCTGCTTCACAGAGGAGGGACCAGAGATGCAGGGAGTTCTGCTGCTGCTGTCCAGACTGGACTGCTGACTCCTGGTAGCCAGCCCAGCCTGGCCCTTTCTGTCCCCAGGCCCCCCAGCTGGACTCTTGGTGTAGATTACAGAGTGTCCCTGGGAGAAGGCGGATGTGACAGTAGGAGCTGGGAGTAGGTACCGCCCAAGGAGGGTACAGAGAGGGAGCAGGTCTGCCTTGGGGAGGTTTGGGGCAGGGGGTTGAACTTGGGGTTAGGGACACTGCAGCTATGTGCACACTGAGACCCAGGGCCAGGGCTGCGGGGGAGGACGAGATGGGCCTGCGGGCAGGCAGGTGGCGCCCAGAGCAGGCCTCACAGGGTGACCGTGAGTTCTCCTGCAGGAGCCCTTCCCAGAGTTCCACAGCTGCAGGTCTGGGAGGTGGGGGTCCGGAGAGGATCCTGGTAGGGGTGTATGTGTATGTCTGTGTTTGATCTTATCATTGTGTGTCCTGGTGTGTTCATCCCCTCTCCGTGCACACACAGGCATTGTTGAAATCAGGTGTGCGTTACGTCCTGTGCCTCTGAGGCCTCCTTCAGGTCACGTTGCTCCATGGAGCCCAGCCCCGTATGTTTACGTGAGACAGGCACATGTCACGTGAGTTTTCTCCCAGGGCTCGCATGTTCCTGTCTTTGTATGTTATGTATATATACCTTCACAGAGGTCACTGCGTTTTCCCCTCCCTGCTTTGGGGGGTAGTAAGAATCCCAACCACAGCCTTGGCTCAGGCCCAGGGCCTCCCTTAGTCTGCCTTCGATTTGCAGTGACATGGACCTAACTAACAGTCATTGGAAAACTGCTGGTTCGTTGTCATTGCGCTTGTATTTAAAAGCGCACGTGCACATGAACCGCCACTAAGGAGCGGTGTGCCCGAGTGAACATCCAGTTCCATAAAGTCGGTGAGGTCATATGTCTTTGAGTTATTATTGCTATCTTTATCCTCACCCAAGGACATTTTTCCATTGTGTTTATAGAGAACAGTTGTGAGTTCTATGCACATGAATATATGTATATATTTCTTGAGAGAGCGAGAGAAGGAAAGGGGGGAGGGAGCGAGAGAGACTTCAACGAGAGAGGTGTCAGCTGGCTGCCTTCTCATAAGCGCCCTGCCCGGGGATCAAACCGACAACTGGGTGTGTGCTCTGAGCACAAGTCGAACCCTCAGCCGTCTGGTCTAAGGAATGATGCTCCAGTCAACGGAGCGCACCAGCCAGGCTACACTGTTTTTAATATATTGGCAAGTTGTTTTTACATTTAAAATGAATAGAGTATCCTATACCAAAGTTACACCTCAATTTTTTTAAAAAATGCCTTAAAAAGAGAAAGGAAACAATGTGGGGTGAAAGCGGAGTGGGGTCCACCCAGGGGGAGGACTGTGGACTCCGTGGATTCTGGGGGGGAAAGGCCAAGGCAGTGGGTGTTCAGACTGGCTGTTCAGCCGACAGAGCTGCTGAGGCTCCGGGGGGCCTGTCAGTGCTGCTGGGGGGTCAGCACTGGGTGTGTGAAAGGAGAGGCGGGGATCCTCCCCTCTCAGATTAACACACACATCTAGAGTGCTCCCCAGTTTGCATACAACCCAGGGTCTGGAAACATCGCGTGGTTGACTCAGGCTTGGAGGCGATGACATGAAAGAGAAGCAGGGAAACGCTGGCCCTCTCCCAGGAGTTCGACCCAACAGCGTAAAGAGTGGTGAGTCTGGTGGTGGTGGGCTTTGTTACAAAAGTAATGTGTTTTCATTGCAGAGACATTAAAATTTTTTGTGGTAACATCGATTATACAAAAGGCTATCTGCAATTAAAATGGTACAGGTGATCTTTGAAAACATAATGTAGAGCAAAAGAACAAGTCACAAAAGGCCACAGGTCATGTGATCCCATTTCTAGGAAATGCCCAGAATAAACCAATTAATTGTAGAGACAGAAAGCAGATTTCTGGTTATCCGGGGCTGGGGGCGGGGCGGCTGTGGAGAGTGGCTCTGGCTGGGCACAGGGTTTGTTTCTAGGGCGATGGAAAGGCTCTGCAGAGGAGTGTGGCGCTGGCTGCACAACTCTGAATGTACCAAACACACCACACTTTTTATGTCTAAGTGGGTGAACTGGATGATATGTGAAGTTTACCTTCAGAAAGATGTTTTTAAAAATAATAATGACTAACATATTTTGAGATCCTAATAGTGGTAGGCCCTGTTCTCAGCACTTTTCAGCGATTAGATTGATCGGATTAACTCGGTTTGCACAGCCGCCTGTGGGGCAGGCTATCTTCATCCCTTTTCTGGGAGAGGACACTGAGACGGCGGAGGTGACGTTAGTGAGTGACCACGCCCAGCTGATCCTGCTGGACAGTCAACTGCTCTTCCATTGAATATAATGGGAACATCTTTCTACGTCAATAAATACACACTTACTACCTTACTTTGCACAACTGTGGAGTATTCTGTCACGTGAATCTGTTATGATTTACTGAACCAGTTTCCCAAGGCTGGACATGTAGGCAGCTGCCAATCTTACTTGGTATCATACAAGTGCTGTTTTCAAACATTTTTGTACACAAACATTTGTGTACATCTTGGATTTTTTTTTTTTGTTAAAACAAGTCCCTAGAAAAATTGCATTTTTTGAGGTCATTACCAAATGGTCCCCTGAAAAGATCACCACACCAGCTGCACAGAGTGAGATTATACCTGCCTCACTGAGCCATCAGTAGGTCCATTCCAGGGGGCCAGAGAACTTCACGCTTTAACTGTGACTATTTTTTCTTTTATTTTCTTCTTGAATCAACAAATGAAAAAGTGTCTCTGCTGAAAGACCTCTTAGCTTGGAGCAGAGAGCTAGCTGCCTGCCCTAAGGTGAGGAGTAATCATCGGACGTTATTGCTGGCAAGCAGTATAGGTAATGATGTACTTCAGACCTCTTCCCCTGCCCCCAGAAGTGTTAGGGCTCCGCAGAGCCAGGTACGTGCCTCTTTCTTTTACAGCCTCTCCCTGGATGACCCTGTTAACCCTCGAGTCTCACCTAGCCTTTACAAAGTGACTCCCACACTGAGGTGCCCAGCCTAACTCCTCTCCAGAGCTCCAGTCTACCCCAACACATGTCCCCAGCACATTGAAGGTGCTCGATAAATGTTTGCCAGGTGAATGAATTAATAATTAGGAGACCGAGACCCAGGAAGATTAAGTGACCCACCTGAGGTCTCCTAACTCAAACGTGGCCTCCTGACACATGGCAGGCTCTTCACCCAGTGCTTCAGGCTACTGGGTCAGGGGCTCTCGGGATGCCTGACACACAGTGCGTGGGTAGGAGGGTCTACATGAAAGTTGTTTTGAGTGCCAGTTGCTAAAATCCATGCAATCTGACCTGGCTGGTGTGGCTCAGTGGACTGAGTGCTGGCCTGCAAACTGAAAGGTGGCTGGTTCGGTTCCCAGTCAGGGCACATGCCGGGGCTGTGGGCCAGGTCCCTAGTTGGGGGCTTCTGAGAAGCAACTGGTCAATGTATCTCTCACACACTGGATGTTTCTCTCCCTCTCTTTCTCCCTCCTGCCCCTCTCTCTAAAAATAAATAAATAAAATCTCTTTAAAAAAATAAAATAAAATCTGTGCTACCAGACCACAATCCTACTGTTTCTCCTGTGGATTCTGTTTTAGTTGCACTATACGTACTGTTCTCAAATAATCACCAGAAGACAGGGACCCAAACAGTTCAAGGAGCATGCCACAGGGTGACACGCAGGTCTCCACCAGGGCTGACGTCGTGCTCACACACGCACAGGGTGACTGTGACTTGCCTGCAACACATCAGAGGCGCTTGGTTCCTGGTTGAGGGGAGGGTGAACTGCCAGACGGGCGCCAGGGGCGCTGCAGGGTCTGGTTCTGTCAGGGGCTGCTCCCAGCGTGCACACTGCACTCCCAGTCTCCATTTCTTCACCCGTAAAGCTCAGGGCTTAGACTGGCTGTGGGGACTGCAGGTGCCCAACATCGGACTCAGGTATCCTCCTTTGCATTACCCGGGGCTGACCCTGCAGGTAGGGTACCCACTTCTTCTCTGCCTTAGAATCCTTCTTCAAACTCTGCCCTGGAGCTGTCACTCTTCTGGTGGAAGCCTGTTTGCCTTTGTGAGTCTTCTCGCTCTGACCTTCTGATTCCATCCTGGAGACACACTCCTTTGGTCTTTGGGGGTCCCCTAATTAGATGCAAATGACTGTGGGAGAGTAACACCTCAAGTCCTCACCGCTTTAACTGACAGCCAAGCTCTCGGGCCCTGATCCTGCCGAGGACTCCCAGGAGACCCAGGACAGCAGCTATGAGAGGCTGGAGAAGAAAGGGGAGCCTGGCACCCCCTGGGGCATCAGGACACACAATTTCACCCTCACCTGGGGGCCTGTTGGGCCCGTTGCTGGAGCGTCCATTGTGAACACACTCGTACTGAGCTCTTTGTAGGAGAAAGGCCACAAGAGGAGGGCCTGGCCGCCCGCCCTTGGGCAGCACACAGTTTCATCTGGGAGGCGGAAAACAAGAGTTCTGCCCCACTGACTTGAATACACAGAACAGGGGCTCATCTATCTAATTCAGGGATGTGTCACCACGGTCCAGAGTGCACCTGGCAAAAGCAGCATGCTGATACATATTTGAAGGAGTGAATGAAAAATGAACATGTAGACACTAACACTAACAAAGGAACCATCGTTGAAGCTTAGCTGGGTAGTATGGACTCATATTTTCATAGTTCTCTCCCTCCTCCCCTCAGATTTTTCCAAGGGAGGCCATGTTACCTCAACTAAATGTCCAAAACACACAATTATGCACTCCCCCTCAAATTCAAACTCCACTTTCCGTGGTTTTGTGGTGTGTGACGCCTTCATTAAGTGCATTTTTGCCATGGTTGCTAGTTTCTAAGCAGATCCAGGCTGGTTTTAGTAGGAACGTGTTACCCATACGGCTAGGGCTGCTTCGGGGAGAAATGCATCGACTTGGGCTGCCCTAGGAAATTCTAAAATCCTTCTGTGACTGCGTCTTCTGTGAAGTTGGGGGCCCCCGGCCCAGCATTCCATTTGGTTCAGGGCCAGGAACTAATCCTTCTCAGGGAAACTTGTCCGGATGCATCCGTCAGCATCAGAGGTCAGCCCACACCTGGCCAGATGTGGAAACTCCAAACATGAACGTTAATTATGAGGGACAACAACGTGTTTTTATTTTGCTGTCCCTTCACACTGGAACCAAGGAAGGTCACTGAGCTCACACACGTCCTTCCCCCTCCCCCACGTGTGGGTGTGTGTGCGTGCTAGGCTGGCCACACCCCAACACCGCGCTGCTGGGGCTTAGTGCTCTCCCGGGAGCTGAACACAGCTCACCGAATTTAGAAGGCGTGGGCTGAGCACTCCCCATGTGCAGGACCCCCTTGGCAGACGGGGTGACTCAGGAGGCAGAGCAAGTAGGCACTTAGGCCAACAGCAAATCCACCCCCTCCGCCTGCCACCCTCTTGCCAGGCAGAAAAGGTCAGCTTCCTTGCATTCATCCAGGATTTTTCAATCAGCATCTCTAGAAGGAAACTATTTCGAGTTTAGCACACATGAATGGGTGGTGCTTCTTCAGGTTTAGAACTGTTTTTGTTTGAATTTCCTCTGAGGGGCCAGCTCTCTCAGGGCATCGCGGGGTCTTCCCGCAGCGCGGTCCCAGCGGCCGTCCCGTGGGAGAGCAGAGATGAATCAGCCACAGTGTCCAGGGCGTGGCCGCACAGTGCCGCAACCACAGCTTTCCAAGCTCCAGCCCATCGGTCTAAGCTGGTTGAGAGGAGCAAGGGATCCCTGTGACCACACAGCCCAGCACCACAGTTCCAGAGCCCTGGACAGAAGCCATAGGTAGTACCTGTGTTTCTTGGGACCAACAAAATCACATCCAGGGACTCGAGGTGGCTTCCTAGAAACATTCTGTTGTACCAGAATCTGCTGGTCTAGGAGTCAGGGATTAAGGATTCTTTCCTCAGCTCTGCCAGGAATCACGCTGACATCTTGTGTCCAAGAACCCTTTGCAAATGTTCAGGGGTTTTCGACTGACTTCTGTTGCTAGCTACCTCAAGGGTGTCCTAGAGCTTCTCTGAGAGCCAGGCCCTCACCTATAAAACGATGTAATAAACGCAGCTGAGAGACTGAAAGGCTTTGAAAAGCTGCACGGCAGTGGGCAAGGTAAACTGCTTTTAGCATCATCTGTCCTTCCCACCGCCCACCTAGCCCCCTGCCTCCCGACAGTAGTAACCACAGTGCTGCGCCAGGCCCTGAGCAAGAGGCTACGGTCCTCATTTACATATCAGCTCCCAGGGCCTACCTCCAAAAGATCCAACTCCAGAGGCTTAATGTGGGCAACATGTAGGAGGCGTTGATTCCGAGAGCTCCCCTCCTCTGTGCGTCTTCCTCTTCCCCCCAGAGAACCAGTGGGGAGAGACAGTCCCTGCCCTTGGAGCTCACTCACCCTCTCCTCCAGACACAGGGGTTCCCGCCTGTCCCGGAGTGGGACTCGTGGACCAGGGGCAGAAGTGTTCCCAGGCTTGAGGTGGAGGGTGGGGTGCATAGGAAAGCAGGTTTTGAATTTTGCTGACATGGGTCTAAAACTCCACTTTCCCATTCATTTTACCAGGTTAAGACACAGTTCCAGTGTGAACTAATTTCCCCATCTCTGCGCTATGCTATGGCAAATAACTTACTCATGAGTAATGTGGCCATGTTTGTGCAGAGTTTATTTAGATAAGAAAAACAACCCCAGGCCTCATGGGAGGGGCTGCTCAGCAGGGCAGAGCCAGCTCCATTTCCTGGGCCTGCCTGGGGGGGCGGGGGCGGCCAGGCCTGGGGGCTGCTGAGGGTGGATGTGGAGGTCTGCTGGGAAGACCACCTGCCCCCAGACCTCTCTGGGCTCCCCCGCTGCAGAGAATACAGGTAAGGGAAGGGGCCAAAGGGGTAGGGGACAGGAAGCTGGGAGTTGGATACACAGTGTGGCTCTGTCCCTCCATAGCAGTGTGGCCTTGGGTGAGACACCGCCACGCTCTGGGCACCAGCTTCCTCTCCTTGAACAGTGGTGGGCTTGGGGATAAAAACAACAGCATCCACGCTAGAGAGGGCTGTGGAGAATAGAGGGGACCAGGTAGGGGAGAGCACCAGGTTAACTGCAGAGGGCAGGGCATGGGTTAGTTATTAATTCGTGTCTGGATTAAGGCCGTGTTTACCGGCTACACACACCAGAGAAGTGGGCACGATGCCAGGCTTCAAAGCCCCGGGGCCCAGGCCCCAGCAGCCACGTCGTCTTGAGTCTCTTGGCCTCCCTGAGCCTCAGTATTCTTCCCCGTGGAGTGGGGATGGTCGGCCCTCTGCTGTGTAATCCTCAAGGCTCTGACTCCTGGCTCGAAGGAAAGCTAGACGTGAAAGTGGTTTGCAAGTGGCAATACCTGCAAACGTGAGATGACTGCGGTGCCAAGATATCTAAAAGGTTATTTATCAACCAACCTATGGACACATGCCTGGTGAGCCAGGCACTGAGGGTACCTACAGAAATCAAGAGTCTAGCTGGAAAAACCCGAAGTCCAGTGGAAGGAAAGAGAAAGGGAGGCTGCACGCGGCACGCTGACCAGCAGCGCCCCGGAGCCGGCCTGGGCTCGCGGGGAGCCGCTCGTCGCCTCGCACGTGACGCAGTCCTGTTGTACCCGCGACACCTCGTGACCGGTGCCTTAGCTCAGTTGTTCCCAAACTGTCTCTTTTTCATGCAGAATCTGTTTTATTTTTTAAACAAAGAGTTAAACAGAATGCCAGATCATAAAGCATGAAAGCAAATCTGCTCTGGTTAGCACAGGCGAGGGCCCGGAGCCAGGACCACCCCGCACCCCTCTCCCGTCCACCCGCCCAACTCGCTCCCTAGTCCCGCTCCTCGGCAGCCCCGAGGGCCCTCCTCCCAGCGCTGAGTCTGCAGCTCCAAAACCGCAGTGAGGGAGGCACCTGTGCCTGCGTCTGCAGAAGCATTATTTGGGATGATGAACGCTGGAGACAGCCTCAGTGTCCACCAGCAGTAGCGAGGGTAATCAGATAGCGATCGCTGTATGTGGCGTGACTAACTCCGGTCCCCTGAGGGTGAATAGGCGGCCCGCACTCGTCAGCAGAGATCACTCTCCTAAACGTACTATCCAGCACAAAAAGCAAGGTGCAGAGTATGTGGTTAATATACTTTATTCACATAAAATCTAAAGACATACAAAACAATATTGTATATGCTTACTGATATATATATACACACACACACACACACATATACATATATACATACACACAGGTAGAGTATAAAGATGTACATGGGAAATAAGGAAACTTCTAGGGGGAAACAGGAGAACAGCTTCATGACTTGGGGGCAGGAAAAGATTTCTTTTTAAAAAAATATTTTATTTAGTTCTTTTTGGAGAGAGGGGAAGGGAAGGAGAAAGAGAGGGAGAGAAACATCAGTGTGTGGTTGCCTCTCACGTGCCCCTCTACTGGGGACCTAGCCTGCAACCCAGGCACGTGCCCTGACCAGGAATTGAACAGGTGACCCTTTGGTTCACAGGCCCGCACTCAATCCACTGAGCTATGCCAGCTAGGACAGGTGATTAAACTTTTAAAGACTGACAGCACCAAGTCTTACCAAGGACGTGGATCAAACAGAGTCCCGTCCATTGCTGGTGGGGGTGGAGATCGGTGCGACCATTTATAAAAGTGGTTGACGGCATCTATTACAGAATGTGTGTAAACATCCCAGAAAGTCCGTTCCTGGTCACATACCCAACAGAGGCAAGTGATTAAGTCCATCAAAAGACATGTACAAGAATGTTTGTAGATTCACAATATCCTCACACTGGAAATAAAGGAAACATCCATCATCAGTAGAGTGGTTAAATTATGGTATAGACACAGTGGAATACTACACGGTTTTTAAAAAAACAAACTGTCACGCACAACAATCTCATAGGCGAACGGGGTAGAGGAAATGAACCAGATACAAAGAAGCATACACTGTACATCAGTCGACGGCCCAATGCCATGAGGCAGAGGTCAGACCGAGGGTGCCCTGGGGCTGGCTGACTGCGAGGGGCATGAGGGGCCTCCCGGAGACACGCTCCACACCTGATCCGAGTGGTGGTTCCACGGGCACTTTCATCAGGACAGAGGCTTAAGATCTGTGCACTGAATAAAAGTTAACACATTGATTGAAATCTTACCAAATAGCCCTGAGTCACTGGTTGGAGCGTCTTGTCCGGTGCCCCAAATGTTGCAGATTTCGTACGGGAGGCAAGTGATCAATGTTTTTCTCTCTCTCTCTCCCTCTCTCTCTCTCCCTTCGAAGCTCTCTCTTCAACATCAGCAAAAACATCCTCAGGTGAGGATTGAAAAAAGGAAAAAAATTAAAAAACTTACAAAACAAAAATGTGTGTGAGAATGAAAACTACTAAGTCTGGGCTAGCACTATATTCAGAAGAGTTTCTTATGGAGGGAGGGAGAAACCACATGGAACAACTTCTAGTGCCGGGTCCGAGCCCTAGAGGTGGCCTGTGTGGCAGTGGTTCAGTTAGACACAAGCCTGGAGTTTTGATAGTAACCTGGATTAGGTTTTCTATTTAGTGACGTCAGCCTGTCGTGGAGACTGAAGAGGCCCAGGAAAGCCACAAGGCCTGCCTGAGATTGTATTCAGGGGAAGGAAGGAAGAGAGTCGTCTAAAAAAGACAGGGAAAAAAGTGAAGTTGACTTCTGTTTGCACATTGAGTCCAGCTGGAACCATAAAACATTACATCTGTGTGAAAGTGCCTGGCACACACCAGATCACCTACCGTTTCCCCTGGACCACGGGAGGAGCTGCTGCCCAGGTCGCCCTGGCCCCGCTCCAGGCCCGAGAAGGGCCTCCCACTCCCAAGAAGGCTTTGCTCGGGCCGGAGGCTGACAGGAAAAAAATGTCTCTGCAAACTGTTGCCTCAGCCTCTGGAATTTACACTCGCCTCACTGCCCTTGGCTGAACATCCCGCCTGAGATTCCAGCCGGACCATGAAACAACTGCTCTGGGAGGGCCCGGGCCTGGCAGGGACTGGCAGGCCACTCCCGGCTTCCGAATTGCTGTCAGAGGCTGTGACCTCACTTCCTCAGCTGGCTCCAAGGTGGGCCTCCTCGTCCTGAATGCCATCTGGACGAGAGGGCAGCGGCTTGGGCTTGAGGACCTGGCTCAGGATGCCGAGCGGGGCTTGGTTAGGCCACTGGGGCGTCACACACCTGTGTCCTGGTTCAAAGTTAGATGCAGAGGAAATACTCCATTCCAGGGGAGTTGGAGGAAGTGGATGTCCTCTTGGCTCAGCTTTCTGGATAAGTAAAAGGGAGGAAAGGAGCTGCCACTTATTGAGTACTTACTGTATACCAGGCCCTGTGCTAGGGGCTTTACATGGGCTGTCTTAGACTGCTGCAGGAAAAAAAAAGTGTGAAATGGACATTATAACTCCCGTTTTCCAGGTGATATGAAGGGATGCCTCAGAAGTTTGAAAACTAGCAAACGGTGGGGCTGCATTGTCCACGTGTTCTTTCCTTGGCGTTCTACTACTCTGGGTACAGTAACCTTCTGACATCGATACACTCCACAGCAGTAGTAAATCGGGGCTTCCGATATTTTTTCTGGTGTATACTATTGCCTGGAGTATTGCCGTGTTCAGAGATGAGGGCGGGGGTCAGCCTGCCCCCATTGCACCGTTCAGGAGTTGTGTGCCCACAGAAGGATTACTTACCTTCTCTGAACCTCAGTCCCTTATCTGAAAGGAACAACACTATTAATAGCGTCTTCTCCAGTGCATTGTGAAGGCGACAGGTGACCATGTACAGGAAGCCCTTAGTCCCAACTTAGCAAGTTGTATGGGCTCAGTAATTATTACTTGGGATTACTCTTAGCACAACTTAGTGAGGCATGGGACAAACTATGGCGACCTCATACTGACAGATGGTTAGGACTCTGGGGTTCACAGGTTTGATGATATCCAAGGTCACACACGATCACTGAAATGGCCCTAATCCATAACCTGCGTCTCAGCAGGACGCCAGCCCCCTCGAGGGTCACCTCTCACCTCTGGAGACCTCCCAGGGGGTTTCAGGCCTTTGCCAACATGCTCTGCCTCGCAGCCCACACACAGGGGGAGGCATGGAGCTACGTGCACAGACGGAGAAGGGCGTGTGGCCGGGACTGCAGGCTACCAGAGAGCGTGGCTCTGTGCAGCCTGTCCTCCGCGGAGCAGTTTGCAGGGGGCTGCTTGGAATAGACAAAAAATCATGGAAGGCCCTGTAGGCAAAAGTCCTCCCAGACCTGCCTGCTCCAAGTCCTGGGAGGCCCCCCCTGGCCCCAGGATTAAGTCCTTAACGTAGTTTCACATCCTGTTAAACCTTTTCCTAGCTCCTCCCCAGTGTGGCCTCTTGAAGCATTATACTAAGCGTCTGCATCCTTTTCTCCCAGTCCCCCTAACACACTCACACCTGCCCAGTACCAGCTCTGCTCTCCCCGGTTAGGCTGGGGACCCTCCTCTCATCCGTGAGCCCACACATCTGGGACTCTGGCCCATTGCCGGCCTGGACTCTGAGAACAATGGCAAACCTACAAGCCAGCAGAGGAACCCAGCTCATTCGGAGTAAAAATAACCTGTCAAATCAATTACAGTGGCAGAACCAATTAGGGTGACCGCATGGGGAACAAATCTGCAGCGTTTAACCTAATCATCTCCTTGTTCCAACGGCACTCAGCGGGGCCGCGTGACTGAGGCGAATGCCTGTTACATAACTGATATTTCTATTCTCTGCCCCTCTCGTCAGAAAGAGATGCTGTTCAATTCCATTTTTCTTCAAAGTGGGAAAAAGGGCAAGGGGAAAAAGAAAGTCTAGAACCTCCCGTTGTGAATAAACACATGTAAAACTACTTGTTAGTTACGTGACCTTAGGCAAGGCAATTTCCTTCTATGACTTCCCTTCTGCAAAGGAAGAAACTTGGACTTGATGATCTCCAAGAGCCATCCTCCCCAATTCTAACTTTTTATTGCCTAGCACAACTTTGGCCTTTAATTCCTGCGCAGACACCAAGGAGGCCTTATTTCCCTTTGAGTTACCCCGTTCTGGACAGTGTCTGTACACTGAGATGCTCCATACATGTCTGCTGAACCAAACAGACTGGTCCACTCTTCAATGTTTCGTTTCTCCAGGACCCTTGCTGGGCACTGGAAGAAAAACAGCAAAGTTGTATGAAGACCACTGTCCTCCATGTGAGGGAGGTTGGGCTGCTTCTCTGAGAAGCGCCGCTGTCTTGGCGAGAGGGATGGAGGAGCACCAGGGGCAGTAGGCGTGCGGGGAAGAGGGGTATTTCTAACCCTAGTGTAGTCATGAAGCACTTCCTGGGAGAGGAGAATTTGGTTTGAGCTTTGATTCTGACCGATCGACCAGATGAAGGGTGCTCCAGAGGCATCTGTAGGAGTGGCCTGCGGAGGGAAAAGTGGGAAGCTGGAGGGGAGGCGGTGTCAATATCCTGAATGCTGTGGGAGAGGAGGGTGGGACAGAGTCTGTAAGAACGTCTCCTTCTCCTCCGGCCAGGGGATGAACTTGTCACTGTAAATAGAGACAGCCTCTGGTGTCAGCCGGGAGCAGCCTGCAATGCAGGTCCAGCGTCGTGGGGAACAGGCCAGGGTTTTTGTTGTTGTCATTGTTGTTAATTGCAGAAGTGTAGTCCTTTTGCTCTGCAAACTGGGCCATGCATTCACCCACTTTGCCCAAGTGTACACTCACCACTTTCAGGGCTGGGAGAGATTTAAAGGTCAGGCGTTACAGCAGGCTCTGTCAGTGCCCTCCCCCACCTCCTCATCACTCACCCACACTGCGGGCTGTGGACTACCAGTGCCGCCAGCCCCGGGGACCAGAGTGGGGCAAACCCGCAGTGCCGGAGAGCCCGTGCTCCTGGAAATAGCCCCCCATTAATGAGGGATGAGGATGTGGTGGGCAAACCCCAGCTTCCCCACCCCTTGTGTAGGTAACTCTGTAGGGTGCTGCAACTCTGTCCCCCAGAGTCCCCACCAGGAGGAAGCCCCAGCACCCACAGTGATGACCTGCCCAACAGCACGCTCAATGCCAGCCTCCTTCCTCCTCTCACTTCTGTACCCCTCGACCTGGGTTTCTAAATATCACCTCCCAAATTAACTACAGTCAGCTCTCTGTATTAGCCGACTCCATATCCACAAATTCAACCAACCATGGACCAAAAATATTTGAAAAAAATGTTACGTTGTTGTCGATTGTCACCTTTGACGCTTTCTGACGAGAGCGTGCTATGTGCTTAGGATTAGGATGGCTGCCTCTGTGCTGAACATGCACAGAGATTTTTTCTTGTCATTATTCCCTAAACGATGCAGTATAACAATTATTTGCATAACATTTTCACTGTATGAGGCATCACAAGCAATCTAGAGGTGATTGAAAGTGTGCAGGAGGGTGTGTGCAGGTCACCTACACCACTCTGCCACTTCACGTAAGGCATGTGAGCAGCGGCAGGCTTTAGCATCTGCCGGCCCTTGAGTGGGCCTCCTGCGGAGACTGGGGGACTGCTATGCTTGTGCGTACATTTGGGTCCTTGACTCAAGGTCAGCTTCTGGGGAAACCCAAATGAAGACAATTAATGAAACTCCCTCATTTTATAGCTGGGGAAACTGAGGCCCAGAGGGGAGAAGCTGGTTCGCCCACAGTCACTGAACAGCTGGTTGAGGTGGAGCATGCGCCGGGCCTTCGGGGCCCCAGCCCCACGTCCCACCCACTAAACCAGACAGACAGGTCTGGGATTAGCCCTCCCCCCCTCGGCCCACCCCCCAAGGCTCCCCCAGTAGGGAGTCAGCACCAAGAACTATTCTTCCTCCGCTTCTGTCTGAACGGAAAGCATGAGGCCTCCGTGGGGGAGGAGGCGTGAGGCCAGGCTCCCAGATGTGGCCCCCATTATCCTGGACTTGGTCTCTGCGGTAACCAGGGCGGCTGCCCCACTTATCTGATTTCAGAGAAGCAGCCACATCCTCTGGTTCCAACTGCTGGGGCCTAAATGGCATATTTGCAAACTGGAGTTAACTCGCCCTTTAAAAAAAAAAGAGGAGAAAGTGCAGTTTGGGGGAAATTTTTTGGGGGGGTGTTTGTTTGTTTGTTTTGTTTTCTTTCCTCCAGGAAAGGGACATGAAGCTTGGGATCTTTCCTCATCCACACTAAAGAAGTGTGGTGTCCTGTACAGACAGCGCCCAGGAAGTGCAGTGCGGATGGATAGAATGGTGTCCCTTTAAAAGCCAGCAAATGCATCTTAAAGTGGTGAAGTTGTTTATTGTGAGTGAAAAGAATCCAAGGGGAATATTACTGAGGAACAAAGACACGTTCTGTCTCTTTAAATAACTCAAGGCAGTTTGACATCTTAGTCCACAGAAGGAACAAAGATATTGTGTGTTCAGGGAAGGGAAACTATTTTTCTCTTGAAAAGAAAGCAGATGTTATCACCTAGCTCTGTAGAAGTCTGAGGAACCAAAGCACAATTTGACACTTTTCCAGGTTCAATAAACACCGCTTTGATGTGCTAACAACCCCTGATGAAGCTGGTCGGTTAAATGAGCTAACCTTTAGGCCACTAATAGATTGTTAGGACAGTTTGCCTTTCTGCATGTGGAACATTAAACTGCGGGCTCCTTGAGCAAAATCATTCTGTTCCTGTTTTGCCATGGAGCATTTGTAGAGGGCTAATTGTAAATTCATTCATTCGTTCATTCATTCATTCAGAAAATTTATTATTTTTATTGCATGGCTGAAGAAATAAGATATATACAGATAAAAGATTAAATTGGTTGCACTTGTAAGCTCAAAAAAATGCCCCAGAATTTTGCAGGCAGGGCAAGGAAGTATCACTATGGCCGGGGAAGGAAAAGGGAGATTTCGCTGAGATCGAATCTCTTTTTCTCTGGCTCTCACATGTTTGGGGGAGAATTTGAATAACTAGGTAGGAAGGAAGCCAGGGCTACAGCCAAGGGAGCCTAGCCTGGCTGGGGTAGGAGGTGTAGGGTTAGGGTTAGGGTTGTTGGAGAGGACGCTGGGAAGATGACTCGGGTCTCGATCTGAAGAACCCGAGATGTTATACAAGGAAGTCTAAGCTTGCCCAGACCAGTGCTGCTCAGTGGGTTGGGCGTCATCCCCCAATGTGAAAGGTCACTGGTTCGATTCCTGGTCAGAGCACGTGTGTGAGCCACAGGTTCAGTCCCCTGTTGTGGCACGTGTGAGAGGCAGCTGATTGATGTCTCTGTCTCACATCGAAGTTTCTCTCCCTCTCTTCCTCCCACCCTTACCGTCGCTCTAAAAATAAATAACTAAAATCTTTACAAAGAAGTCTAAGCTTTTTCCGAAAGGCAATAGGGACTCACTGAATGCTAAAGATCATACGGGCAGGAAAAGTGAGCTCAATTTGCTCACTACAAAAGGCGGTCGTTAATATCCCTGATGAGCTGTTGATAGGAGTTGTTACGAAATTAGGTCACACATACGGCTAACTTTTGGGGCACCGGTAGGGAGAGAGTAAGGGAGGGGGTGAGCTATTAAAATTTTCAGATTCCAGTGCAGAAGAGGAATTTCTCAGTTGGATTGGACAATAAGGACACATTCTCCTCGCTGGGAATCGAGACCCAGCAGCTGCGGGCTGGGCTGGCACACACCGTGGGCTTACAGCAGCACCCATCTGTGCTACCAGGAAAAGCCCGCTGGGTTTTCCATGATAAACCCTTAGACATTTATTATTTGTATATCTCCTCCACTGTTGCTTTAAGCTGGACCTCAGCCTGTTACTTGCTTAATTATTTTTTTTTTTCCGGCAGTCCTCCAAACTCTGTCTGAGGGAGTAAAACTTCAGCAAGCTCTCTGGCATTTCTGAATTATTTGGGTTTTTCCCCTTCCACTCCTCTGAGACCAGACTTTGGAAATGTATGTTTCAGTCAATACTTTATTAAGCAGGAAGCTCAGGGAGTAGGGGATGCAGGGTAATAAAATTTGCTGGGTAATAGAGAGATCTGTTGGTAAAACTCAATTTGTTTTGGTCTTCTTTGTGGCCGCTAGTTATTAAAAAACGCCAGTCTGCTTTCTCTCCCCTCCGATGGTGATTAAATGGGTCCTCACTGAAGAGGATTTTTGCGGGTCACAGAGGAGCAGTGTGGTCATCAATAACCACGGGGCCGGGGAAGGAGACGGACACGGAGGACATGGGCCACCACTCCACCCAACCAGGGGCCGAAAGACACTGCAGAGACGGGAGGGCAGTGCTGCCCCACCCCTCACGCACCTCCTCCCCTCACAGAACCCGGCGGAGGGGCAGAATCCCAGCGTAATCTCTCTCTCTCTCTCTCTCTCTCTCTCTCTCTCTCTCTCTCTCTCTCTCTCCCCGACTAATCTTCACCTGACTTTCAGGAGGAAAAGACAGATATTGGGCGAAATTAGTCTTAAAGAGATTTGTTTTAAAATGGCAACCTCCAGGGAAGGTCCTAAGGTTTGGGACACCCTGGGTCAAATTGGGTGTCAGCAAGTCCATTTCTTGCCCCGGCTCTGCCATTTATTACCTTCGGGGCCTTGGGCCAGTGGCTTCTCTGGTCTCATTATCTGTGGACACGAAGGGAGGAGACTGGTCTGCAGGGTCTCTTTCATGTGGCTGAAAAATTGAGATAATAATGCCTTTCCTGCCCACTTCAAGGTGTGAGCAGATCAAAATAGAAAATGACTGGAATTGCTCGGTAAGCTGTGAAGCCTTATGTAACTGGGAGAGGGCAGTTTTTACGAGGGGCTCCCCTGGGCAGTCAGGAACTCCTTGATGCAAGCCAGGTGCCGGTGTGGTTAGATCAGAGGGAAGGGGGTGCTCAGGGAGACCCAGGGCCTGGGGGATGGGCACGAGAAGTGCGGTGGGCGGCCTGGCCCCTAGAACCCCCTTCGTGCAGGCTCCCATGCCACCTGTGTCTCTGAGCCCAGTGGGACATCTCCCCCACTCTGTACTGCTTTGTCCCACCGTGCTGTGAGCACCGCCCCCACAGGTGGTTTCTCTGCCAGTGTCCTTGGGACATCCCTGGCAGGAAGCAAGCAGACGTCTTTCTCCTGCCCTTACCAAATGAGAAACTGAGCCACCTTCAGGCGACGGGCCCCAAGTTCCCTGGCAAGTCAGAGCCTTAACTAGACCCAGGTCCACAGTGCAGTAGGAAAGTACAGGCTCTGAATGCAAAGGGTTCCAATTCCTGCCGGGCCAACTCTCCCACCGGCTGTGTGACCTTGGGCAAGCTACTTGACGTCTCTGTACCTCACTGGCAGACAAATCTCGAGGCCTTCCGAATGCTTCTCAGGCGGTCTTGGGTGAGTTGAGACCCCTTTGCCTGCAGCAGTGAGCTCAGCAGTGCCCCTTGTACTGAGCAAGGCCTGGCACTGGAGAGGCACCTAGAAATGCCGGAAGCAGCTGAAGCTATGAAGTGCACTGGTTTTTACATGGCTTCCACAGAAAGCTCTGAAAACCCAGCCTTTCCCATCCCACCTGCCACCCGAGGACCCTGTCTGTAGAACCGGGACCTCACTGGAGTCCAGCCTGACCCCCAGACAGCCTCCCTCCACTCCCCCAGGCTTTGACCTTGAGGCTCATCTGTTCTCACGAGGGGGCTGAGGCAGGCCCACAACTCTGGGACACCCTCCCTCCTCAAAGGTGCAGGGACGTTTCCAGGAAGCAGAACTTGGAATGAGTTTCACTTTGGCCAAGAGGGTTGTAGTTTGGTCCCTTGAGCTCAGGGTTGGACTGAACCTTAAGATACATTCAGCATCTGTGTGTAATCTCTGCTCTGTGTCCCCAGCTGCAGGACAATGGGGGCCATTTATAACGTTGCACACGGAATGAGAACATCTGGTTCACATAACACGTACACACACCCCAACAGGAATACATTACAGTGGAGACAATCACTCTCGAACTGAGTGCACTCTCCTGCCTCTCAATTCAGGGGCCACAGGAAACAGTAAATAAGACACAATCCTGTCCTGGAGAAACACAGGGACTGTCTTAGTCACACTGCTTGCTTCGAAGTTAGGAAATCTGAGATGGAGACTGACCACCTGCGGTCGCACAGCAAGTGAGAGACAGCAACGGGACTGGAATCCTGGAGGCCCGACTTCCAAACTCAAGTTTTCCTGGGCTCTGCCTGCAAGTAATACTCTGCCCAGAGGGGAGAAAGTAGGTCCTCTGCCCTTTGGAGTCTGGAGTATGGAGAGCAGCACCCCCTCCTGCGAAGTGGTCAGAGACCTCAGGGTCCCTATCCAGTACACGGCCTTTTATCACGTGCAGCGGGGCCACCTGACGCTGCAGAGGGAGACCCTGGAGTCATGGAATCTGCCGGGGGATCCTCGGCCAGCGAGGCTGGGGTCACAAACCCCAGGGTGCACAGGGCCTGGCCATGAGGTGGCAGCGCAGGTGGACGCAGGTGCAGAGCAGTGGGGCCCTGGAGAGCTGCAGCTGGTCCTGTCGCCCACCCGTCCTCCAGGGACCCGCCCAAAGGCACACTTCCTCCATGGAAAACAGCTGCAAGGCCCCCAGCTGTCTTTTCTTGGCCTGTTTTGTTCTCCCTTCTTGATGCCTCTGGCTCCCCCTCTTTCCAGGGTCCTGCCGTCAGGTTTCTGCTGCCTTAGGTCTCTGCATAAATTGTCTCTGGGAAGGGGGCTGGGCGAATGTGTGGACCCTGCCCTTCCTTGCCTTTCTTCTCCAATGGGGAGTCAGTGTCTTCTGAGGCTGTCAGGTGTGAGAAATAGTCTTTCCTGTCCTCCCGGAAGGTTGTTCTCCACGTTCTGTGACCTCAAAGACGCTCCATTAAAAGCAGCACATGCCACAGCCTGTAAGTAGAGCAAGGCTGAGATGCATATGGAATCTGAGTGCCACAGAGGAATCAAGGATGATGCCTACACTTGTTTTTTAACCTAAACAGCTAGAAGGAGGGCGCTGCCATTAACTGAGATGGGGAAGATGTGGGCGGCACAGGTTGGGGCAGTGGAGATAAGGAGTCCCGCTTTGGACAAATTGTGTGTGTGGTCCCTCCTGGACATCCAAGTGGGAACCTCAGAAGGCGGTTGGACATGTGAGCGTGGAATTCAGGGGAGAGGTCGGACTGCAGGGGAAATGTGAGAGCTCTTGGGATAGCTGATACAGAAAGTCATGGAACTGGCTGAGGGGACCTAGGAAGGGAGTGCTGTCACTGCACCCCTCTTCTCTGAACTGGGGAGGAAATGGGATGGTGAGGGTTAGGTGCTTAGCGTGTCAGGGTTAGGCCCTGGCACCTGATACGTAGCCATGCAGAGGGGGACAGGGAAGCTCAGGGAGGGAGAGGGCATGAACAGAAACCTTGGGAAGGAGAAATTGAAAGTAGATTATTAATAGTGGTACCTAACTCCATGCCTCCTTAGGGTGGTGCCACCCTTTCTGCAGAGGTCAGATTCCCAGGTGCTCTCTGGACGCAGATCCTTTGCCCCTGGCTGCCTGACCCCTGAGTATCCCATGCAGCCGGCACCCAGGTAGAAGAAGGGTGTCTGGTTACCCCAGCCTCAGCAAGACAAAGCCCAGGCCTCACATTTACCTCACTCTAGCTGCACTCTGGTGCTTCTCCTGCTTGTGGCTGCTGGGGGCTTTCTGTCTCCCTGCCCGACGTGCTCCGGTTGGACTGACCTGCTGTCTTCCATCCCCACCCCATCCCATTCCAACCCCACGACTATCCTGTGCAGTAGGTTCTCTTGACATCTCACTTTCAGAAGGGTGGGTGAACTGACACCACTCCCTCCCCAGGTCATCTCATCCAGTCCCATGACCTCAAACACCATCTACACCAACCAGACCTCTCTCCCAAATTAGAGTCTCTGTCTAACTGGTTTTTTGGTCTGCAGAGTATTCTAGAAGATCCGAGAGCCAGAAAAAGATCTGGTAACCTCATTGTCTCCCCTTCAAGGGGTCATTTTTATTTCCCTTAAAACACGAGAATTGGAAAGGATCCTAGCGGCCATCTGGTCGACCTCTTCAGTGTTTACAGATGAGAAAACTGAGCCCCAAGAGAGGAAGTGACCTGCCTAAGGTCACGGTCAGGATTAATATCAGGGCTCCATGTGTTGTCAACAATGTCACAGCTGCCGTTTTGAAAGCAGGGAGAGCAGTGCTCAATTCAAACAGAGTCCGACCTCATCGCCCTCCCGTCTGCGATTCTTCAGTGGTTCCCTGTTGCTTCATCCCCATAAAGTCAAACCTTTTCAGAACGACAGGTAAGTCCTGCTCCCTCCACCAGCATCTCCCACCACTCCCAGGGATCCACAACACCAAATCACCAGCATGCCCTGGAAAAGCCCTTACATCCAACACCTTCAGACCTTTACACAGAATTTTATCTCTCCCTAAACCCCTTTCCACTCTATTTACCTGGTCAACTGTGACTCATCTTTTATTTCAGCTGGATGCTCCATCCTTCAAGATGTCTCCTCTACAAGCCCCCCTTCTATCTAGACCAGATACCTCTCAGAGTCCCCACAGCACCCAGTCACCACATGACATTGTGTTCATCTGTTTTTTATTGTCTCTACATCTCTAGGTTTGGTGAAGTTCATGGCTTAAAGCGCAAGGGGAAGGATGGGGCAAATCATGAGAGGTGGTATGTTTGGTTTAAATTGGGAGAGACAATGCCATACTCCACCCCACCCTTGCCCATCCCCAGAGACGACTTGGGAGCAATAGGCTGAGAATCTGGTAAACTTGGGCTCAAACCCCAGCTCCGACAGTACTTAGTTATGTGACCTGTGAGACCTTATCTGGAAAACGAGTTAATAATCATACCGACCTTAGGGGGTTGTTGTGAGGGTTAGTTGAGGCCCATCCGGGGACAGAGTAAGGCTCCAAAAATGGTAGAAACAGTTTTCATCATTTGTGATCAAACCTCTTCCCTTTGGGGGTGGGGGACAATACAATCGCAGTGCCACTTGTACCGAGAACACAATGTGGAGCCAGAAAAGAGAGAGGGTAGACAGTGGGAAGGCCAGGCTTGGTTTGAAAAGGGCCCTAGCCATTTCCTCAGAAGGGCAGCCACGTCACTTGCCAGCAGAGAACCCCAAGAACACCAGCAGACCATTGACAAGCATGGCCTGGAGAACTGGCATTAGCAGGCTGTGGTGCTGCCTTCCCAGGAAGGCCTCCATGGCACATAGACAGCTGCTTGCAAAGTGCCTTTCCATGCATGTCCCAGACTCTGCCTCTTGTCCCCTCTATTTCCATCTTTCAGGCTCTCCATGTGATGCCTCGGCTCACCTCTCAGCCTTTGGAAAAAGCATGTCACCCTGTGGGAGACCTGAGTCATAAAGGATGGCAGAGGGGCACCCACAGGGGTGGGAGCTGCGGCTTTCAGGAGAGATGCCCTGTGACTCGGGGAGGGAAGTCCCCGAGAGTGCCCTGCAGGATCTTCCTGGACTCACCCTGTCCCCGCACCTGGCTGCCCGGGCAAACACCTGCTGAGGGTGTCTCTGGCTCCAGGCCAGGGTCCTCCTCACTCTAACTTGGCACCTTCTGAACTGAGCTCATCTTTAGCACTGGCCTTCTCAGGCTGGGCCTTGGCCTCCAGTCTCCCTTCCTGGGAAGCAGACCTCAGCCCAGACCCCATATAGGCCTTCCTAGTCTTAATGGGGAGCTGTTTATAGGGACCCCGCCCCCAGGCTCATCACTGGCCCAAGGCAAGACAGGCCTCCACCGTGCAGCCCACCTCCTCTGTGAAGCCTTCTCTACTCTCAAGCCCTCACCAAATCCCCTTCTTTGAACCCTTAAAGCCTTGCCCTTTTCTGTCCTAAGGACAATTTGCTCTTACTCATCATTTTAGTCCTTAGTTATATACTTTAAAAATCAATAATTTTTGCATAGTGTGGTGAAAAAAAAGTCATTCTTCATAGTCACACAATCCTGGCTGTGCTGATGGACTTAGGCAAATGAGTTCACTTTTCTGGGTCTCAGTTTCTGTATCTGTAAAATGGGATAACAGTAGCCTTTTTCATCAGGCTAGCTGTAAGGACTGAATAGTTTAGCACATCAGGTGCCTGGGGTGTAGGCTGCCACATGGTCAGTGACCGATAAAGGGTAGTGTTGTAATTTAGGGAGACAGAGACTCAGAACGTGTACTCCAGGGCCAGACTCCTTGCTTTCAGTGTGCTCCACCACTTACCCGCTTCCAGATCTCGGGAAAACTTAACCTTCACAAGCTTCAGTTTCTTGATCTGTGAAATGGAACAAATAATGTCTACTTTTAAAGTGAGGAAACCAAGGCATAGATAGGTTAAGTGACTTGCCCCAGATTACACAACTGGCAGGCTTCAAACACGGGATAGGAAGAGTCTAGAGCCTGCTCACTTGACCACCACTGCAGACTGACTCAAGTGGCACGCAGAGGCCCCTTAACAAGGACATGGGGAGGAAGAGGCCATCGTGTCTGCTGGGGGAGTGGGGGGTGATGGGAAAAGGTGTCCAACCTTTTGGTGCCTCTGGGCCACACTGGAAGAAGAAGAGTTGTCTTTGGCCACACGTTAAGTACCAAGGATACGTAATCACAAAAAAATCTCATAGTGTTTTAGGTGAATTTATAGTTTTGTGTTGGGCCGCACTCACAGCCATCCGGAGCTGCACGCAGCCCGCAGGCCATGGGTTGGACACCCCAGAGCGAATGCGGAAGTCCCTCTGGTCCTGGAAAGACAGTGGGCAAGGCTGGGCTGAGAGTGGCGTTAGAGAGCCGTCCCAGGTGGCCGTGCGACAGTGCGAATGCACTTCATGCCGCAGAACTGAGCACCGAAAAATGGTTGGTGTGGTCATTAATGTATCATTTTTTACATTAAAAATAAAATATAACTTCTAACTTTCTTAAAAATAATAGTTGAGCATGGCGATATATATTTTCTGTGACCATTCAGGAAATACAGATCATTAAGAAAAATGGATAAAATTATTTGTTATTCCACCATTCAGATATAATGTTATTTTAATGCATAATTCTCTGGGTGGCTTGTGTGTGTGTGTGTGTGTGTGTGTTGATTGTTACTTACTAAAGATGGGGACTTATTGTATTTCTATACCTGCAGTTTCATAACTCACTAAATTATAAATTTTCCATGTCATTAAGTTAAAAAAGAAAAAGAAAGGCAGTCATCTCAGGTAGGAGGACTGGCATGAGCAAAGGCAGGGAAAAGGACAGTACAAAGCAAGACTGGAAAAAGTGAGGAGTGTAAATAACCAGAGCACAGATCACAAAGAGGAGTCCAATGGGAAGAAAACCCAGATTGGTTGTCTGAATCTGGAGATGAGAGGGCCTTGGAGGAAACAAGTAATTATGCCCCCTAAAATATGAGCTGATGGGAGACCCTACCCTTTATCACAAAACTTAGCTGAGGCTCCTGGTAGCCAAGGCAAAAAGAGACACACAAAAAGAAGAAGAGCTTCCTTTTGGTGCAGGAAAATGAAGGGCGCACGCTGTGCAGCCTGCCTTCCAGGATGTGAGTCTCGGCTTGGCCACTCACTGGCCGTATCACTGTGACAAACTAGTTCACCTCTTTGTGCCTCAGTTCTTGTCCTCATAAAACAGGTCAGATAATGGTGCGCACTTCATACGGATGTTGTGAAAATGAAATGAACTAATACAAAGCGTTAGGACACAGCCTGACACACTGTAAACTCCCAGTAAAACTTAGAAATCATTATTCATCCATACTCTTCCTGGCCGAATTCTAAGATAAATTTATCTTGAGGTTTCCTTATGCAAAGAGCTGTGAGCAACATAAGGGGTAGTAATCTCAATAAGAATGTGACGGTAACCATGGCTGCATCCGCAGTAAGCCTCTGTCTGACATCTCCTGGAAACGAGCCAAGAGCGAGCAAAGGACTTGAAGGGAGAGCCAGCGCTCGCATCCAGGCCCAGCGCTTCCTGCCCGCCTGACATGCGCCAGGAGAGCCTTCGGAAAACGCTGAGAAAGGGAAGATTCTCGCTCCCTCCCTGCTCGCCCTTTCTCCCTGTCCAGGCCATCCTCTCGGCCTGGCGTGCTGCCCAAGCCGTTTCCTGTTTCCTGGACATTTATCTTCTGCACATTCAAGCTTTTTTCTCACATCATCCCCCTGCCCGGAATACTTCTTCCTTCCAGAATGCTCTTGGCAACCAGTTCATATCCTTCAAAACTCACTTCCTGTCTCTGGCATTCCCTATCTCTTCAAGTTCTCTTCTGCTCCTGGAGGACTCTGCACCCCCCTCTGTTCTGTGACCTGTGATGGCGAGGATGGCGACAAAGATGATAGGATGGTGATGATGATATGGTACAGGTGATGAAGATGGTGCTGGATCACCTTTATTGGCCTCCAGGCACTAAGCTAAGTGCTTTGCAACCGATTATTGCTTCAATCAATTCTTACAACAACCTCATGAAGGAAGTCGCTGTCTGCACCCCTGTTGTAGAGAAGAGGAAACTGAGGCAGAGTGGCGCAATAACTTGCTAGAGCCACACGGTAGGAAGCAAAAAAGAACTGGGCACACAGTAGGCCTGCGGTGAACGTCTGCTGAATTGAACTGAATCAGGGTGTGGGTGGTCCAAGAAAAATGTGCCACGGCTCAGGCATCGCAAGTGAAATGCACGGTTTCCAACCCAAGCATGGACGAGCCCGCTATTTTTGGATGGCCCTTGCACAAATGTTGTGTGGGCTTCCTTTTTGCTACTAAATGTCACTGCATTAGTTTCCTAGTTTCACTCTCCTGCCTGGGCTGGGGAGGATTATGCAACCAGAGCCTGGAATGAGTCAGTGGTGGCTCAGCTGCCAAACTGTCCACAATTGCCATGATATGGTGCAGTCTTTTTCTTTTCCAGGCTATTTGTGGGTGGTTTTGTGTAACTTTTATAGCCCTTCTTTCTTTCCTTCTAATTTTGCTTCTCCCCGTTGTTTTCTTTTTCTTTATGGGGACTGCAGGCCTTCAAAACTCCGGCCGCTCCATGCCTGCAAGGGCACCCACCCTCTGTGAAGTCTGTGTGGGAAGAAAACCCTTCTGGTGGCGTTCTGAGCTGCTGACCCACAAAGAAAGGTGGACAATATCTTCAGCTGCTGCCACCACTCCCTCCCCCGCAAGCCTGCTGGGAAACAAGCAGAACTGGGCATCTGCACCCCAAACTCTGGCTGTGCCCTCCTCACTCCTTACATGGGCCTGTTTCTGGGATCTGCTGAGGCTGCTGTTTACTTACAGCAGGACCCAGTGACCTTGAGCCAGGGCCACACTGGGGCCAGCCCCCAGCCTTCACAGGCAGAGCAAGGCTGAACCAGCTGCAGAGGCCAGCAGCTGTGGGCCACCCAGGAGGGCAAAGCCCAGCGCTCGAGGTGACATCAGGCCTATGCCACTTCCCCCTGGCCAGGTACAGTGCTGGGCAGCCCAACAGGAAGAACAACCTGATGTCCAGCTGTGGAAGGATGGGCCTATGCCCGGGGGCAAGGCTAGACCTATAGGTGAAGCCAGCAGCTCCACAAGTGACGGGGGAATGGTACAGACAGGAGCTGGCACTGGAATGCAACTCAACACCCAGATGGAGGCTCGTCGGGCACCGAAGTCCTGGGTTCGAGATGCCTCCTTGGGAGCTCATGCTCCCGTGACACTTGCGTGCAGCACTTGACCATTTCTGGGCCACTTCTCACATGTGACCTCCAATGATGCTACGGAGCAGGTGCCCAGCAATCTGGGCTCCAGAGGGGCCAGCCCTGCCTACCCTGCTCCTAGTGCTGGCAGGCAGGTGCAGAGGCCGACATATTCAGAAGCCGAGCATGAGGGTGGAAATAGCTCTGGATCAGAAGGGAGAGAAGTCGGGTTAGAGGCCTGGTAGCCCAGGTGGTGTGCATGCGGGTGACCCTTACCCTTCCTGATCCTCAGCTTCTCCACCTTTAAGACGGGGTAATAATGCAGTGGAGGGATGAGCTCTCAGGTGGCACCATTCTCCGAGTTCTGCTTCACGTTCCCCAGTGACGCACCATTTCACTGGGAGGAAAATCCAAAGGCCCAGGAGTCCCTGCATGACCTGCCTGGCCCCCACTTCTCCTCTGACCTGGCCTCCCTCCCCCACCCTGTTCCACCCCTGGTTTTCCAAACACACCAGGCTCACCCCCACCCAGGGCCTTTGTACAGGCTGTTTGCTTTGCCTGGAGCACTCTTTCCCCAGGTGGCTGTGTAGTACCTCCTCACCTATCAGGTCTTTGCTCATATTAGCATCTCAGTGAGGCCTTCCAAGAACTCCCAGAGTAGCACAAACTCTTCCCTACATACTCAGCCTCCTCCCTCCACTAAAATATTAGGTCCGTGAACACAGGACTTTGTTGTTGTTGTTATTCTCTGCTGTAACCCATGCCCAGAGTACTGTTGGGGGGGTGGGGCACATAGTAGATGCTCAATAAATATTTTCTGAATGAAGTATTAAATGAATAAAGAGGTCTCTAGTACAGTTAGCCTAGAGCCAAAAGGGCCAGTCCCAGTTCTAGCATCCTGATGCCACTGAGGCCAAGGTCTTCGGGTCCTTGACGCTGCAATGTCACAGAAACAGCTGCAGCCTCTTCTCTGTCACAGCTATTCTAGCCCCAGCTTGATAAAACAGAGCATCCGTGTGTCACGTCGTGGATGACTGCATCTCGAACATCATGCTAATGGCTTGCTAGGGAGAAAATGGGCACTCTGCCTGTCATCAGGATCCAATGGGGTGAGAGAAGCTTCTTCATATGCCCAATTTCCTAAAGAGAGGAACAATCAGTTTGCAAGAAACAGGCCAGTCTTTTGTGACAGGCAGAGGTGGCAAGCGCAGTCACCCTCCTGTCTGTCTGTCTGGTGGAGGAACATGTTTGCAGCAGGACCACGTCTTGCCCCTTAAACTCGACTGCCGAGCAATGCAGAGCTGCAGCGGCTGGGAGAAGGCTGGCTGACTCCTCCCACCTCGAGCCCCAAGAGCCCCGGAGTGAGTGCCTCTGGGATCCTTTTAAAGTTGATTGCTCATTTTAATCTCTTTCCTTTGAAGACAGATATTCTTCCTTAAAAGGAAAGGTAGCTAATTCTTTCATGAAAGTGCAGGGTTTTTTTATAAAATACAAATTCTAGATTTTTAAATGTTTTCTTTCTCTCCCTGCCTCCCCTTCTTTCTGCATAATTAAAGCAAGTTTGGGGTGGGGGAGATGATTATATTTCAGTAATCAATATACTTCGTCATAATGTTTTGACATATATAGGCATATATATACTCATGTGTATATTTACATACACATGTAAAGTAAGCTGATATATTTATGATTCATGAATTTTAAAAGGCTTCTCTTGTCTCTCCTTTCATTCTCACCACCTCCCACCACAACTACCTTGTTTGTTGGGAGTGCTGAAGATTCCAGGTACAGGTCAGGTATACCTGAAAACTAAGAAAATAGGTATGGCCTACTCCCCGGTGTTTGCCCGTGCCTTCACTGCACAGAAAGCTAGCTGAGGCCCCTTGGGAGGCCAGCATCAATACTGGGGTGAGCTGAGGCCAGCCAGAAAGTGGGCAGGGAGCCCAGACCTGGTCGTCCAGCAAAAGCTGAGTCGGAGCAGCCTGGGACTCAGCCAGAATGGGGGCAGCCCTGGCAGCTTCTGGACCTGAGTCTGGAGAGGCCGGTGAGGACGCCAGCCCAGGTAGGGGAGCTGCTGAGTCCGATCGGGCAAGGCCTGCGCTCCTTGCCCCCGCAGGTCTCAGAGGCAGCGCTCAGCAACGGGAGAGTCAGCAAGCAGAGCACTCCCTGTGTCTGTCGGAGGCCAACCCCCAACAGGGACACGGCTGTCCTGATTCTGCCATGCATGAGGACAGGACGCAAACACTGCTACACATCTGAACGGATGGCACCCATGCTGCTGTGAAGGGTGACACAGTCAAGGCCTCTATCACCCCACAAATAATAACAGTAATAAGAACAGTTTCCTGATGCTTGATTGTGGAACAAGCACGGTGCCAGTGCTTTATTTTATGTTAGGTCATTTATTCTTCACAACCCTGTGGATAGATATAAATCCTATGCTGCTTTTAAAGCTGAAACGGCGGCAGGTGGAACAGATGAGCTGCTGCAAGTGGAGCTGGGCTGTGAGGTCTCACTCTGCAGAAAGGTTTCTCAGCCTTGCACTGCAGACAGGCCGGGACAGATGCTTCTTTGTTGTCGGGCCGTTCTGTGCACTGTGGGGTGGTGAGCAGCACCCCTGACCTCTGTCTGCTAGGTATCAGTGGCGCCCCCAACCCCATCCCAGATATGACAACCAAAAGTGCCTTCAGACATTGCCCAAGTCCCCTTCCTTGTTGAAAACCATTGCCGTACACCCAGGGCCATTCACGGCTAAGCCCTGCCTAATGGCTGGGCTGGACAGAGCCACATACAGTACCTGAGATGCATCCAGGGGGGCGACTCAAGGCGGCTGCTCACCCAGGTCTCCCAACGGGATCTGCACAAGAGTTTTTGGAGTTCAGGTTCAAGACCCATTTATCAGATCGTCTAGAATCAACCAGACCCAGGGAAACGAACTCTTGCTAGTGCAGCTTGTGAGCCCACCCTGGCTTGCGTATAGCCAGGTGGGGATGGAGATGGGTTATCTGGCTGGCTGACCACACAGGACAGTCCCTTGGGCAGGTGACCAAAGCCTAGAGCAGCAAGAAAATATGGACGAGGAGCTAGATTTCTTTGCTTTGCTCTGGCCCTGAGCCCTGGGCTATTTACTAGTTTTTCTCTGTGAAATCTATCACAGGGCCTTGCCTTTTCCCTGCCGTGTAAGGCAGGTAGGTGAGGGGAGTCTGGCGACCCACTGGCCTGAGACAGAGCAGGACCGTTTGTCTTCCTGCCACGTGCTACCTCGTGAGGACCCTGTGCTCACTGCAGGCCTCGCCTCCTCGCAAAGGAGTCCACTCTCCAGCCTCTGTTTCACTGTTTGCAAACTGAGACTAGCGCCAGATAGTCTGTGGCTTTCTCAGAGTCACACAGACAACTGGCAATAGTACGAGGACAATATCCCTGGTCTCCGCATCACACCCTTGGCCAGCCTCCACCGGCGGTCTCTTCTCGGAATGTTGAAAAACCGGGGTCTCCAGAACCTGACCCTACCCTCCCTTAGGGGTCAAGTTGCACGTATTTATTGAGGTCCCTCTGTGTGCCCAACTGTGTCAGGCTCTGTGAGGGAAGCCAAGAAGTGCATATGGCAAAGGTTAACCTCAGGGAAATCATGGTGTAGCTATGGAGATGAGACAGAAGCTAAGCAATCAATCTACAGGTGACATGAGAGGGGGAGGGGCAGGAGGTACCACGGGGAGCCCCCTCAGTTGGTTTCAGCACTTCGGGACACAGGTGGAAATACAGGGCCCATGGCACGGTGATGACTCCCTTTGATCCCTGATGAGTTAAAAGGCCTGTGGGGTGTCCAGGGGAAGGCAAGGTAGCCCTGCCAGAAGCTACTACAGAACTCTGGGCCTGGGATAGAGGCTGGAAGCCATCATTGTAAAGACAGGGACGGAGCTGCAGGGGCAGAGGAGGTGACACAGGAGAGTGTACAGGAGGAGGAGGTGACACAGGAGAGTGTGCAGGAGGAGGAGATGACACAGGAGGGTGTGCAGGAGGAGGAGGTGACACAGGAG